>CAMTDV010000016.1:26591396-27191396 GCA_947069175.1 Scalesia atractyloides | reverse complement strand
AACACTATCCGTCGCCGGTTGTCTTCACCATCAAAGCCCCACCTTCAAAACAAACACTATCCATCGCCAACTGTTAAACCCTAACTCCGCCCCGCAATTGTAGTAGTGACAAAGAACGAATTCAGAACAAGATTGGAGATTTTGGGGAAAAATGGAAAACGAAAGTGTGGTTCCATTGATAGGTTATTATTATTCACAATATAAGAAATGGATTGTTTCTGGGTTTAGTTGCAGCAACACCCATAAAGGTCCTCCGATCCCTCTCTGTTCTCTTCTCCTTAATCTTTACGAAATTGCTTGTTTCTGGGTTTAGTTGGTAGCTTCATTGCTGATCCTAAAAGCGAAAATCTAGCTTCATTGTGGTAAGAGGGGTGGATGGAAAGCATTTTGTAAGTTACTATTGTTATAGTGTTTTGTTTAGAGGGAGAAAGTTAAAGGGTTGGTGGTGGTGGTGGTGAGACGGTGGTGGTGGGTGTTCGGAGGCGGTGGTAGTGGGATGTGGTGGCAGTGGGGCGGCACTGGGTGGTGGAGGTGAGAGAGAAAGTGTGTGTAGAGGTGTGTGTGTTTATATTATATATATATATATATAATTTATTTATTTTATAGATATTACATATTAAAGTTTATGCATTAAAGACTTGTTCCTTGTACTCATGTGTATATAAGACTTGTACTTTGTGTGTAAATGACCAAATTACCCTCATAGTTAACAGACTTGGTGGATGGTGTTAGAAATTTGGACTTAAAAGGTTAAGGAAAATGCTTATAGGGACTCAGGACTTAAACTTTTTTGCTTTTGGACTCAAGTAGTTAAAACACATAAAACACATGTACTCAAAAAGTAATTTACCCTAAATATTTATGATTAGTTAAGTTCTAATAGTCTGAGGGAGTTAATTGTAAATGCTCTTTTTTATTACGATTATATTCAACGTTGATAGTTAGCGGAAAAAATATAAAAGGGGAACTTTCAATGTAAACTCAGAGGTTGAGAAAGAGAGTACGCTATTTATGTTTGTTTCTAATTTAGTTTCAATTCCTGCAATCGCATTCATGATTCAATAATACATATTGTTGGCTTGGTCTTCAATTCTCGTTTTATCTGGTATTGATCATTTCAATTCGAAGATTAATTTCAATAAATGGTATCGAAGCTTTTGATTCGAACCGATTCAAATAAGGGGTCATACGTAAGTGATTAGATTGGATGATGACATCTGCAAAGTTTGATTTGGAAATTCGATTGCAAGAAAGATTTCGTATTATGGAAGTTGAAAATGAGGCCACTGTTGATGCTCTAAGTGATTGTGAAGGCACTTTGTGGTGAAGCAAACCACTAGCGTGAATACTCAAAGAACTCTACTCGAATCCGATGACATAATTGAGTCACTCCAAGTGCCTTTCCCTTATCAGACATGTGTGTTGGATTGCTCGTCTTGCTCTTTAAGGCCTTCTGTCAACACCTTCCAAATAGCAAAACCAACATTTCCTTCAAACTTCTCAGTAATAATTGTGACATTTGCTCTAATAGT
This sequence comes from Scalesia atractyloides, assembly GCA_947069175.1. NCBI lineage: Eukaryota > Viridiplantae > Streptophyta > Magnoliopsida > Asterales > Asteraceae > Scalesia > Scalesia atractyloides. The sequence goes on along the minus strand of CAMTDV010000016.1, from coordinate 27,189,864 downwards.
GTGTTATTTTGGATATAACGTGTACACAAGCAAATACCAACACGTAGAACGATAATCAACAAACTAAATACCCCTAAGCAATCAATAAAACCACAAACAAGTTAAGTAGAAACTCTTAATTAAAATTGGAATAAGATACATGCACGATAACCCATTATATATAATACGGGAAAAGTAATACAACCTCATTGATATATACACGCCAAACTATTGTGTCAGCATTTCTTAGAAATTATAAAACATTAGAAAACTAATAAGAAAATAAATAGAGTATTGTTTTTTCAACGCCGTTCTAAATTAATCCCCTTTTAGTGATCGTCATATAATAAGTAAAATGGGCAATCCTTGAATTTGTACAAAAAAAAAAGGTGAGTAGTTTAAATCTAAATGGCCAAAAGTCTATGTTAATGATAGTGAGTAGGTAGTTTAAGTTTGACCTTTAATTTTCAAAATGTAGAAAACGAGTAACATTAGCTGGATAATCGTTCCCGATTTTTATTAGCTAGAATTTCTTGTACATTTTCACTTTACGACCATTGCTACAATAACACGTGTTTCTTCATTATCCTATGTTTATAGGTATTTATTTTAAAATATAAATAACATTCATATCCATTAATTTTTCTTTATGGACAATATTTTGATCCAAATTTACAGGTATACCCATCAAATTAACCATATATGTATTTTTTTTTAAAAAGGTGTATAATTAGAGATATAACATTATTTTAAGAAATTTGTACAATAAGATATTTAAAGTTTAACATGTGTGTTTAATAACATTTATTTTGAGTAAAATCATCATAAATTTGAAAAACGATAAGTTCATATTTTTTTTGAAAGGCGGCATATATCAGGACTTAGCGGTATGCCTCTTCACAAATTTGTGATTAGTGTCAACTTGCTCTATACGTGTTACCTTATAAGTTCATATGTCATTAAATGTGTTGCCATATGTTATATCTTAATCATCTAAAGTTGAACAACTTTGCTCTACTATAAACTTGGACTCGTTAAGACATCTAGCTTACACTTTATTATAGATGTTTACTAAATGACAAAAGAAAAAGAAGTGGACTTAAGTAGTATGTATGTAACAAGGTAGAGAGACTCAAGTCATAATCATGATCGACCAGGTCATGAGAATAACGCTCACCCTTTGTGATGATAGTGTTAGGTCCAAGTCATTTCATATATTTGTTGATAAAGATTGTAATTGTAACAACTCTAAAATTTCGTTGTTATCTTTTTCGATTATATTCATCCTTTGTACTCTGAGATTCGTTATAATAAAGTTTATGTTAATTACTTATGGTGTTGTACGTTATTATCGCATCTAATCGCTTATTAAATCGCATCGCTCATCTTATCACATCGCAAAACGCAGTTAATTAGGTTTATGTTATTTATGTGTTATGTGTGTTGTGGTTATGATTACGCTCGCTATCGCATGCTCTCGCACTCTCGAATCGCTAAATCGAACTATTATATCAATTATAACGCTTAACGCTTTACTAAAACGCTTAATATAACTAATTAATACGAACCGAATAGCCAAACGAACACTTAACGCGAAATCGGCAAACGAAACTTGGTCACTAGGCCAAGTTCGGCCGAACTTGACTACCCCAAGTTCGCCCGAACTTGCCTGATGACACAAGGATCCTTCATAATCCTCAAGTTCGCTCGAACTTGTACACACATGTACAAGTTCGCCCGAACTTGGCTATTATCTCTTGGAAATCTAGTAAGTTCGCCCGAACTTGCATGAAGTTATCAGATTCGCGAACTTGACTCCACTAGCTCTCATTTTTGCCTTCTCCTATAAATACTCAGCTTCCATTCTCTCATTTGAACTTGCTGCAACTTCGCCCAGAGCTTTCAAAACCCGAAACCTTCGTGTTCTAAGTAAGAATCAACCCAATTTCAGCTACAACAACGTTTATCAACGATTTACAAAGATTTACAACGATTTTGGCACAAGGCATTGCCTTCGTTTTCATCAAATTTTCTCTGTTTACGAAAATCTTCATCTTTTTACATAAAAAACTTCTGTTTTTCACTCAGATCTATACTTAGATCTGAGCAAAACCTTTAAAGTATTGATTTTTACAAATATTCGGACTAATGACGTATGTTTTGTTCACTTTTGAGTGGAACGAGGCCTTGTCGAAGCTAAGTCTCAGATCCGGAAGCACAAGGACGAAGTCGTCGCTTTACACAAACTGGACTAACCCGTACGAACCTTCAAGTTCACCCGATTAGCCCGAGTTTTTGTAAAATGGCTAAGTTCGCTCCAAAAAGACCTCTCCAGCCTAAGTTTTACTTAGTGGCTTAAGGTTGGAGGGATTGGCACTCGATTTACTCAGCAAACGACGCGAAAAAACCAAGATTTTGGACCCGAAAACATCAAGTTCGCTCAAGAAATCACCAACTCCCTGGTCAAGTTCGACCGAACTTGTACCCATATGGGTCAAGTTCGACCGAACTTGGGTCAATTCTCACCAAGTTTCTTACAAGTTTGACCGAACTTGTTTAGTTTCTTAAGAAACTATGCAAGTTCGCCTGAACTTGTCTTGTCAGTAAGAATTTCTTACAAGTTCGCCCGAACTTGACAAGTTTCTCAGGAAACTCATCAAGTTCGACCGAACTTGACTCAAAATTCACCAAACCATAATTCGCTCGAATGTGTTTTACACACAAGTTCGCCCGAACTTGCCTACTGCTCAACTCAAACTTCACCGTTTCGGCTTTTCGGAAGACTGATGCACTTCTATTCGTTTACAGGCTGATCCCATGCACTCCGCAACTCTCCTCAGAATCCTAAGTCTTACCAAAACGCACCCACAGTGAGTATACTTGACTCATTTTCGCTTTAATGCACTTTTTGGGTGTTACATACGTTCCTATATCAAAATCACTTCACAAACCAAAACTGTTTATCACACGCGAATAATCTGATATGTATATGCTGATACGTGATACTAGAAACATGTTTTCGTTAATTTGCCTCCTTAGCTAGTATGGTACTATAGTTTGGCTAACACCCGACAGGGTCTAGTTAGTATGGTCGCGCAAGCCTTTTCACGGTAGTTAGCATGAGAAATGAGCCTATGTTATGTTAAGTGTTATGGTGTATCATGATATGTAATTAGATTGTTTCGCAAACGCTTGCTCGACTATGCTAGTATTATTCAAACTCGTATGCTCACCTTTACTTAATTGTATTGACTTGTATTTTAACGTATGTAACAGGTTGAGGATTTAGCTTGGATTGCTTTGGAGTAGTTTTATTTGCTTATCTTGTTTAGAACGGCTGTAATAAAAATCTAGGGAGATCGAATTGGATTTATGTTAAGAGATTTTGTTGGAATGTAATGGTTATTTTGAAGGTTTATGAGTTTGATAGTATGGGATATTGAATGTTGATTATTATCTTTGAAATGGCTGTTTTGGAATCTCTTGATCAATCTGATTCGCCTAGTGCCACTACCCCGATGATTCCGCCATCGGTTGGGGTGTGACAGTAATCAACATGTTACTTAAAACTTTATTGTTAATATCAGAGTCTTTTGAACTGTTGACTCAGCGGCTCTGAACATGCTAGCTTTTGGACTTGTCCCAAAAGCTTTGAACATGAGATAGCTTCTAAATTGTGAGTCGGAAGTTTTGGAGGAAAAAAACAGTTTCTTTCTTTGATCTAGAAGTTGTTAAGACGATGAAGCCTTGAAAGATGACTCGGAAACTTTGAAGACGAAAAGCTTTTGAATAGGTGTTCCTTTACAACTAACTACTACACAACAACATAACTTTACAAGTTCAAGGTTGATATATGTAGTCTAGTATTACTCTTTAGATTATATGTTTTTCAATTTCAGGGTTGATATATGCAGTCTAGTATTACTCTTTAGATTATATATTTTTCAATTGTTTGTTTGATACCGCTAAAACATACATTAATTCTTGTATTAAAGCTAGTGTCACTGTCTCTTCTACCCCTTTTTGCTCATCGTATATTCGTATTTGCAAAACATTCGTGAAGAAACACTAAACTAATATGGTGATTAGCTCGTGGTTTGTGCCTCGACAAAATAAGGTCAATTTCTTTCGTTCTCGCCTAAACAACAATGATGATCCTGCAAAACAATCAACACACCGCAAGCTAGTTACAAGGAGGAGAATAGGGGGGTTCTCCTTGTAATCACCCTCTTGCGTGAGAATAAGTACTTTTTTTTGAGGATAATAGTGTGTGTAATAAGTGAGAGAGCAAGAGAGCGATCTTAAACCTGGAGGTGAAGTTCTCTATTTATAGCCAAGTGATTTGTGAAGGAGATGGGTGGATAGACCTTGGGCCTGAGATCGACATCAAGGAATATCCATTCTGCCCCCTTTGCGACGACTGTTAGTAACTCTAGGCGAGAGGCTAGTTGACGTATGCTGAATGGATCCACGTCTCCTGGCGGTTGTCCTTGTTGTCTAACCTGTCCTCAGCGATGAGGTGGAGATCGTCGGAACAATGATCGCGCAAGCTGATTGGTGCCACGTGTGTGTCCTTGTGCAGCACGGTAGAATACAACCTTTTGAGCATCTATTGGCCCACTGTTCTGCCACTCGTACTTTCTGTACTGTCCGATGTTGCCTTGCGCTTCTTTTTCCCTCGCGACTTAGGTAGAACCGTGCAGTCGGCGCAAGGTCCCAGAAGCTAGGTCTTTTGTCAAAGGAACTAAGTGTCAGAATTGTTTTCAACCTGACCCCGACCTCGTGCGCGACTTGGGACATAACCCTTATAGTCGGCGCAAGGTTAGGAAAGTCCTCATTTTGGTTTACTTTGGGTATGGTCTTGCGCACGACCTGAGTTTGACTCATATGATCAGCGCAGAATTTAAGACCGTATCCTTTCAATTCGTCTCCACAATAAATAAAACAATGTTTACTTTTAAAAGAGAGTAATGAGACAAACATATAGGTATTAGAATATGTAAATTTTGATAGTGGGATGTAATTATGGTTATACACAATACTTCAAACGGATTTTGATATTGCGTTAGTTTAGTCGGTATATTTTATAATCACCGAAATCATGTGAGCATTGTAATTAAATACATTAGAAATTGGTAAATTTTAATATAAACAATAGATGTTAAAATTTATATAATTTATGTAAGCTAGTATACTATAACAAAGAGTCGACTAGTATAAATCTTTTACTTGTCATAATTATTAAACATGTGTACATATGTAATATGTTTCCTTCATGCTCTCTTAAGTATCTAACTTGACCGTCAAAGCATGGATCCCAGTAACTCTAGTAGGGATAAAAAGGATACTTTATTCGAATTGATAAAAGTAAAATTCTTAATATTTACCATAGTAGGCATTATGAAAATAGCTTTAAAAATGTTACTATTGTTTGCATTTTGACCTTTTTTAGAACAGCACCATTTGTTATTCTCTAGTATAAATAATACTTGTTGATAACTTACCATAATATTAAAAAAAGGAGTAAAGTCTTTTTTGAGTATGTGATTTGGCAGTTTTAATTATTTGAGTTCAAAATTTAAACTTGTCTTCATTTAGGTCCCTGTGGTTTGGTTGTTTTAACTACTTGAGTCCAAACTCAAACTTGTCTTCATTTGAGTCCCTGTGGTTTGGTCATTTTAACTACTTGAGTCCAAAATTCAATTCAAGAAAATTTTGAATTTTGGACTCAAATCAAAACAAGTTTGAGTTTTGGACTCAAACTAAAACGACCAAATCACAGGTATTCAATAAGGACTTTACTCTTAAAAAAAGTATTTTCTAAATTAAAATTTGAAATAACACCATACAATGAGTTAATACAACTAAGTTAGTAGACATAAATTAAAAAATAACAAATAGGTGTTAATTTAGTAACCAAAACCATGCATGTGTCACCATAAATTGTAGTCCAAGAATCTGTTTTTAATGATAACCAGTATTAAGTATACTACTTAAATACTTGATACACTCTTTATTATATCATTGTTACTATTTAAATGCATACTAACATTTCATTGGGTCCTGTTTTTATATTTTATTGCATATCATATACAATGAAAATAAATTATAAAATAAAGTAATACATTGGTTTTGTATGCATTATATTGTATTCTGTATTATTTAGTGGTGATCCACCATTTGCGATTTCTCATGCTCCTGTTTTGAATTCTTCTATTTTTTAATATTTGTTCAATAATTGATATATACAGACCATGTAATTGATATATACATACCATGTAAAATACAAATTAAAACCATACCTTCAATAATATAAACATATTTTTTCAATACTTTATGATCCTTCTATATACATATAATAATTAATGAGATTGGGTTGCGTTATATTCAAAACCCACTTTAAGTAAAGAGTTACAAGAACCGTAAAATACCAGTCTACATAGTATTTGGTTATTTAGTTGAAAAGAGAAAGGAGTGGCGTGGACTAGGTCAAAGGGGTCGTGTTTGTAGGCTAATGGGTTGAACCCGACCCGATCTTGAAATTATATATGACCGTGAAAATTTTGTCACGCATACGAACCCAAACACGACACATGTATTTACTTATTGACACATACAAGATCTGCTTAACCTGGAAAAAAAAACTAATTTATATGTTTATTTTACGTATTTATAGTTTTACGTTTTTGCCTGAAGTATTATTTTTATTTTTTAAGAAATTATGTTTAAATGATGCCATATTATTTTTAAATTTCTAATTTATTGCATAAAAATACTTAAGTAACTCAAGCTACCACATAAAGTACATTATTAAAAATAAACAATGGTTAATTGGGTCAATTTGTGAATACGCCGGGTTGACACGAACACGACGGGTTGACACTAACACGACCTTTTTAGCTAAACATGTTCGCGGGTCGACCCAAAGCATACCCAAACCCGTCAAACTAAACCCATAACTACAAATTCCGTGTTAGGTCCGTGTCGTGTCAGAATTTTATACCTCTAGCATAGATTGTTACATAAACGCTTTTTATATCATAATTATAGCAAAAAGTATAATTGTCCATACAATTTTTATAATTTTCTGCTTAAAATTGATTCTCTATCAAAATTCTCAATACAAAAAAAGGAGTTTTACAATGGTCGACTCAAAATATTATAGGCCCAACTTATAGGCCCAAAGCAAATAATAAAATTGAGGCATTTTTTCATAAAATTAAGAGAAAATTGTGTATGCATAATTATAGATTATAAACCTTAACGTCAACAATCTTAAAGCTAAAATCACATATCTATAATATGTTCTTTTTTATAATTTAGGGCCTTAGGAAAGTGAAGACCCAAACGCTTACTTTATTTCACTCACCCTTGAGCCGGTCTTTTGTCATTTATCCTTTTCTTTGAAAGAACTCTAACATCGCTTAATTTTTTTATTTGTTTAGTTATGGAATTATGAGAACGAAGAGAGACATAAGTGGTTGCCAAGTCCGGACTTGAAGGCACATAGACGTGGGTGGAAGAAAGATATTTACTTATATAATATAATAATAATAATATTTTAATTTATTTAGTACAAGTAGAAAGTCAATATAGTATACTTACAAACTTAACTTAAATGAGAAACAGCTACTATTGTTTAAACCAAATAATTTTTGTTTTGGTCTTAATCTTGGTTAATGAGTTTAGTCGAATTATCTATTAAGTGAATCTCTGGACTTCAATGAGTAGATAATTTTAAATAGTTATAAAATGAAAAATGGTTAATTTTATCAAATTTTATACTTTATAACACACACCGCTACATGTGAATACCTACAAATAATAAGTGCTTACTTTACAATACTTTTTAAATAAAATATAAAATAATAAAATGCTTACTTTACACTACTTTTTAAATAAAATATAAATAATAAAAGAGTTAAAAGAGCAATGCCTATTTGAGTCCAAAAGTTTAATTCTTCATTATAAGAAAATCTGATGCTAATAAGTAATAATAAGAATTTGATTTATATTAAATAATATACAAGTTGAAATAAAAATATTTGATGTTCATTAAAAAAATTTAGTTATTTGTTTACAAAAATCATTTTAAAGATTTTTTTCTCCTCAAGTATAAGCATAAAATCACATCACGTGATGACCTTGTTTCATTACGATAAATTTTGTTTTATTTTTTTTAAAAGCAAATCACATATTTCAGTAGTATAACTTACAACCATACTTGATAGATATATAGGAAAATTATATTAATAAAAACGAAGAGATAAAAAAACAAAAAACTGAATAAACATCTACTGTGAACCCGTCTAAATTTATTTTTTGACACGTCTGTTTTGTCATCTTATGAAATAACAAAATTGCATAATCAAATAACAAAATTGCATAATCAACAAAACTTACAGAACTATTTACCGTAAACCCAACTTAGACCTAATTTTAAAACCGTCTAAATTAATTTATGTTTTGACAATTCTGATTTGTCATCTTATGAAATAAGAAAATTGCATAATCAAATAAGAAAATTGCATAATTAACAAAACTTAAAGAAATGTTTACAGTAAACCCAGCTTACACCCAATTTTAAAACCGCCCAAATATTTTGGCACATTTGTTTTGTTATCTTAAGGATTATTTTTTGGCACATTTGTTTTGTTATCTCAAGGAATATGAAAATTGCAAAATCAAGAACACCTAAAAATTATTTATGATAATGACCTGTTTTTAAACCAGAACTTTTTTTTTTGGCACGTCCATTTGTTACCTCAACAAATTAAAAAAAGAATACAAAATCAAGCAAACCCAAAATAATATTTACAGTAAACCCAACTTGACCCGGTTATAAACACGCTTGAATTCAAACTTTTTTAACCATTCTATTTTATAACCTTAAAAAAAATATCAAGATCCATCAAGAGGGAGGGAGGGAGGGAGGAAGCATGAGATGTTTGGTTTGAAAAGCAATGTTCCCTAGCTTGGTTGGTTATGAAGGTGCCAACATGAACATGTGAGCTCATCTCAGGGTCCCTTTGCTATGGATTCCCCATGTGCACCCTAATTAATTCTCTCACCAAATAATATATATATATATACAACACACCCTTGTGATTTCTAGTTTTTTATTTTTTTTTTATATTATTTCAATAAACCTGCATTACAGTGAAGCAAACTCCATTATTTCCCCACATAATCAGATCTTATAACTAAAAGATCTCAATAAATACCCCCAAATCCTTTGCCACTTGCATTTTCAAAAAAGTTATATATTATAATTGTGTAATAGAACAAATATAGCCTTTTAAGCACCAAGATTCCACTTTTTTTTTACAATTACCCTTTATATGGAAACAGACCCATGTAGTCGGTCACTCAAGACTTGACCAAATAACCTTCCAACAAGTGGCCCAATAGCAAGCGAGTCCTTTAGCAGATGTCTCAGGTTTGAATCTAGCATCTACACAGTGCCGTATGTATTTACCTGATTCTGTTGGTTAGCAGGGTATTGATGGGTCCTACAAGTTTACAACGGGTTCTTAGGGTCAACAAGAAAAACAAAAGACTTGACCAATTTAACAAAAGAGTTAAATGCCATTTTAGTCCCTGTGGTTTGGGCTATTTTACCAGTTTAGTCCAAATATTTCATTTTTTACCTGTGGTGTCCAAAAAGGTTTCATTGTTGCCATTTTAGTCCACTAGGTTAACTTCGTCCACTAATTTTGTTAACGAGAAGGGCAATTCGGTCATTTTGTATGGTCGAATTGCCCTTCTAGTTAACAGAATTAGATATAAAATGACCAAATTGCCCTTCTTGCTAACAGAAAAAAATGGCTGAAGTTAACCCAGTGGACTAAAATGACAATGGTGAAACTTTTTGGACCCACATGCGAAAAATGAAACCTTTGGACTAAACTGACAAAATGACCAAAACCCAGGGACTAAAATGACATTTAACTCTTAACAAAAAAAGGACATTTGATAGAATCAACAGGCTGTATACTATGAATATAAAAGCTAAATATATGACAGCAGAATTGTGAAAACTAATAGTAGTGAAATTTGGCATAGTATTATATAATTCAGAAGATACAAACTGAGGGACATTTGTAATAAATGAAGGGACCTTTAAATGTAACACAATTGTCATTGTGCCCCATGATCGATTCCCACAACCTGTAGAGACTACGCAAAAGAACAAGCGATTAATTATGTAAGTTATCAGTCGAAAAATGTTTATAAAAAATAGGTTGTTGATAATGATAAGAACAATAATGCTTGTGTTTTAATGTTCCTTAGGCAGTTGGTGAAGGTCTGACTCTTGAATAATAGACGTTTGTAACCGTAACTGCCACTTGACAAAATTTGGCTTTAAAAAAATAGTGAATACCATTTTTCGCATTTCATCATGATTTAGGATATGGTAATCCAATAGATTGCTAAATAGGATGGTACCAAAAGAGGGTCGGGTCTGGTCTATGAAAATCGTCTGGTATATTAAATGGTACAAAAGTAATGTCGAATGTCATAAAATGAGCAGGTTACATCCAGTTCCAGATAAAATTGTCATTTATTTCGGGCCAATATGCTCCCAACACAGTTCTGTAATCTGCTCTCAATCATTAACAGATGTAATGTTATACTGTTTCAGACGGAAGAATCGTAACTACACTAAAGTCACTAGTAGAAGTGGCAAATACGGGTCAAGTTGGGATATCGCACACACTTTTTATCCATCTTTTAAAAATATGTAAAAATATAATTAATGTGCTATGCTCTATATATGATTGTAAAAACTACACTATTTGTAAAATAAACGAATGTTTTTTTTTTTGATAAAGAGGTATAAGATGGCTTTATAATTTGAATAGACGTTGCCCATTTAGTTAAATTCTTTAGCTTAACCAATTTGACCCGTTAGAGATAAAACAGTAGCCAACTCGACCCATTCATAAGTAAATGGGTTAAAGTCGTCATCTCTTAACACTCCCTAGTTTCCAGTGTTTGGGTTCGGTTGAATGAGCCATTAAGTGATTTCGTAGCGGGTTGATATGGGCAGAAAACATATGCATGATAAGAAATAAACTGGTCCAGATTGGGTTGGAAGTTGTTTTTGTCATGGGCCATGAAATGGGCAGTTGTTTTCGACAATTGCTAGAAGCACAAAGTCCATATCACAATTTTCTTTGTTATTATGTATTGGTTTTTTTATTAGCATATAATATTTTAATATATAAATTACCATTAATCATGTTTAAGTTTTTATTCTTATAAACCGAAAATCATTTATATAATTATGGGTCAACGGTCAACCCAAACGGCCCGACCCATTTGACATGTTTTTAAAACAGACCATTTTTACCTGGAACTATTTTGACTTGATACCCGAACCACCCCGCCCATTTTACCGCCTCTAAAAAATATATATGCAAGACCAGAGTGAATGGAGAGCAAATATGACCTTCTTATAGCTGCACAAAATGCTAGTTTTCGTTCCTATTTCCAAAGTTCCAGCTGATGTTCTATATAAAGAAGAATAAACAGTATCTAATAATAAGAGATCACTCGCGTATGAAAAGTAAGTATGAATCAAGCGTGTTAACGTACTTAAAAATCTGCGGTTAGATCAATATCATGACGTGCAGTGTGGCGAATAAGCAGAAAACATTTCATATGATTCGGTCTACTAAATGCATGGCTCCACGCTGCACAAATACAGAAAGTATCAATGTCAACATCAACATGTCACCTGATCAACGTTGAAAATTACAAACCGGAAAAATCGAGGAAACATCATGTTTTCCAAGTCACAAGCAGTTACTATCAGACTTGGAGAAACAGGATTTGAAAATACAATCATATTGCTAAATAGAAAAAAGGAAGGGGGGGGGGGGGGGGGGGTATAAAAAGAAAAGCATATCTTGCAGTGCCAGTATTAGAAAGTAGAGGTGGCAAGATGTGTGTGTCGGGCGGGTTGAGTAACGGGCAAAATCAGGACAGGGTGTAACGGGTCATTTTGAGTAAGACGCAAAACGGGCCACCTTTAACTAACCTGTTCGATCGTATGAGATTAAAAATAATTCAAGTCAACCCATTTGTAATGTCTAAAAACTACTGATTTGGAAGAGCCTGAAATTTAAGAAGCAGCATCTAAATGTTGAATTATGAACCATTCAAGTTGTTCATAAAGTGAGATGAATGAATTGTCTAGCTTTTTGTATGTGTCCATTTTGACCTTCTTAACAATTAATATGAAATGAAAACAAGATTATAATATTTATGAGTGAAAAATGCAGCAATTTCATTAAGAGTCTTAAATTCATGAATCGGACAAGGTAATAATATTTGAGCCCATTCAGGTTTTAATGAAAAATGAATAAACACAATTGATATGCATCTGACTAAACCAGACATAAGTGCCCTGATAAGTGATCCATTAAGTGATTTTATGAGACAAACAAAAGGCTCCTAAACCTATTTATCAAACAGGCCCCTTGAAGGCAGGGGTGTAAAAAATGTTATTAGTACAAGAAGGCAAATGGTTGTAACAGCCTAATTAAAGATAGAAACTTAACTTTTGAAAAAGGAACAGGTCATATGGATCAAGTGGGATGGGTATCTGGTCAAAAAGGCTAATCTTTTCCATATTGTTATTTGAAGAGATATGGGCCCAGACCACCCACGGGTCCAGAGCAAGCCCAAACTCAACCAACAACCTGGAAAGTTGATAAAGACAAGTGATCCGCGGGGACCACGTGCCACATCAGATATGCCAGGACAAAGGAGACAAAAAAGACATCCCAATAGCGACAACTGGCCAATGATGTTTCCTGGATCCCTGCCTCCTTAATACTCACTAGCGGTTATCGTAGAGGAGACCAAAAGGACATCTAGATAGCGATGTTTGGCTAATGATGTTCCACGGATCCACGTCATTGTAACATTTATACAAATCGGGTTTCGAAAATCCGCCCCAAATTATCAATTCAAGCATATTTATTTACGTCGTACGGTTATTTTATTTCATATGAAAAAAAAAAGAAAATAATAATAATAATAAATAATGATAATCAATGTTTAATATAATATAATATAATATAATAATCAATTAAATAATAAATATTTATAATTTATGGATAATAAAAAAAGGGGTTAATAAAAAATATATATTAATGAAGTAGGAAGGTGAAACGGGGAATCGAACCCGGGTTCCCCGGTCACCAAACATCACAAACACCACCATGCCACACGCTCATATTGATAAGGATTAGAAATCAATTAAATCTTATATTCAGAACTCCGAGGAATGCCGGCGGGTTCAAATCAGCGAACCCGCCAATTTCCGCCTGTCAAGACCTTGCTGGATTCCGGCTGGCAATCCGCGTAGAAACTTTCCAAAACCGGAGCCAATCAATCTTAATTAGATGGAATCAATCAGTTCTTGTTTCCAATCGAACCGAAAACAACCCACCTCTGTTCAGCCTATAAATACCCATTACAATTCCTCTCTCCAGAATCGTCCAATTCGTTCTTCATTAATCGCATTTTTCCCCTGCTCAGCACACCACCCCCTGTTCACCGGTAGTCGCAGTCCGTCACCGGATTCAACTCGCCGGAAGACCCCCGCTAACTGGTAACAGTTTCTTGCACTTTATTTTCCATTTAATTTATATATATATATATATTATAAATTAAGACTATATATGTTACATTTAGAATAATAATCAAGTTCAGTTGAAATAGAAATCGAGATCGTGTTCTGGGTTGTTCATGGGAAGAAGATGAAGTTCAGTATGTGTTTTTATGTAATATAATTTGTTATATTTTCGGGTTAGACACCCAGCCCAGTTGGATGGGCTGGGTGCAAAAGTTGCAGAGGTCGCGGGATCGAACCGTGGGAGGGCATGCTGGTTTGATTGATTTTCAAACTTTTTAAAAATAAATATTTTCTGAAATAGTCTAAGGAGTGTATAAGAATAATAAAAATCTTGTTTCTAACGGGTTAGACACGTAGCTCAGTTAGAAGAGCTGCGTGCACGCGAACGGGAGGTCTCAGGTTCGAATCTCAACACGCGCATCTTGATACTTATAAAAACCCGGCCGGTTACCCCTCTGTCAGACCTGACAGAAGGTAATTTTTTTAATACATTTTTATTTTATTTTCTTTATTTTAATGTATTTATTTGTAAGTATACTTTTTAATTAAAATTTATTTTTAAAAACAATTAATAGTACAATTGTGAATAGTATATAACTTTAAAATTCTAAGCAAAAGGGATTAAATGAAGATTGGTTATATTTATCGAATTATTGTAATATTTCTTCTTAGGTTAGTATTCGTTCGTTGATCAAATCCTCCATTCTTTTTTTTTCGTGCGCGTTTGTTATCATCAAGGAACGCACCCAAGGTGAGTGAATCTCTACAAATTCCCCGTTTTAATCACGTTTTGGGGTGTATCATGTGTCGTATCATCTCTTTATTTTATATAACACTTGTGCCTATATCATTTCGTGATCACATGTGTATTGCTTGTAGTGTGGTTTATATGTGGATACATTTTTATCATTTTAGTGCACTCATTTCATTAGCCCATCAGTTCCTCGTGGGATACGGGTTGAGCATCAGGTGCCTCATTAGATCGGCTCCGTTTGATTGAGCCTTGATCTCAGATACATCATCATTCATGTCATATATTCATTCAATGTGGTTTGTGATTGGTTACATATATACATTTGCTCACATGTGATTTATGCACAATTTTATTTAAATAAACATAAAAATCAATTATTTAAATGTTTTATCAAGGTTCACTCGCCAAATTTTGTTGACCCAAAAATTTCCTCTGTTTTACGCATGATACAGGTGATCAAGTTGAGGAAAGAAACACTTAGGATGGCCTAGAAGAATAAACAAGTTATTTCGTTGGAACAAGCATTTAGATTTTCATTTGTGTTTGTATGAAATTTTGTTGGATATTTAAATTTTAATTTGAATTTAATAAATATGAAACTTCTTAGTAAATATCATGAGCTTTGGTGATAACCCAATCATGCCCCGACTTCTATTTCCGCTGCGGGTCGGGGTGTGACTGATTGGTATAAGAGCTTGTGACTATAGGGATATAGGATAGGTTATTAGACCCTTAGAGCCTATACTATAGTTGACTAGATTTTAATTGTTTATGTGTTACATGCAAAATTCATGATGTTTATATGTTTCATGTTTATTTTCACACACAATATGATACAAGCACTCTCACAAGTACATGTTAATATGCAATGCTCATCATAGTTCATATCCTCATAACATATCATATCTATGAAAGCACACACCTCACGATTTCACAATTTCCATGATTTCTTTTCGAAGATTTTTTTTTGCAATGTTTTCATATTTTTCAAATCACATCAAAGTGAGCTTTATGACGGGCATGTAGTAACTGGAAGGGTACGAGTACCGGTAGTCGGAACGTCCTGTCTAGGCTTGGCATTCGTATAAATCCAAAATAAAGGACCAGTTTGCCTACCTGTGGACTAACGATGAGAGTACGAAGGACCTATTAGGCCAAAGCATGCTATACCAAACGTCGTGTGAACTAACCCCACTTTGAGTTGTCATTGTGTCCACACCTGGACACCCTCCGACCATACATCTCGCAATCATGTTTTACGATTTTCATTCGGGTGGTGCGAGTGTTAACCCGCCGACACCAATGTGAATCCTACCAAGCCCAATAGTCATGGGGGCCCACATGACTACACAGGTAATGGTATGGGGGACATTTGGAGGCCCAAACATGAGCAAACCCAAGACATCCTATGGATGTAGTTAAATTATTTTCAGTTATGTTGTTTTCATTCTTTGTACGACACATGACACCTATGAAATTCTTGAACTCACAATCTCCCTACATATATTCCTGTAGATGTCTGCTAGGCAATTACGTGGAGGTAGAAGGTCAGGAAAGTCAAACGAACGCTTGGCCACGCAAATTGCTAAACAAATGGCCGTAGTGCTTCCTGACATCGTACTACAAGTTCAACAAGCTCTCACCGCTAATCCCATCAACTCTCCCAACCAAAAAGACCAAAGCGTCGCCAACCCTCCTCCCAAAACCCCCAAATGCACCTACAAACACTTCAAGTCCTGCGATCCCCCAAAATATGAAGGGACTGAAGGTGTCACCGCTCTCCTTCACTGGTTTGAGGAGATGGAAAACACCTTTCTCAATTGCGACTGTCCCGAGGACCGTAAGGTACGTTACGCGACTGGAAGATTGTTTGGGGTAGCCCTTACCTGGTGGAACACGGAAAAAGGAAAGCAAGGTGTAGACGATGCCATGGCCTTATCATGGGAGGAATTAAGAGAGATCATGACAAGACGCTTCTGCCCTAGAAGCGAGATCAAGAAGCTTGAAGATGAATTCCTTTCTCTAAAGCAAAAGGAAGGAGATCACACCTCCTACAACAAGAGGTTTCTTGAGTTGAACCAAATGGTTCCCATTCTGTTCACCCCATTATACCGCTTAATTGAACACTACATTCGAGGCCTCCCCTCGAAAATCCAAGATTCGGTTTTAAGCACTTCGCCTGCAACACTCGAAGCCGCAATGGAGTTAGCTACGGAACTCACTGAAAATCGCATTCGAAATGGCAATTTTAAAGATGAGAAGAAGAAAACACCCATTGAGACCCCAATTCCAAACCACTCAGGTTCATCCTCGAAGTTTGCTGGTAAGAGGAAGCGAAATGGCAAGAACTTTGCTGTCACCCAAACCAACCCTCCCATCACTGCTGCTCCAATCACGCAAGTCGCCCCTCCAGCCGCACCGTTCAAAAGGCCATACACTGGCCCACACCCAAAGTGTAACCGTTGCCAATACCATCACCCTCCTGAAAACCCTTGCCAACATTGCACAAGTTGTGGCCGTGTGGGTCACACTATCCAAACCTGCCGTACCCTTCAGCGATTGAACCGCAGTCAACCTAATGGTGGGCCAAGCCCAACAACCCTTACTTCTACCACCTGCACAACTCGTAGCCCAACCTTACTACCAACCCAACTACCCCATGATGCGGCCCATGCGAGCCTATTTCAATTGTGGGGATCCAAACCACTTCAGGAATACTTTCCCACACCTGGTGAGCATCATCCATGCCCAAGCTCAAGCAAACCCGGTAAACCAAGCTAACCAAGCTCCTCCACCTGCTAGAGGAAGAACTTTCAATATCAACGCTAACCAAGCCAGGGCTGACAACAATGTGGTCAACGGTACGTTTCTCGTAAATGGTAGTGATGCATCCATATTATTCGATACTGGTGCGGATAAGAGCTTTGTGTCTTTAGATTTCGAATCTATTCTCGACTAACCTCGTGATAATCTCGTTGAATCTGTGACGGTGGAAGTTGCTGACGGAAAGCCCACTTCATTAAATTCTATTATACGCGATTGTACTCTCACCCTAAATGATCACGATTTTTCAATTGATCTCATTCCTATGAAATTGGGAAGTTTCGATGTTATCATCGGCACGGACTGGCTCAGCCAGCATCACGCTGAAGTGGTGTGCCATGAAAAGTTCATTCGTATTCCTCTCGCCGACGGTCAGACACTACGTATCTTTGGGGAAACTCCTTCGAAAGGGCTCAAAATTGATGTCCTGCCTTCAAGCCCGAAGTTATCTTCGCAAGAATTACGTCGCATTTCTAGCTCACGTCGTCAAGAAGGAAGGCAAGGAGAGGAAGCTCGAAGATATTCCAATTGTGAAAGAATTCCCGCAGTTTTTCCCGACGACGTTTCAGGACTTCCTCCTGTGAGAGAAGTCGAATTTCGAATCGATCTTGTGCCTGGCGCTACACCGGTCGCAAAATCTCCCTATAGGTTAGCCCCATCCGAGATGCAAGAGTTGGCCAGTCAACTGCAAGAGCTGACTGACAAAGGATTCATACGTCCTAGCTCATCGCCTTGGGGTGCGCCCGTTCTTTTTGTGAGGAAGAAAGATGGAACGTTTTGCATGTGCATTGATTATAGAGAACTCAAAAAGTTGACGGTTAAGAATCGCTATCCACTGCCTCGTATTGATGACCTTCTAGACCAACTTCAAGGCACCACCTGGTTTTTTCCAAAATCGACCTTCGTTCTGGTTACATCAGCTTAGAGTGCGCGAAGAAGATATTCCAAAAACTGCCTTCCGAACTCGTTATGGTCATTACGAGTTCATGGTTATGCCCTTCGGTTTAACCAACGCCCCTGCTGTCTTCATGGATTTGATGAATAGGGTATGCAAACCCTATCTCGACCGTTTCGTCATAGTCTTCATCGACGACATTCTTATCTACTCCAAGTCAAAATCGATCATGAGCGACACCTTCGACTCATTCTTACACTCTTAAGGACTGAAAAGCTTTACGCTAAGTTCTCAAAATGCGAATTCTGGTTAAGATAGGTACAATTCCTTGGTCATGTCGTCAATGACAAAGGGATTCTTGTCGATCCTTCGAAAATCAAGGCAGTAAAGAATGGCATGTGCCACGCACCCCTACCGAAGTTAGGTGATTTCTTGGCTTGGCTGGTTACTACCAACGCTTCATTGCCAATTTTTCCCGTATCGCCATTCCGCTCACGGCCTTGATGCACAAGGGAAAACCCTTCATTTGGGGACCTAAACAAGAGGAGGGCTTCCAAACTTTAAAGCAAAGACTTTGTGACGCACCTATCCTTACACTCCCTGAGGGTTGCGATGACTTTGTGGTTTATTGCGACGCATCAGGGCAAGGTCTAGGCTGCGTATTGATGCAAAGAGGAAATGTGATAGCCTATGCCTCTAGGCAACTCAAAGTTCATGAGAAACAATTACACCACCCACGACCTGGAACTTGGAGCCGTTGTGTTCGCTCTCAACATATGGAGACATTATCTTTACTGTACCAAGTGTGAAATATACACTGACCACAAGAGTCTCCAGCATATCTTCAATCAAAAAGAGTTTAATATGAGGCAACGAAGATGGGTCGAACTGCTCAACGATTACGACTGCGAGATTCGGTATCATCCTGGCAAGGCAAACGTGGTGGCTGATGCGCTCAGTCGAAAGGGATATGCGAACTCTATTCGTATTCTATGTTCGCAAATCATAACCGATATCAAGGATCGAATTTGAGCAGCTCAACATATCTCTGTAACGGAAAATGACGTACGCGATGAGCTGTCATGTGGAGCTGAACTCAAAATGAAACCAAATCCGACGGTATTCTATATTTTTAAACCGCATATGGATTCCCGATCGCGACAACCTTCGTGATTTCCTCATGAATGAGGCACACAAAACACGATACTCTGTACACCCAGGAGCCGATAAGATGTATCAAGACCTACGATACACCTACTGGTGGCCCGGCATGAAAAAGGATATTGTTGTTTTTGTTTCCAAGTGCCTTACATGTTCCAAAGTGAAAGCTGAACATCAAAGACCTTCAGGACTTCTAGTCCAACCCGAAATACCTGTATGGAAGTGGGAAAACATAACCATGGACTTCATTACCGGGTTACCTCGCACCTCCAGTGGTATAACACCATATGGGCAATCATTGATCGTCTTACAAATCAGCTCACTTCATTCTGATTCGCGAGGACTTCAAGAACGAGAAGTTAGCTCGTATCTACATCAACGAGATCGTAAGCCGTCATGGTGTACCATTAAGCATCATTTCAGACCGTGATGGACGTTTCACTTCACGAACATGGCGAGCCGTACAAACCGCTTTGGGTACACGGTTAGACCTTAGCACCGCCTTTCACCATCAAACTGATGGTCAATCTGAACGCACCATCCAAACCCTTGAAGACATGCTTCGAGCATGTGTCATAGACTTCAAAGGGAACTGGGACGCTCATCTACCGTTAGTCGAGTTTTCGTACAACAACAGCTATCATTCAAGTATCGGCATGGCTCCTTTCGAAGCTTTATATGGTCGTAAATGCCGATCTCCAGTATGTTGGCACGAAATTGGTGAAGCGCAAATCACCGGACCTGAATTGATTCAAGAAACAACCGACAAAATCCTTCAAATTCGAAACAATCTTCTAGCGGCTCAAAGTCGTCAAAAGAGTTATGCTGACAAACGACGAAAGTCCTTGGAATTTGGTGTTGTTGATCAAGTACTTTTGAAAGTATCACCGTGGAAGGGAGTGGTTCGTTTTGGCCAAAAGGGCAAGCTAGCACCACACTACGTAGGACCTTTCAAGATACTCGAAAGAGTAGGTCCTGTAGCCTACAAGCTTGGCCTACCAGAAGAACTCAACAGAATACATCCCACGTTCCACGTATCAAACTTGAAAAAGTGCCTTGCCGACGAAAACCTCCATATCCCTCTGGAAGATATTCAAGTTGATGAATTAATGCATTTCGTTGAAAGACCAGTAGAGATCATGGATTTCGGTGAGAAGCGTTGGCGAAGTCCGTATTCCAATCGTCAGGGTGCGTTGGGAGTCAAGACGAGGACCCGAGTTTACTTGGGAACGTGAAGACTCAATGCGCGAAAAGTACCCGCATCTCTTTCCAGTTACAACTACTACTTAAATTTCGGGACGAAATTTCTAAAAGTATGGGATACTGAACTTGTACAAATCGGGTTTCGAAAACCCGCCCCAAATTATCAATTCAAGCATATTTATTTACGTCGTACGGTTATTTTATTTCATATGAAAAAAAGAAAACAATAATAATAATAAATAATGATAATCAATGTTTAATATAATATAATATAAAATCAATTAAATAATAAATATTTATAATTTATGGATAATGGAAAAAGGGGTTAATAAAAAAATATATATATTAATGAAGTAGGAAGGTGAAACCGGGAATCGAACCCGGGTTCCCCGGGTCAACACACATCACAAACACCACCGTGCCACACGCTCACATTGGTTATGATTAGAAATCAATTAAATCTTATATTCAGAACTCGGAGGAATGCCGCTGGTTCAAATCAGTGAACCCGCCAATTTCCGCCTGTCAAGACCTTGCTGGATTCCGGCTGGCAATCCGCATAGAAACTTTCCAAAACCGGAGCCAATCAATCTTAATTAGATGGAATCAATCAGTTCTTGTTTCCAATCGAACCGAAAACAACCCACCTCTGTTCAGGCTATAAATACCCATTACAATTCCCCTCTCCAGAATCGCCCAATTCATTCTTCATTAATCGCATTTTTTCCCCTGCTCAGCACACCACCCCCTGTTCACCGGTAGTCGCAGTCCGTCACCGGATTCAACTCGCCGGAAGACCCCCGCTAACCGGTAACGGTTTCTTGCACTTTATTTTCCATATATATATATATATATGTTAAGCACTTCAGTATAATAATCAAGTTCAGTTGAAATAGAAATCGAGATCGTGTTCTGGGTTGTTCATGGGAAGAGATGAAGTTCAGTATGTGTTTTTATGTAATATAATTTGTTATATTTTCGGGTTAGACACCCAGCCCAGTTGGATGGGCTGGGTGCAAATGTTGCAGAGGTCGCGGGATCGAACCGTGGGAGGGCATGCCGTTTGATTGATTTTCAAACTTTTTAAAAATAAATATTTTCTGAAATAGTCTAAGGAGTGTATAAGAATAATAAAAATCTTGTTTCTAACGGGTTAGACACGTAGCTCAGTTGGAAGAGCTGCGTGCACGCGAACGGGAGGTCTCAGGTTCGAATATCAACACGCGCATCTTGATCCTTATAAAAACCCGGCCGGTTACCCCTCTGTCAGACCTGATAGAAGGTAAATTTTTTTTAATACATTTTTATTTTATTTTCTTTATTTTAATGTATTTATTTGTAAGTATACTTTTTAATTAAAATTTATTTTTAAAAACAATTAATAGTACAATTGTGAATAATATATAACTTTAAAATTCTAAGCAAAAGGGATTAAATGAAGATTGGTTATATTTATCGAATTATTGTAATATTTCTTCTTAGGTTAGTATTCGTTCGTTGATCAAATCCTCCATTCTTTTTTTTTTCGTGCGCGTTTGTTATCATCAAGGAACGCACCCAAGGTGAGTGAATCTATACAAATTCCCCGTTTTAATTACGTTTTGGGGTGTATCATGTGTCGTATCATCTCTTTATTTTATTTAACACTTGTGCCTATATCATTTCGTGATCACATGTGTATTGCTTGTAGTGTGGTTTATATGTGGATACATTTTTATCATTTCAGTGCACTCATTTCATTAGGCACATCAGTTCCTCGTAGGATACGGGTTGAGCATCAGGTGCCTCATTAGATCGGCTCCGTTTGATTGAGCCTTGATCTCAGATACATCATCATTCATGTCATATATTCATTCAATGTGGTTTGTGATTGGTTACATATATACATTTGCTCACATGTGATTTATGCACAATTTTATTTAAATAAACATAAAAATCAATTATTTAAATGTTTTATCAAGGTTCACTCGCAAACTTTTGTTGACCCAAAAATTTTCTCTGTTTTACGCATGATACTGGTGATCAAGTTGAGGAAAGAAACACTTAGGATGGCCTAGAAGAATAAACAAGTTATTTCGTTGGAACAAGCATTTAGATTTTCATTTGTGTTTGTATGAAATTTTGTTGGATATTTTAATTTTAATTTGAATTTAATAAATATGAAACTTCTTAGTAAATATCATGAGCTTTGGTGATAACCCAATCATGCCCCGACTTCTATTTCCGCTGCGGGTCGGGGTGTGTCAGTCATCCTCAGTAACCGCTAAGACTACTCGGTATGGAGGAGGGTAATCCTCAAAGGATGCCCCCCACGTAGACGTACACGTAAGCGGGTGTGAGGATGTGCCTAAAGGGGGGTGTGGAGGATGGACCTAAATATATATATATATATATATATATATATATGTATGTATGTATGTATGTATGTATGTATGTATGTATGTATGTATAGGTGTGTGTGTGTATAAAGAAGAAGATTGAGGACCGGCTTGAATGTCTAGGGCCGACGGTCACGACGATGACAGACCAAGGGAAATGGTGTGGAGGGGCGGCGCCGCTCCTCGACGGGGCTTTGACGTCCCCCATACCGAGTGATCTAATAGTTAACACAAAGGAGACCACCAGAACATCCTAATAGCGAGTCCAACCAGGACAAATGGGACAAAAGGGATATCCTGAAAGCAATGTCTCCTCTAATACCTTCTCACCATCCCGGCTATAAATACCAGACTTCTCCTTTAGGTGAATTCATTCCATCCGTAAAGTAATACTTATTCTCACGCCGGATGGCGGTTACGAGAAGAACTCCCATCGCCTCCTTCTTGTGACGAGCCTAATGGTGCTTTCAGTTTAGTTATGCAGATTGAATCATTATCGACAACTCAAGGCGATCGGAAGATTCCCCAACCTATCCGTGCCTGGTCTAAACAACCCGTTTCGTTTAGTGTTCCTTCATTATTTTTTCACTAGCGCTTAATATATGTGCCGTATAAGATTACAGGACTTGTATTATTTTGTTACTTATCCAAATTGTTGAAAAAAACGATTTAGAAGCTTTTATAATTTATCATTTATTGAATTTAATATACACTTTATTTGCATGGACTTTAGACCCATTTGGCCTGTTTCTTTTTATAGCTAATTTTAAATTTTACTACTAGTTAGGCCCGTTAAAGAAAACACAACCTATTTATAAATTATTTCTTAGAACGGGTCGAGCATCTATGAGACCCAAGGGTAAAATATATGGGACTTCAAGGGAATCACTAAGCTGCAGTGAACAAAAAAAATCAGCAATTCAAATATAATAACTACAAAATACTTCATTTCTGATTAACTTTAAAGAATATAGAACCCAAAGATAAATGATAATTACCAAAGAGTGAAGACTTGATGGCAAGAAAAATGGATACTTTTCTGTAATAGTTTTGCTAACTATATTTATATATTAAAATTGTCACACCCCAACCGATAGCGGAATCATCGGGATAGTGGCATTAGGCGAATCAGATTGATCAGGAGATTTCCAAACAACCATTTCAAAGATAATATTCAACATTCAATATCCTATACTATCAAACTCATAAACCTTCAAAATAACCTTTACATTTCAACAAAATCTCTTAACATAAATCCAATTCGATCTCTCCTAGATTTTATTACAACCATTCTAAACAAACTAACAAAACGAACTAAACTACGCATGCAACATCCAAGGCATCCAAGCTAAATCCTCAACCTGTTACATACGTTAAAATACAAGTCAATACAATTTGATGAAACTACGCATGACCCACGTTCGGTCGAACTTGACCTGGTGAGCTGGTGCTTCTTGAGCGAACTCGATGTTTTCGGGTCCAAAATCTTGCGTTTTCGCGTCGTTTGCTGAGTAAATCGAGTGTTCATCCCTCCAACCCTGTGCTACTGAGCAAACTTAGGTCAGAGAGGTCTTTTAGAGTTGTTTTAGCCGTTTTACAAAAGCGTGGGCTAATCCGGACGAACTCGGGGTTCGTTCGGGTTAGTCCGGCTTGTGTAACCCAACATAAACATCCTTGTGCTTCCAGATCTGGGATCTTGAATGATAAATGCTTTGTTTCATATTAGAAAATGAACAAAACATCATCAAAAGTCCGTATTTTGTGTCAAAATCAATGTTTAAAAGGTTTTGCTCAGATCCAAGTACGGATCTGAGTGATAAACAGAAGTTTTATGGGAAAAAGATGAAGATTTTCGTAAACAGAGAAGATTTGATGAAAACGAAGGCTATGCCTTATGGCAAAATCGTTGTAAACCTTTGTAAATCGTTGATAAACGTTGTTGTAGTTGAAATTGGGTTGATTCTTACTTAGAGAACAGAGGGTTTCGGGTTTCGGGAGCTCTGGGCAAAGTTGCAGCAAGTTCAAATGAGAGGAATGGGCTGGGTATTTATAGGAGAAGGAAAAAATGGAGGCTGGTGAGGGCAAGTTCGGCCGAACTTGCATGAAACTCATGCAAGTTCGTGCGAACTTGTGAAATGTTTGAAGGATTTGAGCTAAGTTCGACCGAACTAGACCCTAGAAGGGCAAGTTTGAGCGAACTTGAGGAAAGTTGAGAGTTTTTGAGTTAACTAGCCAAGTTCGGCCGAACTTGGGGTCGCCAAGTTCGGCCGAACTTGGGGTCACCAAGTTCGAGCGAACTTGACCCAATTTGTTGGGTTTTCTTCATTTTTTCGCGTTAAGTGTTCGTTTGGTGATTCGGTTCGTATTAGTTAGTTGTATTAAGCGTTTTCGTAAAGCGTTAAGCGTTATACTTGATATAATAGTGCGATTTAGCGATTCGAGAGTGCGAGAGCGATGCAATAACGAGCGTAATCATAACCACGAACACACATAACATAAATAATATAAAACCACATAAATAATTGCGATTTGCGATGCGATGAGATTAGCGATGCGATTTAATAAGCGATTAGATGCGATAATAACGTACAACACCATGATTAATTAACATAAACTTTATTATTAACCGAATCTCGGAATTACAAAGGTAGATAAACGGGAAAACAAAATGAAAAGATAAAAACGAATTTTTGAGTTGTTACAGTCTCCCCTACTTTAGGGAATTTCATCCCGAAATTCAAGTAGTAGCTGTAACAAAAAGATGCGGGTACGTGGCCTTCATGTCATTTTCTAACTCCCAAGTAAACTCGGCGCCGCGTTTGCCTTCCCATCGGACCTTCACGATAGGGATGCGAGAGCGTCGAAGTTTCTTGGTCTCTCAGTCCATGATTTCCACAGGCTTTTCCACGAAATGGAGAGTCTCGTTGATTTGCAGATCTTCGAGAGGTACATGGAGATTTTCTTCGGCGAGGCATTTCTTGAGGTTAGACACGTGGAAAGTTGGATGTACGTTGTTAAGTTCCTCCGGTAAGTCGAGACGATAGGCTACCTTACCGATTCTTTCCAGAATCTTAAAGGGACCAACGTATCGAGGCACTAGCTTTCCTTTCTTGCCGAAGCGGACCACTCCCTTTCAAGGTGCAACCTTTAGGAGAACGTGATCTCCCACTTCGAACTGTAGGGGCTTGCGGCGTTTATCGGCGTAACTCTTTTGATGACTCCGAGCTTTCAAGAGACTGTCTCTGATCTGGAGGATCTTGTCCGTTGTCTCTTGAATTAGCTCGGGACCGGTGATTTGAGCTTCTCCGATCTCATGCCATGAAATAGGCGATCGACATTTTCTTCCATACAGTGTCTCAAAAGGAGCCATTTGAATGCTGGTATGATAACTATTATTGTACGAGAAGTCGATTAAAGGTAAATGTGTATCCCAGTTACCACCAAAATCTATGATGCTCGCACGAAGCATGTCTTCGAGGGTGCGGATCGTTCGTTCAGTCTGATTGTCGGTTTGAGGGTGAAAAGCGGTACTGAGATTGAGAGTAGTACCGAGAGAGGATTGAAAGGTCTCCCAGAGACGCGAGGTAAAACGACCGTCTCGGTCAGAGATGATGTCACGAGGCGTCCCGTGTCGACATATAACTTCGTCGGTATAGATTCGGGCTAACCGTTCGACCTTAAAGTCTTCTCGTATAGCAATAAAATGCGCGGATTTGGTAAGACGATCTACGATAACGCAAATGCTATCGTGACCAGAGGAAGTGCGGGGAAGTTTCGTAACGAAGTCCATAGGTATACTCTCCCACTTCCACATTGGGATTTCGGGTTGCTCGAGTAAACCAGAGGGCCTTTGATGTTCGGCTTTAACTTTCGAGCAAGTTAAGCACTTCGACACGTAGACGGCAATATCCTTTTTCATGCCCGGCCACCAGTACTTAGGACGAAGGTCCTGGTACATCTTGTCGGCACCGGGGTGAATGGAATATCGAGATTTATGAGCTTCGGTCATTAGCAATTCACGAAGATTGTCACGGGTAGGAATCCAAATACGATCGAGATAGTAATAAATACCATTAGGCTTAGATACGAGCTGAGTTTCGGCACCACATTTCATTTCTTCCTCCAAAGTATTTTCATTAAAACAAGCAAACTGAGCGGAGCGAATAAGAATTTCAAGATTATTCAAAGCTTGAGAGTTACGAACACTATATACATAGCTTCGTCGACTTAGAGCATCGGCGACGACGTTTGCTTTGCCGGGATGGTAGCGTATCTCGCAATCGTAATCGTTGAGAAGTTCAACCCATCGACGTTGTCGCATGTTTAGTTCTTTTTGATTAAAGATATGTTGTAAGCTCTTATGGTCGGTGAAGACCGTACACTTTGTACCGTAAAGGTAGTGTCGCCATATCTTTAATGCAAAAACAACTGCACCGAGTTCGAGATCATGGGTTGTGTAATTCTTCTCGTGGATCTTGAGTTGTCGAGACGCATACGTGATAACCTTGTCTCGTTGCATGAGAACACAACCAAGACCAAGGTTTGAGGCATCACAATAAACAACGAAATTGTTGTTTCCGTCGTGTGAAACGAGGACAGGAGTGTTGCATAGCATATGCTTGAGAGTTTGAAACGCTTCCTCTTGCTTGGAATCCCAAACAAAAGGTTGGTCTTTATGAGTTAAAGCGGTAAGCAGAACTGCGATTTTCGAGAAGTCGGCAATGAATCGACGGTAGTAACCCGCCAATCCAAGAAATGAACGGATTTCTCAAGCATTCTTCAGTGTAATCCAACTCTTGACGACTTCAATCTTTGCAGGGTCGATGTGAATTCCTTGATTATTAACAATGTGGCCGAGAAATTGGACTTCTTCGAGCCAGAATTCACATTTGGAGACTTAGCATAAAGGCGATTTCTTGAAGAAGTTCGAGGACTAAACGGAAATGACGCGTGCTCGTCTCTCGACTTCGAATAGATAAGGATATCATCGATGAAAACAATGACGAAACGATCTAAGAAAGCTTTACACACACGGTTCATCAAAGCCATGAAGACTGCGGGCGCATCTGTAAGACCAAAAGGCATAACCACGAATTCGAAATGGCCATAGTGAGTACGAAAGGCAGTTTTCGGAATATTTTCTTCCAATACACGTAACTGATGATAGCCGGAATGTAAATCGATCTTAGAAAAACAAGTAGCACCTTGAAGCTGATCAAATAAGTCGTCGATACGAGGAAGAGGATAGCGGTTCTTTATCGTGAGTTTGTTAAGTTCACGATAGTCGATGCACATTTGGAACAATCCATCCTTCTTTTTCACGAAAAGGATGGGGGCGCCCCATGGCGAAGTGCTCGGGCGTATGAAACCTTTATCAAGAAGCTCTTGAAGTTGGCTTGATAGCTCGCACATTTCAGATGGTGCGAGACGATAAGGAGCTTTAGCAACTGGAGTAGCTCCGGGAACTAAATCGATACGGAATTCAACATCTCGAGTAGGGGGTAAACCGGGTAAATCATCAGGAAAGACCTTAGGAAATTCACAAACAACGGGAACGTCTTTATAAGTCTTCTTTTCTTTCTCCGGGTTCACGATATGGGCGAGGAAAGCAACACATCGCTTTTGCAAGCATTTGTGTGCTCGAGTACATGACAAAAGCATCAACTTCTTTGAGGGAGTTTCACCATAAACATGAAGTTGATCACCGTTTGGGAGAGGGAAGCGAATCATTTTATCAAAGCATACAACTTCAGCATGATTCTCATGAAGAAAATCCATGCCTACTATGATATCGAAGCTACTTAACTGCATAGGTATGAGATTGATCGAGAAGATGTGGTTGTTGAGATCGAGATTACAAACACGCAAAACGGAGTTTACGGTAACGGTTCTTCCGGTGGTGACTTCCACATCGAAAGTCTTTGGGAGTTTGGCGCGCTTACATTTTAAAACCTTTTCGAATTTTAACGATACAAAACAATTATCGGCACCAGTATCAAATAAACATGAAGCATAAATACCATTAACGAGAAACGTACCATCGACAACATTGTTGTCATTCTGAGCCTGGCGGTGGTTGAGGTTAAAGGCTCTGCCACACGCAGCTTGTGGTTGTGTGCTGCTACGGCTGAGGCTGCTGCTGAGGCTGCGGTACTGGCTGCTCTTGCTTGACAGGACGATTCGGACAGACATAGGTGAAATGATTCGGATCACCACACACATAGCACACACGTGCTTTTGGAGCTTGCTGCTGATTGGCTTGAGAAGGAGCGGGTAAAGCTGGAGCTATTGGAGCCTGAGGAGCTAGCTGACGAGGACCTGATCGGCAACTCACAGTAAAGTGGCCGTAGATATTGCAGTTTGTGAAAAAACAGCAGTTGCCACCAACGGCATGATGATAAGTGCACTTAGGGCACAGAGGGTGAGGTCCGGTATACGCACGCTTAGCTGAGGTGCATTCGGAGCGGCTGACTGAAGCGGCTGAGGGTTTGCTGGAGCGGCGAGAGCATAGTTCTTACTCGGGTTTCCTCTTTTGTGTCCCTGACGCTTTCCCTTTGGGTCACTGGATGATTCGGTAGCAGCGGTTGGTTCGACGACGGCTTGATTGGCAACCTTAGCAGAGTTCTTGAAATAACCATCCTGAACTCGCTGATCGTTGATCTCAGCGGCGAGCATATAGGTTTCCTCGATGGTTGTAGTACGAGCAACTTTCATGAAACTTGCAACACACCCGGGTAAACCACGGATGTACTTGTTGATAGCTTTCTCGAGCTTTTGCATTTCATGCGGAGGACAGAACTCCTTCATCATTACTTCCTTGAGTTCCCCCAAGATAGACTGTAGGCTTCATCATTTCCACGCTTGTTTCTCTCAGCTGTCCACCAGTCGAGAGCACGGGACTGGAAGACTCCGGTAGCGTTCACGGTGCGGAGGTCATCGGGGCATCCACTTTGCCTAAAAGTGACCTCAATTGCATCGAACCAGTGAAACATAGAAGTCGATCCGTCATTGCCCGTGAAGGCGAGAGGTGCACAAGCCTTGAGGTTCTTGAAGCTGAATCGCGGCTTGGGATTCTCAGTCTTTGAGTCACTGATGAGTTACTGCTCACGGCATGAATTTCCGAGACGATTTGCGGAATGACTTTAGCTATCTCCTTGGCTACCATTGTAGCGATACGCTTGTTGGCGTTGCTGCGTTGGAGATTCCTTCGGGTGTGCGATCCCATTAAAGACATCTACACGAAGGATTTAGATTAGATGAAATTCGATTATAATAGAGTTATGTTTAAATATTTATTATTATTATTATCATTCATTCAAGGCACAAAATCACATAAACACATAGGCACATAAACATGTACGCGCATAAGCACGTAAGCACATAAGCACGTAAGCACATAAGCATACACTTTGCACATATTCACCTTTTTATAAATAAAGCGTAGCACGTTCGAGATGCGATATAATAGCGAGATATAAGCGATATATAAGCGAGATAATACCGCGCATGAGGTACACATGTTCTTATAGGCGTAAGCGAGTTAAGCGATTAGTTTGGTTTGTATATTAATTTAGCGTTTTAGATTGCGAGAGCTGTGCGAGTTATGCATATATTCGATGGAGCGTAAATGCGATAATTCGAGAAATCAATAATTATGACAAATCATCAAAGCGAGAAATCGAACAAAGCGAAAATTCTCAAAATTTAAACACATAAATAATAATAAACTCGATGATGCGTAAATTGACGATATAGGCTTAAATCAATTGGGAGTGTCCGGGGTTTGAGATATTTGACACGCCAAAGTGATTCGACTACCCTTTACATTTGGACCCACGCTTTGGCCTAATAGATAAACGCTTTCACCGCGAGCGGCTAATGGTGTTTACCCTTCCAGTTAATACGTGTTCCAAATCATGGTATAACCGAGACTTTGGTGAGATTGAAAATCGAATTGCGGAATCAGTTATTAAGATGCGGGTTTCACCCCTAACTTAACAACTTCATTCCTAGATAGAAATGGAGATTTTCGTTGAGGTTTAGATATCACTCCTAACTCAACGAAGATATCTCGTGCGAGAGGATGCGCGGAGTGAATGATCTCATCGAGAGTTCTCGGTTTCCACACCTAATCTTGACTTGATCACTCGTTTTGTTGTGATACGAGCGTTTCATAATCGTGCATATTGTATTAGCCTTAGGAAAGGAACATTTAAGCATTTATGGCAAGTAGTTTAACATTTAAGTCAAAGATAGGTCAATCGGGTACTTAAACATGCTACTAGGTCGAACATGGCAATTTTACCTATTATCCTAAGGTTATGGCGTGTAACAACAACCAAATAATCCCACACGCCATCTTGGCGAGGGTTCAGGGAGAAGCAGGTCACATCAAATCGAGTTGTCCAAAACTAGCTCTAGTAGCAACCAACAAAGCAAAGACACAGAAGGACCTAAAAAGAATGCCAAAGCATTTATGCTGACCCCTGAAGAAGCCAAAATGATTCCAGATGTGACTGCCGGTACGTTTTTAGTTAATGATGTTTATGCTAAAGTATTATTTGAATCTGGTGCAAACCAAAGTTTTATAAATACTTCTTTTTGCAAACTTCTCAATCATCCATTAACTAAACTCCACCAAGACTGCCAAAAAAAAAAAAAAAAAAAAAAAGGCAAATGGAACTTCTATCAAAATAAGCGAAATCCTACAAGAAGTAAGGATACAAATTTTAAGGCATAACCTTATTGCAAATCTTTTCCCAATGAATCTAGCTGGATTCGATGTCGTGTTAGGAATGGATTGGCTAGTAGCCAATCAGGCGCGAATATTATGTGATCAAAAGTCTGTTGAAGTTAAGACACCAACTGGTGAACTAATCACAATTAAGGGAGATAAGTCAACAAGATCAACCAAGTTCATCTCTGTAATGAAAGCTGCAAATTATACACGAAAAGAAGGAATGATTTATATGATTTCCATAATCATTAACCCTAAAGGAAAAGAATTAAAAGATATTCCTATAATATCTAAATTCCCTGATGTCTTCTCAGAAGAATTGCCTGGATTACTGCCAGATCGAGAGGTTGAATTTAGAATTTACCTAATACCAGGAACGACACCAATTTCCAAAGCACCCTATCGGCTAGCACCGACGGAAATGCAGGAGCTGAAAAACTAATTGGACGAATTGTTAGAAAAAGGCTTCATACAACCTAGCTCGTCACCATGGGGAGCACCGATATTATTTGTCAAGAAGGCCGGATTGATGCGTATGTGCA
The DNA here is from genome assembly GCA_947069175.1 of Scalesia atractyloides. NCBI lineage: Eukaryota > Viridiplantae > Streptophyta > Magnoliopsida > Asterales > Asteraceae > Scalesia > Scalesia atractyloides. Next base: position 27,157,741 of record CAMTDV010000016.1, on the reverse strand, counting down.
TTGACTACCGAGAATTGAATAAGGTTACGATTAAAAATCGGTACCCATACCAAGAATCGATGATTTGTTTGATCAACTCCAAGGAGCCCGGTTCTTTTCTAAGATCGACTTACGCTCAGGACATCATCAATTAAAGGTGTAGGAAGAGGACATTCCTAAAACAGCATTCCGAACAAGATACGGTCATTATGAATTTACCGTCATGCCATTTGGGTTAACCAACGCTCCTAGCCGCATTTATGGACATGATGAACAGGATATGTAAACCCTACCTGGATAAATTCATAATTGTCTTTATAGATGATATTCTGATTTACTCTAAGAGTAAGGAAGAACGTGCAGAGCATTTGAATATACTCTTGACACTGCTAAGAAAGGAAAAGTTGTATGCCAAGTTTTCAAAATGTGAATTATGGTTGCAAGAAGTACAATTTCTTGGACATTTGGTCAACCAAGAAGGAATTCATGTGGATCCCACAAAGATCGAGGCTATTACTAAATGGAAGGTTCCTGAGTCACCCACAGAAGTACGAATTTTTCTTGGCTTGACCGGATATTATAGAAGTTTTATACAAGATTTTTCTAGAGTAGCCATTCCGTTAACCAAACTGACTTGCAAATCAGTTAAGTTTGAATGGGGACCAAAACAGGAGGAAGCATTCAGAATTTTGAAAGAAAAGCTAACCAACGCACCAGTGCTTGCTTTGCTAGAAGGAGCTAAAGACTTCGTAGTTTATTGTGATGCATCAAAACTAGGATTCGGATGTGTGATGATGCAACGACAGAAGGTGATTGCTTATGCCTCGAGACAACTTAAGAAGCATGAAGAAAACTACACGACTCATGATTTGGAGTTAGGAGCTATACTTTTTGCCCTTAAAATTTGGAGACATTATCTTTACGGTAGTAAGTTTACTGTCTTCACTGATCATAAGAGTTTAAGATATATTTTCAGGCAAAAGGAACTGAACATGAGGCAAAGACGTTGGATGGAAACCCTTAGTGATTATGATTGTGACATCCAATATCATGAAGGAAAAGCCAATGTAGTCGCTGATGCCTTAAGTCGAAAATATCATGAAAAGCCAAAAAGAGTACGTTCCCTTAGATTAAACCTGCAGATAGATTTAAATGAGCAAATTAAGCAAACGCAGAAAACAGTTATCAAGGATGATGCTGAAAAATTGAAAGGAAGTATTAAGGAATTAGAGAAAGGAGCATATGGAATCTGGAGATTCCATAAGAAAAGAATTTGGATTCCTGTTCAAGGAAACTTAAGAAACCGAATTTTAGAAGAAGCTCATAAGACTAAGTATACAATGCTTCCAGGAAGTGATAAGAATTAAGAACGAATTTCTGGTGGATGGGAATGAAAAAGGATGTAGCAAGCTATGTTGCGAAATGTCTAACCTGTTCACAGGTTAAAGCCGAGCATCAAAAGCCTTCAGGATTATTGCAACAATTGGAAATGCCTGTTTGGAAATGGGAGTTATAACAATGGATTTTGTTACTAAGCTACCCAAGACCCGAAAGGGTAATGATGCAATCTGGGTGATTGTAGACAGATTAACCAAATCTGCCCATTTCTTACCAATAAAGGAAACTTTCAGTATGGAACAATTAGCCAAGTTATATGTAAATGAAGTAGTTTCATTACATGGAATTCCTTTGTCAATCGTGTCTGATAGACACAGTCGTTTTACTTCTCATTTTTGGACCAGTTTCCAGAAGGCCATGGGAACTAAGTTAAATCTAAGTACAGCATATCATCCTCAAACTGATGGTCAGAGTGAAAGGACAATCCAAACAATGGAAGATATGCTCAGAGCTTGTGTGATTGATTTTGGAGGAAATTGGGACGAACACTTACCTTTGATAGAATTTTCCTACAACAACAGTTATCATACCAGCATCAATGTTTCGAAGCACTCTATGGACGGAAATGCCGAACACCAGTATGCTGGGCAGAAGTAGGAGAATCACAACTATCAGGTCCGGAAATCATGCAAGAAACAACCGACAAAGTTATTCAAATCAAGGAAAGACTAAAAGCAGCACGGGATCGTCAAAAGAGTTATGCTGACAACAGACGTAAACCCTTGGAATTCAGGTTGGAGATAGGGTATTATTAAAGGTTTCTCCATGGAAAGGAATTGTCAGGTTCGGTAGAAGAGGAAAGCTAAACCCAAGGTATGTTGGACCTTTTAAAATTACCAGAAGGATTGGACCAGTAGCATATTAACTCCACTTGCCAGAGGAAATGGCCGGAATACATAACGTGTTTCATGTCTGTAATCAAGAAATGCCTAGCAGATGAATCATTGGTAATACCTCTTCAGGATATAAAGGTAATTGAGAAACTCAAGTTTGTAGAAAAGCCCATTCAGATTGAGGACAGAAAAATCAAGAATCTGAAGCGAAAGAGATTAGTTCTGGTTAAAGTGAAAAGGAAATCAAAAAGAGGACCAGAATACACCTAGGAGTTAGAATCCGAAATGAAGCGCAAGCATCCACATCTATTCCAGTAGTCTCGGAGATTCAAATAAGGTGAGGAGGATGTAACAACAACCAAATAATCCCACAAGCCATCTTGGCTGGGGTTCGGGGGCAGCGCCCCTAGCAGGGTCCAAGGGTCAGCTCGGAAAAATTTTATTTTAGACAAAGTCCTTTATAAGAAAAATGCTTCAGAAATTTAAATTCGGAATAAAAATACAAATAAAAACCAAGAATACAGGTAACTAGCGGGCCGCGAGAAAGACAGGGAAGGGGGTCGCGGGGCACGAACGAGCCCTGGCTTGCCGAACACTTCTGACGCCACGTATTACACACGTGGCACACCTATAGTGGTGACAAGTCAAACCTAGCCATAGCTAGGGTTCCCTCGCGGGCCGCGAGAGAGATAAAGAAATGGCTCGCGGGGCTCGAGCCGACCTCGGATCAGCCTATAAAAGGAGGCCTCTGGCCTTAGTTTAGGTCGTTCAATTCTTTTCTTTCCCTCAGTCCCTATAATAACTAAACGTTGCTCGATATAATACCCCTAAATAGCAAAGCTCTGCTACGTTGTAAGTACAGTAACCCCTGTTCATTGATTTGTCACCCTACCCGGTTGACATAGGACCCAACGGTATATGTCGAGGCTCTGTCAGACTAAGCCGTTGGAATTCTGTCCCGTGATGTATGGCTAAAAGTGACTTATCCTACCCGGTTGACCTAGGACCCAATGTGTATGTCGAGGCTCTGTCAGACTAAGCCGTTGGAGTTCTGTCCCACGATGTATGGATTAATGTGACTTGGGTTATTTTACTAACACGCGTGCATTATGTTTTTTTAGATAACAATCAGGAACAGTTGCCAGAAAACCAGTAGGATTACCAAAGATACCAATGTGAGTACATTCTTTTTTTTTTCTCACAGTTTGTGAGTCATTTCTCTTTTTCTCACAGTTTGTGAGTCCCTCTCTTTTTCTACTAAATTGTTTTACAAAACCTCAAATGTTTTAATTATACTTAACAGTGATTGAGTCTTTGTATTCTACCAATGCTGCTAGTATGTGGGGTTTTGTATACACTACTGAATATAGCGTTGCTATTGGACGACGAGTTAGCCAATAGTAATATGAACACAGTCAACATGACAAATACTGAATGAGTACTTGGGTAGAAGTAAACATTGTAATCGCTCTTAATACTGTAAAGTATAATATTGTGTCATTGTGTATAATGGAAATGTACTCGCCAGTATTTATTGCTGATAAAAAATGTTTTTAAAACGCGTTTCAGGTAACTTAATGTGAAGCTAGAAGAAGCCAACTATGGAGCACTGAAGGCTTAAAAAAGTGGCTATAAAAGTTACCTACATAAAAGTTTATGTTTTCAGAAATTAGGGTTTACCCCTACACGTTGTTATGAACAAAATATGGGTTTTATCCCTTTAGTTTATCAATAATATCTGGTGTTTAAACTCTGAAATTTATTTCCTAACTACGATCATGATGTTTAAATTCCGCTGCCAAATTAATAAACACCGGTACCACTTGACTGGTTCACGGCTCCTGCTCCCGGGATGGGGTCGGGGGTTGTGACATGGCGCTCTGGTACCAATCTGTCACACCCCAACCAATGGCGGAATCATCGGGGTAGTGGCACTAGCGAATCAGACTGATCAAGAGATTTCCATAACAGCCATTTCAAAGATAATATTCAACATTCAATATCCCATATTATCAAACTCATAAACCTTCAAAATAACCATTACATTTCAACAAAATCTCTTAACATAAATGCAATTCGATCTCCCTAGATTTTATTACAACCATTCTAAACAAACTAGCAAAACGAACTAAACTACGCCTGCAACATCGAAGGCATCCAAGCTAAATCCTCAACCTGTTACATACGTTAAAATACAAGTCAATACAATAAGTAAAGGTGAGCATACGAGTTTGAATAATACTAGCATAGTCGAGAAAGCGTTTGCGAAACAATCTAATTACATATCATGATACACCAAAACACTTAACATAACATAGGCTCAATTCTCATGCTAACTACCGTGAAAAGGCTTGCACGACCATCCTAACTAGACCCCGTCGGGTGTTAGCCAAACTATAGTACCATACTAGCTAAGGAGGCAAGTTAACGAAAATAAGTCCCAGTCACATGTTTCTAGTATCACGTATCGAGCATATACAATCAGATTACTCGCGTGTGATAAACAGTTTTGATTTGTGAAGTGATTTTGATATAGGAACGTATGTAACACCCAAAAAGTGCATTAAAGCGAAAATGGATCAAGTATCCTCACTGTGGGTGCGTTTTGGTAAGACTTATGATTCTGAGGAGAGTTGCGGAGTACGCCGGATCAGCCTGTAAACGAAAAGAAGTGCATCAGTCTTCCAAAAAGCCGAAACGATGAAGTTTGAGTTGAGTAGTAGGCAAGTTCGGGCGAACTTGGTAAGATCCTTAGGGATCTTGTTAAGTTCGGCGAACTTGTGTGAAAACCTCGTTGGAAAGACAAGTTCGGGCGAACTTGTGTAGTTTCCTAAGAAACTAGACAAGTTCGGTCGAACTTGTAAGGGATTTGGTGAAGAATGACCCAAGTTCGGTCGAACTTGACCCATATGGGTGCAAGTTCGGTCGAACTTGATGTTTTCGGGTCCAAAATCTTGCGTTTTCGTGTCGTTTGCTGAGCAATTCGAGTGTTCATCCCTCCAACCCTGTGCTACTGAGCAAACTTAGGTCAGAGAGGTCTTTTAGAGCTGTTTTAGCCGTTTTACAAAAGCGTTGGCTAATCCGGACGAACTCAGGGTTTGTTCGGGTTAGTCCGGCTTGTGTAAACCAACAGAAACGTCCTTGTGCTTCCAGATCTGGGATTTTGAATGATAAATGCTTCGTTTCATATCAGAAAATGAACAAAACATCATCAAAAGTCCGTATTTTGTGTCAAAATCAATGTTTAAAAGGTTTTGCTCAGATCCAAGTATGGATCTGAGTGATAAACATAAGTTTTATGGGAAAAAGATGACGATTTTCGTAAACAGAGAAGATTTGATGAAAACGAAGGCTATGCCTTGTGCCAAATTCGTTGTAAGCCTTAGTAAATCGTTGATAAACGTTGTTGTAGTTGAAATCGGGTTGATTCTTACTTAGAGAACATAGGGTTTCGGGAGCTCTGGACGAAGTTGCAGCAAGTTCAAATGAGAGGAATGGGCTGGGTATTTATATGAGAAGGCAAAAATGGAGGCTGGTGAGGGCAAGTTCGCGCGAACTTGTGAAATGTTTGAAGGATTTGAGCTAAGTTCGGCCGAACTTGACCCTAGAAGGGCAAGTTCGAGCGAACTTGAGGAAAGTTGAGAGTTTTTGAGTTAACCAGCCAAGTTCGGCCGAACTTGGGTCCCCAAGTTCGAGCGAACTTGACCCAATTTGTTGGGTTTTCTTCATTTTTTCGCGTTAAGTGTTCATTTGGTGATTCGGTTCGTATTAGTTAGTTATATTAAGCGTTTCGTAAAGCGTTAAGCGTTATACTTGATATAATAGTGCGATTTAGCGATTCGAGAGTGCGAGAGCGATGCAATAACAAGCGTAATCATAACCACGAACACACATAACACATAAATAATATAAAACCACATAAATAATTGCGATTTGCGATGCGATGAGATTAGCAATGCGATTTAATAAGCGATTAGATGCGATAATAACGTACAACACCATGATTAATTAACATAAACTTTATTATTAACCGAATCTCAGAATTACAAAGGTAGATAAACGGGAAAACAAAATGAAAAGATAACAACGAATTTTGAGTCGTTACAAAAATATCCTAAATTTCTTCATTTGCTCGAATAAGTTTAATCTACAGTTTTACTCTTTTTGACCCAACTCGCTTTGATCTATTACTCAACCTACCAGTACATGTTAATGTGATAGTGTGGATGACTAAGATTTAAGCTTTTTATGATTAAATGCAAGTTAACATTTGTTGTAGACAAAGCGAACAATATTGGTTGGTATGAAAGGACGTATGTTACAATAATAACATACCCACTCATTTTATGTATCGTTTATGATAGTGAGACAAACCATCATCAAGGACAATGAGTCCCAAAAGGGGCGTGTGACATTAATTTGTTCACAATACCAATAACTGAGGCTATGAGACTGCGAATTCTGATATCAATTCGTCCACGTGTTTTGTGTTCTTCTAAATCCATGAAGATGGTTTAGCTGATTGGATGGAATTATGAAGATACAAACGCCAATGCAACCTCTATAATCCCTGTGACATTATTTTTTTTTCTAGACAAATGAAAGGCAAAATTATCAGACCGAATATAAGCAAGTTGTCAAAGTAAACATATCTAGCCTCTTCTTATTAGTGGTGCGCATGATTCGGTTTAGTTTTTGGGCAAAATCAAAACCGAAATATCAGTTTTCAGCTTTTTCGTTACACCAGTATGGTTCAGTTTTTCGGTTATTTCGGTTTTTATAACAAAATTATGTAAGATTAAAAAAAATAAAAAGTATGCTATAGAATTTAAGAATCTTTCTTATATATTTGCATTTAAGTTATTGTAGTTAACATTTTATATTAATATTGTTCAGGTAAATCTAACCTTTTAATTTATTTTTATATATCTTCAAAGTTTTTATTAAAACAATTTTTATAATACTTTAAAGATCATTTAATTTTTTTATTTCATGTAGGCAATAAATAAATCATTTCAATTATAAATAAACATGTTAATGTTTTTATCATAAACTAGCTTATAGACCCGTGTATTAAACAAATTGAATAAAGATAATATCTTACGTAAACCGGTGTAACACACGAGACTATAACCCAGTGACTTAGATGATAATTTATAATTATAATAATATAATAATTACAAATAAATAATAATAGCAATAGCAATAATATTTGTCCCTGAGTTTTGCATTTTTAGCCATTTTCATCAAGCCCATTAACTTAATAAAAAAAGTCAGTTAAATGAGGGGCATTTTTGTCTTTTTACTTATTTAATCTATTGCTTTTTTATTCCAAATAAAACCCACCACATTAATGTCACACCCGACCCGCAGCGGAATAAGAGTCGGGGCATAATTGGGTTATCACCAAAGCTCATGATATTTACTAATATGTTTCATATTTATTAAAGTCAAAGTTACATTTCCAAATATCCAAACATGTCCATACAATACAAAGAAAATAAACCAAACATAACAAATCCCAAACTCTAAATCATTTTATTCTTCTAGTCCAATCCTAAGTGTTTCTGGCTGCTGCTGGTTCACCTGTATCATGTGTAAAAATGGGGTTTTTTGGTCAACATAAGTTGGCGAAGTGAACCTTGTTAGATAAACATTTATTATTGATTTACTTGTTAGTTTATCAATGAAAAATTGTGCATAATCATAAATGAGCAAATGTAAATAATCAAGCAGTGGCAAATAGAATCACAATTTATAACATACAATAACATATGATAGCATACATTAACATACCAACAACATACGATAAATAACATAAATGAAACTGTGCGATCAAGGCTCAATCAAACGGAGCCGATCGTATTTGCATGTACTGAAAATGAAAATGTCTGTGCGATCAAGGCTCAATCAAACGGAGCCGATCGTATGTGGGCACGCCGGGTTCACGCTCATAATGAAATGGGGAACATGCTCAACGCTCATAATGTAATGGGGAGCGGCGGCCTATGAAATTGCATGTACTGAAAATAATAAATTACATCTAACAATAACTACACAACAGTTGAAACAAACTAATACACATGTTCATGATATGATGTATGCACAATGGTTTAAATATAATATATATATCAAGACACATCATACACCCCAAAACGTGATTAAACGGGAAATTTGTAAAGATTCACTCACATTGGGTGCGTTGGATTGGAGATGGTGAGATTGCGCACGAATTGGATGAGCGGAACAACGAGAAATAACTAACCTAAATAATAACGGAAAAATATAGTAAATGAGTGGATGTTATTAAGGATTTTAATGAAATTTTTAGATATATTTGTGAGTTTAAGGCTATTTCTATCTTTAAAAATGTTATATTTTAAGTATTTTTAATTGATTTTTAAATTAAATTAAATAAATAAAAATATAAAAAAAATTGTTTATTTTGCGTTGACCGTTGACTTGTTGACCGGTTCGGTCAGGGTGCAAGGATGCGCTGGGTGAGACTCGAACCCGAGACCTCCCGTACGCGTGCACGCAGCTCTACCAACTGAGCTACGTGTCTAACCCGAAATAATCTTGTTTTTTATTATATTTATATACTAATTCAGTTTAACCAAAATTCTTTTGAATTTAAAAACATTTTAATTCAACAAACCGGTGCCAGTAACGGGTTTCGAACGCGTGACGTGCGACTTAGTGTTGCACACAGTCCACCGCTGGATGTGTGTCTAACCTGGTTATTATCTCGGTTTTTATTATACTTAACAACTAACGGGATTAACCCGGTTCAGCTTTAATCAAAAAAGGCATTTTATTACTTAGAGGGTGCGTGTATCAGGGATCGAACTCGTGACGTGTGCGTATTATTTGCACACAGTCCACCGCTGGACTGTGTGTCTAACCCGTTCATTTTATCGGTTTTTATTAGTCTTATGTTATATTGCGTCTTCGTCTTCTTCGTTAATTTTACCCAGAAAATATATTCCGACTGTTATAACCGATTCATGACATATTCGCTTTTCAAACATTATAAGTAATTTAAAAGTAAAGAATGGAGAGAGTTTGGGGAAAATAATGTACCGATTAATATTGTTCACAGAATTCCGGCAGAGGTTCGTCGGTTCTGAGAGTGAACTCCGGCTGTTAAAATCAATTAACAGCTTTGTTCGATTATTTAAGAAGTTGAGGCACTTAAACAAAGTTTAACAGAAGTTTGAAAGGTCATACCAGTTCTCGGTTTGGGTTTCGAAGTTTCAGAAGTTTTCCGGCGAAGGTAGGATTTTCGACAAACGTTGACTAGGACTGATTCTGATGGTGGAGTTGTGTTAGTGACCGATTAACACATGATTGAAACAGAAAGAGTCGAAGGAATTACCGTGTGGATGTGAGTCTCGGTTTTCCGGCGACTTGCAGAATTTTTCCGGCGAGTTGATTTAAGCTTCTCCGGTGGATTGTAAGGTTGCGGAAATGTAATTGAAAGTCTTGCAGAGTGATTTGAGTCGCAGGAGGGGTCTAGGATTGAAGTAATCTGGACTTGATTATTTTTCGGTTATAAAAACCGATGGTGATGACATTTGATGTTCATTCAATCTGAATTGATGTTACAGTATCCCCTACTTTTAGGAATTTCGTCCCGAAATTTAAATAGTTGAAGTAGTAGGAAAAAGATGCTGGTATTTTTCACGCATTGAGTCTTCACGTTCCCAAGTAAACTCAGGTCCCCGTTTCGACTCCCAGCGTACCCTAACAATTGGAATGCGACTTCGTCGTAGACGTTTCTCTCCGAAGTCCATGATCTCTACTGGTCTTTCAATAAAATGCATAGATTCATCAATCTGAATATCTTCCAGAGGAATGTGGAGGTTTTCATCAGCGAGGCACTTCTTCAAGTTTGATACGTGGAATGTGGGATGAATCCTGTTGAGTTCTTCTGGTAGATCAAGCTTGTATGCTACAGGTCCGACTCTTTCGAGTATCTTGAAAGGTCCTACGTAGCGTGGTGCTAGCTTGCCTTTTTGACCAAAACGAACTACTCCCTTCCACGGTGACACTTTTAGAAGTACATGATCACCAATGTTAAACTCTAAAGGCTTCCGTCGTTTATCTGCATAACTCTTTTGATGACTCTGAGCCGCTAGAAGATTGTTTCGAATTTGATGGATCTTGTCTGTGGTTTCTTGGATCAATTCTAGACCAGTGATTTGAGCTTCCCCAATTTCGTGCCAACATACTGGAGATCGGTACTTACAACCATATAAGGCTTCAAAAGGTGCCATGCCGATGCTTGAATGATAGCTGTTGTTTTACAAAAAATTCAACTAATGGTAGGTGGGCGTCCCAATTTCCCTTGAAGTCTATGACACATGCTCGCAGTATATCTTCAAGGGTTTGAATGGTGCGCTCAGATTGTCCATCAGTTTGAGGATGATAGGCGGTACTGAGATCTAGTCGCGTACCCATAGCGGATTGTACTGCTTGCCATGTTCGGGAAGTGAAAAGACCATCACGATCAGAAATAATGCTTAACGGTACCCCATGTCGGCTTACGATTTCGCTGATATAAATACGAGCAAGTTTTTCGTTCTTGAAATCTTCGCGGATAGGAATAAAGTGAGCTGATTTTGTAAGTCGGTCAATTATTACCCATATAGTGTCATACCCACCAGAAGTGCGAGGTAACCCGGTAATGAAGTCCATGGTTATTTTTCCCACTTCCATACAGGTATTTCAGGTTGGACCAGAAGTCCTGAGGGTCTTTGGTGTTCAGCTTTCACCTTGGAACAGGTAAGGCACTTGGAAACAAAAACAGCAATATCCTTTTTCATTGCAGGCCACCAATAGGTATATCGTAGGTCTTGATACATTTTATCGGCTCCTGGGTGTATAGAGTATCGCGTTTTGTGAGCTTCCTTCATAAGAGTTTCACGAAGATTGTTGTGGTTAGGAATCCAGATACGATCTAGGTAGTACAGAATACCGTCAGATTTAGTTTCAAATTTTAGCTCAGCTCCACAGGACATCTCCTTTCGTACATCATCTTCCGTTATCGAAACGTGTTGGGCTTCTCGAATTTGATCTTTAATGTCGGTTATAATTTGCGAACATAGAAGACGAATGGAGTTCGCATAACCCTTTCGACTAAGTGCATCAGCCACCACATTTGCTTTACCAGGGTGGTATCTAATTTCGAAGTCGTAGTCATTTAGAAGTTCGACCCATCTTCGTTGCCTCATGTTTAACTCCTTTTGATTGAAGATATGTTGAAGACTCTTGTGGTTAGTGTATATTTCACACTTAGTACCATAGAGATAATGTCTCCATATCTTAAGAGCGAACACAACGGCTCCAAGTTCTAGGTCATGAGTGGTGTAGTTCTTCTCATGCGTCTTGAGTTGTCTCGAAGCATAAGCTATAACTTTTCCTCTTTGCATTAGAACGCAGCCTAATCCTTGCCCTGACGCATCGCAATAGACCACAAAATCATCACAACCTTCAGGAAGAGTGAGGATTGGTGCATCACAAAGTTTTTGTTTAAGAGTTTGAAAGGCTTCTTCTTGCTCGGGTCCCCATATGAAAGGTTTTCCCTTATGAGTTAAAGCCGTGAGTGGTACAGCGATGCGAGAGAAATTTGAAATGAATCGACGATAATAACCAGCCAAACCAAGAAAAGATCTTACTTCAGTTGGTGTACGTGGAGCTTGCCATTCTTGTACTGCTTTGATCTTTGAGGGGTCGACATGTATTCCCTTATCATTGACTACATGTCCGAGGAATTGCACCTCTTTTAACCAGAATTCACATTTGGAGAATTTGGCGTAAAGCTTTTCCTTCTCTAGAAGTGCAAGGATGAGTCGAAGATGACGCTCATGATCAGATTTAGATTTTGAATAAATAAGAATATCGTCGATGAAGACTATAACAAATCGATCAAGATAAGGTTTGCAGACTCTGTTCATTAGATCCATGAAGACAGCTGGTGCGTTGGTTAAACCAAATGGCATGACCATGAATTCATAATGGCCATAACGAGTTCGAAAAGCAGTCTTAGGGACGTCTTCTTCATGCACTCTAAGTTGATGATAGCCAGATCGAAGGTCGATTTTTGAAAAGCAGTTGGCACCTTGTAGTTGGTCAAGAAGATCATCAATGCGAGGTAATGGATAGCGATTCTTGATTGTTAATTTGTTGCGCTCTCTGTAGTCGATGCACATACGAAACGATCCATCTTTCTTCTTTACAAAAAGGACAGGTGCACCCCAAGGCGATGAGCTAGGACGTATGAATCCCTTGTCAGTCAACTCTTGTAATTGACTGGCTAACTCTTGCATTTCAGAGGGGGCTAACCTATAAGGAGACTTTGCAACTGGTGTAGCACCAGGTATAAGATCAATACGGAATTCGACTTCTCTAATTGGAGGAAGTCCTGAAAAGTTGTCGGGAAAAACTTGCGGGAAATCTTTTACTACAGGAATGTCTTCAATTTTCTTCTCCATGGTTCCCTTTTTGATGATATGAGCTAAAAACGCGACATAATTCTTGCGAAGATATTTTTGAGCTTGAAGACAAGACATTAAGCTGAGCCCTTTTGACGAGGTTTCTCCAAAGATTCGAAGAGTCTGACCGTTTGAAAGAGGAATACGTATAAATTTTTCGCGACATACAACTTCTGCCTGATGTTGACTGAGCCAGTCCATACCAATTATGATATCGAAACTTCCCAGCTTCTTAGGAATAAGGTCGACTGAGAAATCGTGGTCGTTTAGGGTGAGTGTACAGTTGCGTATAATAGTGCTTAATGAAACTGGTTTCCCGTCAGCAACTTCTACCGTTATGGATTCCATGAGCTTATCCCGATTTTGGTTTAAGATAGGTTCAAATTCTAAAGACACAAAACTTCTATCCGCACCAGTATCAAATAACATAGATGCATATCTACCATTTATAAGGAACGTACCGTTAACCACATTGCCGTTGGCCCTAGCCTGATTAGCGTTGATATTGAAAGCTCTTCCTCTTGCAGGTGGAGGAGCTTGGTTCGCTTGATTCACTGGGTTGGCTTGAGCTTGAGCATGAATAATGTTTACCAACCTTGGACAAGTGTTTCTGAAATGGCTTGGGTCTCCGCAATTGTAGCAAGCCCGCATAGGTTGGCCCATAGGATAATTGGGTTGGTAATATGTTTGGGCTAGGTGTTGGGTGGGTGGATATAGTAGGGGTTGTTGGGCTTGACCCATTATTTGTTGGTGGGTTTGGGTTGAAGGCTGGTGGTGGTTTGTTCGCTGAGGCATGCGGCAGGTTTGAACAGTATGACCTGCGCGACCGCAGCCGGTGCAATATTGGCAAGGATGCTCAGGAGAATGGTGATATTGGCAACGGTTGCATTTTGGTAACGGGCCAATGTAAGGTCTTCTGTATGGTGCGGGTGAAGGAGCGACTTGGGTAATGGGTGCCGCAGGAATTGGGAGGTTGGTTTGTGTAACGGCGAAGTTTCTGGTGTTGTGCTTCCTCTTGTTAGCAAACTTAGAGGAAGAGATGGGATGCTTTGAAGGTTGACCCTCAACAGGGGCTTTCTTTTTCTCTTCTTTGAACTTCCCGTTGCGAATTCGATTCTCGGTCAGTTCAGTTGCTAGCTCCATAGCAGCTTCAAGTGTTACCGGTGAAGTGCTGAGGACTGAATCTTGAATTTTCGAGGGAAGTCCTCGAATATAATGCTCAATCAGACGATAAGTTGGGGTGAACAAATTTGGAACCATTTGGTTCAACTCCAAGAACCTCTTGTTCTAAGTGGTATGGTCTCCCTCCTTCTGCTTTAGAGCATGAAATTCATCCTCCAACTTTTTAATTTCACTCCTAGGACAGAAACACCTAGTCATGATTTCCCTTAACTCCTCCCAAGTTAAGGCCATTGCATCTTCAGTTCCCCTCTTCCCTTTCTCAGTATTCCACCAAGTGAGAGCTACCCCAAATAGTCTCCCGGTGGCGTATCGAACCTTGCGATCCTCAGGACAATCGCAATTGAGGAAGGTGTTTTCCATTTCCTCGAACCAGTGGAGGAGAGCAGTGACACCTTCGGTCCCCTCAAATTTAGGAGGATCACAAGATTTGAAATGTTTGTAAGAGCACTTGCTGGTAGGAGGGTTGTCGATGTTCTGGTCATGTTGTTGGGGAGGGTTAGTAGGATTTGTAGCGTGGGCTTGTTGTACTTGGACCACAATGTCAGGCAGTATCATGGCCATTTGTTTCGCGATTTGTGTGGCCAAGCGTTCCTGAGACCTTCCTGATCTTTTACCCCTTCGTTGTTGTCTAGACGACATCTACAGGAACATACATGAGAAGATTGTGAGTTTATGGTGTCTTTTTAGGTGTCATGTGTCTTTAAGAAAATGAAAATAACATAAATATCAATAATGCAACTACATCCATAGGATGTCTTGGGTTTGCTCATGTTGGGCCTCAAATGTCCCCCACACCTTCACCTATATAGTCATGTGGGCCCCCATGGCTATTGGCTTGGTAGGATTCACATTACTATTGGCAATTTAACACTCGCATCACCCGAATGCAAACCACAAATTATGTTCATGAGATGTTTGGTCGGAATGTGTCCAGGTGTAGACACAATGACAACTCAAAGTGGGGTTAGCTCACACGACGTTTGATATAACATGCTTTGGCCTAATAGGTACTTCGTACTCTCATCGTTAGTCCCCAGGTTAGCAAACTGGTCCTTTATTTTGGATTTATACGAATGCCAGCCTAGACAGGACGTTCCGACTACCGGTACTGGTACCCTTCCAGTTACTACATGCCCGTCATGAGAACTCACTTTGATGAGATTTGAAAACACAAAAATCATTGTAAAAGCAATCATGATGTGGTGTGTGCTTTCATGGATGTGATATGTTATGAGTATATGATTTATGATAGGCATTATATGATAATACATACTTATGAACATGCTTGCATAATATTGAATGTAACATTTAACATAAGAACATATAAACATCATGAAATTTGGCATGTAACACACAAAAATCTTATAAGTTTCTAATCAACTATAGTATAGGCTCTAAGGGTCTAATAACCTATCCTATATCCCTATAGTCATGGCTCTGATACCAATCTGTCACACCCCGACCCGCAGCGGAATAAGAGTCGGGGCATAATTGGGTTATCACCAAAGCTCATGATATTTACTAATATGTTTCATATTTATTAAAGTCAAAGTTACATTTCCAAATATCCAAACATGTCCATACAATACAAAGAAAATAAACCAAACATAACAAATCCCAAACTCTAAATCATTTTATTCTTCTAGTCCAATCCTAAGTGTTTCTGGCTGCTGCTGGTTCACCTGTATCATGTGTAAAAATGGGGGTTTTTGGGTCAACATAAGTTGGCGAGTGAACCTTGTTAGATAAACATTTATTATTGATTTACTTGTTAGTTTATCAATGAAAAATTGTGCATAATCATAAATGAGCAAATGTAAATAATCAAGCAGTGGCAAATAGCAATCACAACTTATAACATACAATAACATATGATAGCATACATTAACATACCAACAACATACGATAAATAACATAAATGAAACTGTTCGATCAAGGCTCAATCAAACGGAGCCGATCGTATTGCATGTACTGAAAATGAAAATGTCTGTGCGATCAAGGCTCAATCAAACGGAGCCGATCGTATGTGGGCACGCCGGGTTCACGCTCATAATGAAATGGGGAACATGCTCAACGCTCATAATGTAATGGGGAGCGGCGGCCTATGAAATTGCATGTACTGAAAATAATAAATTACATCTAACAATAACTACACAACAGTTGAAACAAACTGAATACACATGTTCATGATATGATGTATGCACAATGGTTTAAATATAATATATATATCAAGACACATCATACACCCCAAAACGTGATTAAACGGGGAATTTGTAAAGATTCACTCACATTGGGTGCGTTGGATTGGAGATGGTGAGATTGCGCACGAATTGGATGAGCGGAACAACGAGAAATA
This sequence comes from Scalesia atractyloides, assembly GCA_947069175.1. Lineage (NCBI taxonomy): Eukaryota > Viridiplantae > Streptophyta > Magnoliopsida > Asterales > Asteraceae > Scalesia > Scalesia atractyloides. The sequence goes on along the minus strand of CAMTDV010000016.1, from coordinate 27,141,497 downwards.
ACTAACCTAAATAATAACGGAAAAATATAGTAAATGAGTGGATGTTATTAAGGATTTTAATGAAATTTTTAGATATATTTTTGTGAGTTTAAGGCTATTTCTATCTTTAAAAATGTTATTTTTAAGTATTTTTAATTGATTTTTAAATTAAATTAAATAAATAAAAATATAAAAAAATTGTTTATTTTGCGTTGACCGTTGACTTGTTGACCGGTTCGGTCAGGGTGCAAGGATGCGCTGGGTGAGACTCGAACCCGAGACCTCCCGTTACGCGTGCACGCAGCTCTACCAACTGAGCTATGTGTCTAACCCGAAATAATCTTGTTTTTTATTATATTTATATACTAATTCAGTTTAACCAAAATTCTTTTGAATTTAAAAACATTTTAATTCAACAAACCGGTGCCAGTAACGGGTTTCGAACGCGTGACGTGCGACTTAGTGTTGCACACAGTCCACCGCTGGACTGTGTGTCTAACCTGGTTATTATCTCGGTTTTTATTATACTTAACAACTAACGGGATTAACCCGGTTCAGCTTTAATCAAAAAAGGCATTTTATTACTTAGAGGGTGCGTGTATCAGGGATCGAACTCGTGACGTGTGCGTATTATTTGCACACAGTCCACCGCTGGACTGTGTGTCTAACCCGTTCATTTTATCGGTTTTTATTAGTCTTATGTTATATTGCGTCTTCGTCTTCTTCGTTAATTTTACCCAGAAAACATATTCCGACTGTTATGACCGATTCATGACATATTCGCTTTTCAAACATTATAAGTAATTTAAAAGTAAAGAATGGAGAGAGTTTGGGGAAAAGAATGTACCGATTAATGTTGTTCACAGAATTCCGGCAGAGGTTCGTCGGTTCTGAGAGTGAACTCCGGCTGTTAAAATCAATTAACAGCTTTGTTCGATTATTTAAGAAGTTGAGGCACTTAAACAAAGTTTAACAGAAGTTTGAAAGGTCATACCAGTTCTCGGTGGGTTTTCGGAAGTTTCAGAAGTTTTCCGGCGAAGGTAGGATTTTCGACAAACGTTGACTAGGACTGATTCTGATGGTGGAGTTGTGTTAGTGACCGATTAATCACATGATTGAAACAGAAAGAGTCGAAGGAATTACCGTGTGGATGTGAGTCTCGGTTTTCCGGCGAGTTGATTTAAGCTTCTCCGGTGGATTGTAAGGTTGCGGAAATGTAATTGAAAGTCTTGCAGAGTGTTTTGAGTCGCAGGAGGGGTCTAGGATTGAATTAATCTGGACTTGATTATTTTTCGTTATAAAAACCGATGGTGATGACATTTGATGTTCATTCAATCTGAATTGATGAGAAAACGTCGGTGCATCGGTTATAACCTGAAGGGTGCGAGTAATCAAACGATTTGACGATTGAATTGCCGATTTCCGTTTCTCAGTTGGCGCAACCGGTTTAACCGAGTTTGTGTATAAATGTTATTTGTTTCCTAGAGATAACAGAAAACAACAAGTGGCGGAGTGGTGATGTGGGTGTGTGTTAAGACTTTGAAGTTATGAACCGGCTGACCCGGGTTCGAGTCCCGGCAGCAACTTTTTATTTTTATTTATTTTGTTTTCACTTTTTATCAAATATAATTTTTATAGTTTAGTTTGTTTATTAATTATGTATCATTAAAAATCAAAATAACCATAATACAACGTGATATTTATAACTTGATATTCGATTACAAAACGGAGCGGTTTTGGAAACCCGTTTTTGACAAATGTTACAATTAATTTATATCACTGGTCAAATGTGAACTTAAGGAGCTACGTAATATCTTTTACAATAATGGGATTTAACCAGTGTTTTTTGAAAACCGGACCGGACCAGCCGGTCCGGCCGGTTTAACCAGAGACCGTTGTCGCCGGTGGTTCGGTTAGGGGGGTTGGAACCGTTTTTCACCGAACCAGCCAGTTTGTTCAGTAGCCACCGATCAGACCGGTGGGCCGGACGGTTATACGGCCAGACCGTTGGATCTTGAAAGGGTTTTATCATTTTTTTTCCGGCAAAAAACCAAGAGCAGCGATGGATTCAAGAAGAAGACGCTAGTTGAATAAAAGGACCTAAGAAGAGAGAATGATAATTATATCTAATTCTCTTGTTTCTTTTTTCATGCTTATAGGTTTACAGACTCCTTAGACTATGGGGTATCGGGCGGGTGTTGGAGCGGGGTACAAACGCCCAAGTCACCACTCCGGGTGGGCTTGGGCTTCGGCGTGGCCCGTTGGGCGAGGGAATCAGCCAGGGCGTTGGGCGGGCCTAGCGGGCTTGGCTAGGCGGTTGACTAGGTTTTGAATTTGAAATCTGTGAATGCTAGGATCGAACCCAACTAGCGAGCTTCCGGTCAGACTTGCTCAACTAATAGAGGCGAAATTCATTGTTAGCTGATTAAACAAACAAAGAACAAGCGATGATTACTGTTTAACCGCCTGTGTATTGATTAACGTTTGAAATGATTACAGACTCGGACAGGGCTTCGCCACTGATCACCAAAAACAGCATGCCTAACACACATCCTAAGTCACCTATTTATAGGCAAGACATGACAACACCTAGTGACTCAGGAGGCTAGGATTTTCGTACGAAATTTTTGTACGAAATTTTCGTTCGAAAATCCAACCAGATTTTCATACGAAAATTATAACAACTATACAAAACTTTCAAAACTTAACGTTTTGACGCTACGAAACCATATATGTACAATAGACTCGTCCTAGACGTAGGCAATAGACATATGTGCACCAACAGACTCCCCCTTGGATGTTGCCGCAGTCTTGGACAGTCTTCAAAACTTTTTCTTCAAAAACTTTAAACATATTTTACTTGAATCAACCGAAAAATCGCTTGCGTGGCCTTCGACGCTCCTATGAAGCAATAGGAGTTTGATCTGTAGGAGGAGGTCGGTTGTAAGTGTTCCCGAACTTGAATCTTTCACGGGTGGCCAGCTTTCGTCATAACTGATCTTGATGAAGAATAAGCGTTCGATATCCTTTTCTGAGCAGTTGACCAGCCACATAGGATCTAATACTCTGATTGCACGCCATAGCCCATAGATTCTCTTGTGCATGATTACGGTTTCGGAAAGATCCTCAGACATATCCCATGATCCTTCGTCAGGCTCTACACAAATAACAGCCTTTCCAGTACTCGAATCAAAATGCCACCATTTGAAGATCTTGTAAAAATCTTGTTCTATTTTCTTCAAAGGCATATTCTTCATAACATGTGGCCTTTTGACAATCAAAGTCACATCTTTCTCTTGAGTTACTGGATCAATCTTTGTGACGGTTCGTGGCTTGTGTGGCTTCCATAAGTTGAATCCATGTTCTGCCTCAAATTGATAAGCTTCCATAGATGTTGATCATTTGGTCGCAGCTTCATACTAAAAGTTTTGGTCTGAACCAACTCTTTCACATCCCATTCTGGCAGGGTATTCACATCACCCAATCGTTTGAAGTATTGAACTCCATACTCACGTTTCAACGCATATACATCCAGTTCCTAGATCCATCCCCAACTAATAATGTCACCTAGAGATGCATCAGGGTCTCTGGTGAAGAAAGCTAATGGACGACGGAACTTTCTCTCAGGTGGCATCTCCTTGAACCATTTCTTTTTCATTTCTATGATCTCTTCCTTTGTCGGTGGTTTAGGAGCCGTTCCCTCTTTTACTGCTTCTTGTACCTTTTGCTTTAACAATTCATCGTTCATTTCAACAGTCATTTCATCAAGAGTAGGAAACACATCTGTTCCCTCAACCGTATACCTTGCCTCTTCATTATCATCTGAATCCCAATCTTCAATGATGACTCTGTCATAATCATTTGCTTGCGGGATGTCTTCAAACACATAGTCATTAGGCTCTGAGCTCGTGTTCTTTAACTCTTCTTCAAAGTCGAACTCGAATGAATCTTCTTGTAAGCCAAACAATTATGCAAGATCAGCCTTGGAGTAGTTATGAACATACTCCCCTTCTTCGACATCGTGCTCAAGATAGATAACTTTCGGCTTTGGCACTGTCTCTTCAACCGACGACTCCCCTGAACCTGTTTATCAGTTAGTTCAAAAATAGAGTCATTCATGTAAGCATCAACAGACAAATTTTCATTATCAAATAAACTTGCTACATATTCGAATCCTTCATTCTCTAATTCATCAAATGTTCCGTCTACCAAATCATCAATCTCTTTCTTTAGCTCCCTACCAGCAATCGCCTTTTCTCTCGTCATCGATTCCAGAATACCTTCTCCTTGAAGCACAAACCTCTTATCCACATCAATGGTAGGATCATAAACGATCATCTCAGAAGATACTGGCACGAATTCAGCTTCCGACGCAGACTGTTCGATCAAAGGAGCCGATGAGGTAGCAACTACATGCACGGGCATATCATCAATCTTTTCTTTACCTCGGCCTTCAGCATCAGATAGAGCTTTAGAAGCTCGTTTTCTTTCAACAACCTTCTGTCTTGCCCCTCTCTCAATCTTTTCAATCTCATCAGCGAGAACTAGTATTTTCTTCATAAGTTCAACCTGCCTGTTGTTTGACTCTCTCTCAGCTTCGTACTCTTCCATCTTCTTGATAATCCTTTGGTTCTCTGTTTCATAACTGCTCAGAGTTGCCTTTAAGATCTCACTCTCATTCTCTAAAGCCTTGATCCTTTCTTCGTAAACGGTAACTTTCTGGGAAGCCTGAAAGTATCTTTCACTATCGTCAGTAACCAACCTCAAGATCTCCCTTATACTATCTCTATCCGACTCAAGGATCTTAATCTTTTCATCAGCAGTCTTCAACTTTTCTTCCAACTCATTGAGCCTTCCAACATAAACGTCATCAGCTGTGAGATTCTCTCCCCCTGAATAGCACCATACTCAAAGAAATAGTCATCGAAGGCGGTGTCTGGTGGAGGAGGAATAGGATGAGCTGACGCTGTTGCTTGCGCTTGAGACATAGTGGGAGGAGTGCCAATAGGGCTGACGAGAAGGCGAAACAACTATAGGATCAACAACAGGTGGATGTGGAGGAGATGGAAAAGGACTTTCTGAAGTTGTGTGTTGAGGAGGAGATGGTACATGTTGAGCAGTCTCACTTGGTGTTATAGCAACTGGAGGTTGAGACATTGGAGGAGGAGATGGAGTGTCTCAGCTGTCGTTGGAGTAGCTGGAGTCTCAGTAGGCTTTGACTTTAGTTTGATCCGAAGTTTTCTTGTAGTAGACTTGGGTTTCTTGCTGCTGTATGTTTCACTCTTTGGCCAGCTTTCTTCTTCGCAGGTTTGACAATAGAAATATCCTCTTCAGCCTCAGACGGCTCATAAGTAGTGTCATCGTCACCTGTACTGACACTAGCTTGTTTTCCTCAGCCAACTTTTTCTCTCTTTCTCTTTCTCTCTCTCTTTCTCCTTCTCTCCTATCTTCTGAATCTGTGCTTGATGATGGCCCTTCATCATCACCACCACCCGCTTCGGTCTCAACACCCACCATTCTCTCTATATCCGCAGTGGCTTCTTCCAAAGTCTCTTCAACATGAACTGATTCAGTCAGTTGCACAGTTTCTTCAACATTCACTTGCTCGACATCCGGTTCATCAATCAACCCTGTACTGACACTAGCTTGTTTTCTTTGACGTTTGGGGGCAGAAGAGGAAGTTTCAGACACTTTCTTTCTTTTGGTAGCAGACGAAGTAGAACCTGCTTTCTTTCTCCCATAGTGACCCTTCTCACATTCGCCCTTTACATACCAAATACTTCTTTCCTCAACAAAATCTTCCATCATACTCGCTTCCTCACTTTCATCACCGCTCCCCTCATTCCTCCATTTTCCTTCAGGTGGAGCAACATAATCAGTCTTGACGAATGTTCCAAAAATAGGCTTGAAGGCTGGAGCCTTTCCTGCCTTGCGATAGTTGTTGATGTTGTGAAGGTCAGATGTAGACATATGCTCTTGCTCCAAAATGTCATCTTTCTTTTTCTCGAGATTCGGATGTAAGTGGTCAAGAATCATCTGAACAAATCGAGGGTACTGTAAGAATCGACCCTTACCCAAATTCATCACCATCTGATCAAAAATCATTCTGCTGAAGTTATAGGGCTTGTTTAATATCACCGCTACCATCATACACATGTGATAATCTACCAAATCATCCCAACCCGCTTTCCTGTGGCTCAATGAGCGAATAATGCAGTGGGCAAGAAATCTGTATGGCAGACCAACTGATTAATCTTGAACGGAGCCGAGTTCACATAATCGTTGTAGCCCATACGGTAAAAGCAGCCCTTGACAAACTTCTCTGTAAACCCTGTCAGAAAATCTCTCTCATCCCTAAAATGCAGCACCATGCGTATAAGATCTTCAGTGATAGTGATTTCCACATCTTTATCTCCTATCTTTACTGCTGATGTAATAGCCCTAGAGTCAGCTCTTAACACTGCTGCAGCCCAAAATCTATCGACGTGTGAAGCATAAACATCATGATGATGTGTAAGGGCATAATAAACTGGCAGCCTCTCCAGAAAGTCTATGTACTGCGAGAACGGAGCAAACTCTGGCACTTCCTTGTCGATTAAGCAGCAGGAGTTGTGCACGAGATGAAACTTATACACGGTTTTATGTGAAACAGAGAGATGTGAAAAAGTTAGAAAAATTTTCACAAACACAAATTTTACAGAATTTTCGTACGAAAATTGCTAGATTATATGTTTCCCAAATTTCGTGTGAAAATAAGGATCCCATAAACAGACAATCAAATGTTTCAATTTTCGTGCGAAAATCGAAGATGTTCGTGTGGAAATCTTCATCGTCCCTAACTGTTTACCCTTTTCACACCAACTCAAAACGCTTGCAATTTTTTACCTTTTTCAAGAAATTAAAACGGTAAACCTTAGTTAAACAAGCTGATTTTAACATTGGAGGGTTCAATTTTAGATTTCACCGGCTAGTTTATCCTAGATCTACGTTTTAGTCCGTTTAAGGTCCTACGAGTCCAAATTCACGGTTCAATCTCGGTGAATACCTTAGCCATTATAAGAGGTGTGCAAATCAACCTCCTTAATGTGTCAAATACGTCGAGAAGTGAGGTGTATAAAGTGATAGAGCACAACAGCTTTGAGAGAATCCGCACCAAATTTCTTAACAGTTTTCTTGCGGAATGATCTCAGCTCCCTCTTATATATAGGCCACCGGATTTTCGTACGAAAATTTGGCCTGTGATGTTTAGCCAGATTTTCGTGTGGAAATATCAATTTTCGTGCGAAAATTGTTGGCCCCTTTGAAGTTTTCTCAACTTTTCAACTTTTTCATTTGTTTTCAGTTTTAATTATCCTCACAGTTGTCCAAGTCCAAATTAATGACCTTGTTTAACTGTTTTGGCTACCAAGTCCAAGTTAATGACCTTGGTTGACCACCTTTTGACCAAAACTGATATTGTTCTTAGATTTTAAGTTTCAAATTAATGAACTTTTCAACGTTTCAAACCAGACTTAGTTTCCAGATTAGCTCCCAGCCCATAATTCAAATGATTTTCCTCTGCATTCTGTCGCTTTAGACTTTGAAGATCTGTTTTCCATCACTGGCAGTCAGAATTAAAGTAGAAACAGAAAATCTTTTTGAATTTTTGAAGATTTCTAAACTAGAAGCACTATTAAACCAATATTTACAAACGTATTTATAGGCATATTTTTGCGAGTTTGTGTTAGAGGATCATATCAGTTTATTGAGACACATTACCAGTACCGTTGCTCTATATGAAACTTGAAGTTCTTAAACAGATTTTCTTCAGATTGTCGGTATTCTGATCCACTCAAACCTCTACACATTTCTCAACTGCTTCAAGATATGTTAGGTAAATTTTAGCAACATGTCCTAATCTGTGTTTCCCACCTCAGAATATACTCCCGCATCAAGATTCCCTAGATTTCATCTCACAGGTGAATATATCTAACTGATATCTGTATAGGGGTGAATTGCGAGACCTTGAGAGCTCAGGTTAGTACTTCCATACAGAGAAAGAGATGAAGGCTCGACTTTGATGGTGTTCCTCTTGGGAATCTTTTAATTTTTGTACTGCAGATTGTTTTATCTTTTATAACATTTTTTCTTCATTTTTTATGCAGCTTTTGGGGGTGAATAATGTAACATTTGTCAAAAACGGGTTTCCAAAACCCGCTCCGTTTTTTAATCGAATATCAAGCTATAAAAGTCACGTTGAATATTTATGAGTATTTTGATTTAAAATGATACATAATTAATAAATAAACTAAACTATAAAAATTATATTTGATAAAAAGTTAAAACAAAATAAATAAAAAAGAAATGCTGTTGCCGGGACTCGAACCCGGGTCAGCCGGTTTACAACTCCAACGACTTAACACACACTCGCATCACCACTCCGCCACTTTTTGTTTTCTGTTATCTCTAGGAAACAAAGAACATTTATACACAACTCGGTTAAACCGATTGCGCCAACTGAGAAACGGAAATCGGCAAATCAATCGTCAAATCGCTTGATTACTCGCACATTCAGTTTATAACCGATGCACCGACGATTTTTAATCAAGTCGGAATTGATTGAACATCAATCCTCATCATTATCGGTTTTTATAACCGAAAAATAATCAAGTCCAGATTACTTCAACTCCTGACCCCTCTCGCGACTCAGAAACGTCACACCAACATTCCATTTCACTTTCGTCACATTTTCAGACCATCAGAACGCTTAAATCAGCTCGCCGGAAATTTCTGTAAAGTTCGCCGGAAAACCGTATTTGTCCTCAAGTCGGTAAGTTCTTCAATACCATGTAATCTAACAGTTGTTAGGCTGTTTCTAACTCAAACCATCCATTTGAAATTGAATTCAGGCACCGTTATCAGATAATTCTAGTTCGCCGGAAATTTCCTGAAAGTTTTTATTTCCGTCTGTGAAACGGTAAGGACCTTCAATCCCTCTGTTAACGTTTGTTTATCACTTCAATTCCACGATTGACTAATCAAAATGGTTAATTGTTTTGGTTCAGTTGAGGTGCACAAAAACAGAGCCGACGCATTTGCCGGAAATTCTGTGATATATCATTCCTACGGTATGTTACTTCCAACACCGTTTCTGTCATTTCATTTTAACCTTAAGAATGTTTGATAATCGTAAAAACAAGAAACGGATCAGTGATTCAGTCGACGGAAATTTGAATGAAGAAGACGAAGTTAGTTAAGTTATAAGTTTATTTAAAACCAGTAAAATGAACGGGTTAGACACACAGTCCAGCGGTGGACTGTGTGCAAAATATACACGCATGTCCCGAGTTCGATCCCTGATACACGCACTCCTTATGTAATAAAATGCCTTTTTGTTCAAAAACTAAACCGGGTAACTCCGTTAGTTGTTAAGTATAATAAAAACCGAGATATTAACCAGGTTAGACACACAGTCCAGCGATGGACTGTGTGCAACACTAAGTCACATGTCGCGCGTTCGAAACCCGTCACTGGCACCGGTTCGATGAATTAAAATGTTTTTGAAATTAAAAGAATTTTGGTTAAACCGAATTAGTATATAAATATAATTAAAAACAAGATTATTTCGGGTTAGACACGTAGCTCAGTTGGTAGAGCTGCGTGCACGCGTACGGGAGGTCTCGGGTTCGAGCCTCACCCGGCGCAAACAATTCCACTGACCGAACCGGTCAACAAGTCAACAAGTCAACGGTCAACGGTCAACGCAAAATAAACAATTTTTTTTATATTTTTATTTATTTAATTTAATTTAAAAATCAATTAAAAATACTTAAAAATAACATTTTTAAAGATAGAAAATAGCCTTAAACCCACAAAAACATATTTAAAAATTTCATTAAAATCCTTAATAAAATCCACTCATTTAATATATTTTTCCGTTATTATTTAGGTTAGTATTCCTCGTTGTTCCGCTCATCTAATTCGTGCGCATCTCACCATCTCCAATCCAACGCACCCAATGTGAGTGAATCTTTACAAATTCCCCGTTTTAATCACGTTTCGGGGTGTATCATGTGTCTTGTTATATATATTATAATTAAACCATTGTGCATACATCATATCATGAACATGTGTATTCAGTTTGTTTCAACTGTTGTGTAGTTATTGTGGATGCAATTTATTATTTTCAGTACATGCAATTTCATAGGCCGCCGCTCTCCATTACATTATGAGCATTGAGCATGTTCCCCATTTTATTATGAGGTTGAACCTGGCGTGCCCACATACGATCGGCTCGTTTGATTGAGCCTTGATCGCACAGACATTTTTCATTTTCAGTACATGCAATACGATCGGCTCTGTTTGATTGAGCCTTGATCGCACAGTTTCATTTATGTTATTTATCGTATGAAGTTGGTATGTTCATGTATGCTGTCATATGTTATTGTATGTTATAGTTGTGACTGCTATTTGCCACTGCTTGATTTTTTACATTTGCTCATTTATGATTATGCACAATTTTTCATTGATAAACTAACAAGTAATTCATTAATAAAGGTTTATCTAATAAGGTTCACTCGCCAACTTATGTTGACCCAAAAACCCCATTTTTACACATGATACAGGTGAACCAGCAGCAGCTAGGAACACATAGGATTGGACTAGAAGAATAAAATGATTTAGAGTTGGGATTGTTATGTTTGGTTTATTTTCTTTGTATTGTATGAACATGTTTGGATATTTGGAAATGTAACTTTGACTTTATTAAATATGAAACAAATTAGTAAATGTCATGAGCTTTGGTGATAACCCAATTATGCCCCGACTCTTATTCCGCTGCGGGTCGAGGTGTGACAGCTTGGTATCAGAGCCATGACTATAGGGATACAGGATAGGTTATTAGACCCTTAGAGCCTATACTATAGTTGATTAGAAACTTATAAGATTTTTGTGTGTTACATGCCAAATTTCATGATGTTTATATGTTTTATGTTAAATGTTACATTCAATATTATGCAAGCATGTTCATAAGTATGTATTATCGTATAATGCCTACCATGAATCATATACTCGTAACATATCACATCCATGAAAGCACACACCACATCATGATTGCTTTTACAATGATTTTTGTGTTTTCAAATATCATCAAAGTGAGTTCTCATGACGGGCATGTAGTAACTGGAAGGGTACCAGTACCGGTAGTCGGAACGTCCTGTCTAGGCTGGCATTCGTATAAATCCAAAATAAAGGACCAGTTTGCCTACCTGGGGACTAACGATGAGAGTACGAAGTACCTATTAGGCCAAAGCATGCTATACCAAACGTCGTGTGAGCTAACCCCACTTTGAGTTGTCATTGTGTCTACACCTGGACACGTTCCGACCAAACATCTCATGAACATATTTTGTGGTTTGCATTCGGGTGATGCGAGTGTTAAATTGCCAATACTAATGTGAATCCTACCAAGCCAATAGCCATGGGGGCCCACATGACTATATAGGTGAAGGTATGGGAGACATTTGAGGCCCGACATGAGCAAATCCAAGACATCCTATGGATGTAGTTGCATTATTGATATTTATGTTATTTTCATTTTCTTAAAGACACATGACACCTAAAAAGACACCATAAACTCACAATCTTCTCATTGTATGATCCTGTAGATGTCGTCTAGACAGCAACGAAGGGGTAAAAGATCAGGAAGGTCTCAGGAACGCTTGGCCACACAGATCGCGAAACAAATGGCCACGATACTGCTGACATTGTGGTCCAAGTACAACAAGCCCTCGCTACAAATCCTACTAACCCTCCCCAACAACATGACCAGAACATCGACAACCCTCCAGCAAGTGTTCATACAAACATTTTAAGTCTTGTGATCCTCCTAAATTTGAAGGGACCGAGGGTGTCACTGCTCTCCTACATTGGTTCGAGGAGATGGAAAACACCTTTCTAAACTGCGATTGTCCTGAGGATCGCAAGGTTCGATACGCTACCGAGAGAATATTTGGGGTAGCTCTCACTTGGTGGAATACTGAGAAAGGGAAGAGGGGAACTGAAGATGCAATGGCCTTAACTTGGGAGGAGTTAAGGGAAATCATGACTAGGCGTTTCTGTCCTAGGAGCGAAATTAAAAAGCTGGAGGACGAATTTCATTCTCTAAAGCAAAAGGAGGGTGATCACACCACCTATAACAAGAGGTTCTTGGAGTTGAACCAAATGGTTCCAAATTTGTTCACCCCAACCTATCGTCTGATCGAGCATTATATTCGAGGACTTCCCTCGAAAATCCAAGATTCAGTTCTCAGCGTTTCACCAGTAACACTTGAAGCTGCTATGGAGCTAGCAACTGAACTGACCGAGAACCGAATTCGCAACGGGAAGTTCAAAGAAGAGAAAAAGAAAGCCCCTGTTGAGGGTCAAACTTCAAACCATCCCATTTCTTCCTCTAAGTTTGCCAACAAGAGGAAGCGCAACACCAGAAATTTCGCTGTTACTCTAACCAACCTCCCAATTCCTGCCGCACCCATTACTCAAGTCACTCCTTCACCCGCACCATACAGAAGACCTTACACTGGCCCGTTACCAAAATGCAACCGTTGCCAATATCACCATTCCCCTGATCATCCTTGCCAATATTGCACCGTCTGCGGTCGCGCAGGTCATACTGTTCAAACCTGCCGCATGCCTCAACGAACGAACCGCCACCAACCTTTAACCCAAACCCACCAACAATTAATGGGTCAAGCCCAACAACCCCTACCATTACCACCCACCCAACATTTAGCCCAAACATATTACCAACCCAATTATCCTGTGGGCCAACCTATGCGGGCTTGCTACAATTGCGGAGACCCAAGCCATTTCAGAAACACTTGTCCAAGGTTGGTGAACATTATTCATGCTCAGGCCCAAGCCAACCCGGTGAATCAAGCGAACCAAGCTCCTCCACCTGCAAGAGGAAGAGCTTTCAATATTAACGCGAATCAGGCTAGAGCTGACGGCAATGTGGTTAACGGTACGTTCCTTATAAATGGTAGATATGCATCTATGTTATTTGATACTGGTGCGGATAGAAGTTTTGTGTCTTTAGAATTTGAACCTATCTTAAGCAAAAATCGGGATAAGCTCACGGAATCCATAACGGTAGAAGTTGCGGACGGGAAACCAGTTTCATTAAACTCTATTATACGCAACTGTACACTCACCTTAAACGACCACGATTTCTCAGTCGACCTTATTCCTATGAAGCTGGGAAGTTTTGATATCATAATCGGTATGGATTGGCTCAGTCGACATCAGGCAGAAGTTGTATGTCGTGAAAAATTTATTCGTATTCCTCTTTCAAACGGTCAGACTCTTCGAATCATTGGAGAAACCTCGTCGAAAGGGCTCAGCTTAATGTCTTGTCTTCAAGCTCAAAAATATCTTCGCAAGAATTATGTCGCGTTTTTAGCTCATATCATCAAAAAGGGAACCATGGAGAAGAAACTTGAAGACATTCCTGTAGTAAAAGACTTCCCGCAAGTTTTTCCTAACGACATTTCAGGACTTCCTCCGGTTAGAGACGTCGAATTCCGTATTGATCTTATACCAGGTGCTACACCAGTTGCAAAGTCTCCTTATAGGTTAGCCCCTCTGAAATGCAAGAGCTAGCCAGTCAATTACAAGAATTGACTGACAAGGGATTCATACGTCCTAGCTCGTCGCCTTGGGGTGCACCTGTCCTTTTTGTAAAGAAGAAAGATGGATCGTTTCGTATGTGCATCGACTACAGAGAGCTCAACAAGTTAACAATCAAGAATCGCTATCCTTTACCTCGCATTGATGATCTTCTTGACCAACTACAAGGTGCCAGCTGCTTTTCAAAAATCGACCTTCGATCTGGCTACCATCAACTTAGAGTGCATGAAGAAGACGTCCCTAAGACTGCTTTTCGAACTCGTTATGGCCACTATGAATTCATAGTTATGCCATTTGGTTTAACCAACGCACCAGCTGTCTTCATGGACCTAATGAACAGAGTCTGCAAACCTTATCTTGATCGATTTGTTATAGTCTTCATCGACGATATTCTTATTTATTCAAAATCTAAATCTGATCATGAGCGTCATCTTCGACTCATCCTTGCACTTCTAGAGAAGGAAAAGCTTTACGCCAAATTCTCCAAATGTGAATTCTGGTTAAAAGAGGTGCAATTCCTCGGACATGTAGTCAATGATAAGGGAATACATGTCGACCCCTCAAAGATCAAAGCGGTACAAGAATGGCAAGCTCCACGTACACCAACTGAAGTAAGATCTTTCCTTGGTCTAGCTGGCTATTATCGTCGGTTCATTTCAAACTTCTCTCGCATTGCTGTACCACTCACGGGCTTTAACTCATAAGGCAAAACCTTTCATATGGGGACCCAAGCAAGAAGAAGCCTTTCAAACTCTTAAGCAAAAACTTTGTGATGCACCAATCCTCACTCTTCTTGAAGGTTGTGATGATTTTGTGGTCTATTGCGACGCGTCAGGGCAAGGATTAGGCTGCGTTCTAATGCAAAGAGGAAAAGTCATAGCTTATGCTTCGAGACAACTCAAGACACATGAAAAGAACTACACCACTCATGACCTAGAACTTGGAGCCGTTGTGTTCGCTCTTAAGATATGGAGACATTATCTCTATGGTACTAAGTGTGAAATATACACTGACCACAAGAGTCTTCAACATATCTTCAATCAAAAGGAGTTAAACATGAGGCAACGAAGATGGGTCGAACTTCTAAATGACTACGACTGTGAAATTAGATACCACCCTGGTAAAGCAAATGTGGTGGCTGATGCACTTAGTCGAAAGGGTTATGCGAACTCCATTCGTCTTCTATGTTCGCAAATTATAACTGACATTAAAGATCAAATTCGAGAAGCCCAGCACGTTTCAATAACGGAAGAAGATGTACAAAAGGAGATGTCCTGTGGAGCTGAGCTAAAAATTGAAACTAAATCTGACGGTATTCTGTACTACCTAGATCGTATCTGGATTCCTAACCACAACAATCTTCGTGAAATTCTTATGAATGAAGCTCACAAAACGCGATATTCTATACACCCAGGAGCCGATAAGATGTATCAAGACCTACGATATACCTATTGGTGGCCTGGAATGAAGAAGGATATTGCCGTTTTTGTTTCCAAGTGCCTTACATGTTCCAAGGTGAAGGCTGAGCACCAAAGACCCTCAGGACTTCTGGTCCAACCGGAAATACCTGTATGGAAGTGGGAAAAATAACCATGGATTTCATTACCGGGTTACCTCGCACTTCTGGTGGGTATGACACTATATGGGTAATTATAGACCGACTTACAAAATCAGCTCACTTTATTCCTATCCGTGAAGATTTCAAGAACGAAAAGCTTGCCCGTATTTATATCAACGAAATCGTAAGCCGACATGGGGTACCGTTAAGCATTATTTCTGATCGTGATGGTCGTTTCACTTCACGAACATGGCAAGCAGTACAATCCGCTATGGGCACGCGATTAGATCTCAGTACCGCCTATCATCCTCAAACTGATGGACAGTCTGAGCGCACCATTCAAACTCTTGAAGATATGCTTCGAGCATGTGTCATAGACTTCAAGGGAAATTGGGACGCCCACCTACCATTAGTTGAATTTTCGTACAACAACAGCTATCATTCAAGCATCAGCATGGCACCTTTTGAAGGCTTATATGGTTGTAAGTGCCGATCTCCTGTATGTTGGCACGAAATTGGGGAAGCTCAAATTACTGGTCCAGAATTGATCCAAGAAACCACAGACAAGATCCATCAAATTCGAAACAATCTTCTAGCGGCTCAAAGTCGTCAAAAGAGTTATGCAGATAAACGACGGAAACCCTTAGAGTTTAACATTGGTGATCATGTACTTTTAAAAGTATCACCGTGGAAGGGAGTAGTTCGTTTTCGTCAAAAGGGCAAGCTAGCACCACGTTACGTAGGACCTTTCAAGATACTCGAAAGAGTAGGTCCTGTAGCATACAAGCTTGATCTACCAGAAGAACTCAACAGGATTCATCCCACATTCCACGTGTCGAACTTGAAGAAGTGCCTCGCTGATGAAAACCTCCACATTCCTCTGGAAGATATTCAGATTGATGAATCTATGCATTTTATTGAAAGACCTGTAGAGATCATGGACTTCGGGGAAAAACGTCTGCGACGAAGTCGCATTCCAATTGTTAGGGTACGCTGGGAGTCGAAACGGGGACCTGAGTTTACTTGGGAACGTGAAGACTAAATGCGTGAAAAATACCCGCATCTTTTTCCTACTACTTCAACTACTTAAATTTCGGGACGAAATTCCTAAAGTAGGGGATACTGTAACATTTGTCAAAAACGGGTTTCCAAAACCCGCTCCGTTTTGTAATCGAATATCAAGCTATAAAAGTCACGTTGAATATTTATGAGTATTTTGATTTAAAATGATACATAATTAATAAATAAATTAAACTATAAAAATTATATTTGATAAAAAGTTAAAACAAAATAAATAAAAAATAAATGCTGCTGCCGGGACTCGAACCCGGGTCAGCGGGTTTACAACTCCAACGACTTAACACACACTCACATCACCACTCCGCCACTTGTTGTTTTTGTTATCTCTAGGAAACAAATAACATTTATACACAAACTCGGTTAAACCGGTTGCGCCAACTGAGAAACGGAAATCGGCAAATCAATCGTCAAATCGCTTGATTACTCGCACATTCAGTTTATAACCGATGCACCGACGATTTTTAATCAAGTCGGAATTGATTGAACATCAATCCTCATCATTATCGGTTTTTATAACCGAAAAATAATCAAGTCCAGATTACTTCAACTCCTGACCCCTCTCGCGACTCAGAAATGTCACACCAACATTCCATTTCACTTTCATCACATTTTCAGACCATCAGAACGCTTAAATCAGCTCGCCGGAAATTTTTGTAAAGTTCGACGGAAAACCGTATTTGTCCTCAAGTCGGTAAGTTCTTCAATACCATCGTAATCTAACAGTTGTTAGGCTGTTTCTAACTCAAACCATCCATTTGAAATTGAATTCAGGCACAATTATCAGATAATTCCAGTTCGCCGGAAATTTCCTGAAAGTTTTTTATTTCCGTCTGTGAAACAGTAAGGACCTTCAATCCCGCTGTTAACGTTTGTTTATCACTTCAATTCCACGATTGACTAATCAAAATGGTTAATTGTTTTGGTTCAGTTGAGGTGCACAAAAACAGAGCCGACACATTTGCCGGAAATTCTGTGATATATCATTCCTACGGTATGTTACTTCCAACACCGTTTCTGTCATTTCATTTTAACCTTAAGAATGTTTGATAATCGTAAAAACAAGAAACGGATCAGTGATTCAGTCGACGGAAATTTGAATGAATAAGACGAAGTTAGTTAAGTTATAAGTTTATTTAAAACCAGTAAAATGAACGGGTTAGACACACAGTCCAGCGGTGGACTGTGTGCAAAATATACACGCATGTCCCGAGTTCGATCCCTGATACACGCACTCCTTATATAATAAAATGCCTTTTTGTTCAAAAACTAAACCGGGTTAACTCCGTTAGTTGTTAAGTATAATAAAAACCGAGATATTAACCAGGTTAGACACACAGTCCAGCGGTGGACTGTGTGCAACACTAAGTCACATGTCGCGCGTTCGAAACCCGTCACTGGCACCGGTTCGATGAATTAAAATGTTTTTGAAATTAAAAGAATTTTGGTTAAACCGAAGTAGTATATAAATATAATTAAAAACAAGATTATTTCGGGTTAACACGTAGCTCAGTTGGTAGAGCTGCGTGCACGCGTACGGGAGGTCTCGGGTTCGAGCCTCACCCGGCGCAAACAATTCCACTGACCGAACCGGTCAACAAGTCAACAAGTCACAATCAACGGTCAACGGTCAACACAAAATAAACAATTTTTTTTATATTTTTATTTATTTAATTTAATTTAAAAATCAATTAAAAGTACTTAAAAATAACATTTTTAAAGATAGAAAATAGCCTTAAACCCACAAAAATATATCTAAAAATTTCATTAAAATCCTTAATAAAATCCACTTATTTAATATATTTTTCCGTTATTATTTAGGTTAGTATTCCTCGTTGTTCCGCTCATCTAATTCGTGCGCATCTCACCATCTCCAATCCAACGCACCCAATGTGATTGAATCTTTACAAATTCCCCGTTTTAATCACGTTTTGGGGTGTATCATGTGTCTTGTTTTATATATTATAATTAAACCATTGTGCATACATCATATCATGAACATGTGTATTCAGTTTGTTTCAACTGTTGTGTAGTTATTGTGGATGCAATTTATTATTTTCAGTACATGCAATTTCATAGGCCGCCGCTCCCCATTACATTATGAGCGTTGAGCATGTTCCCCATTTTATTATGAGGTTGAACCTGGCGTGCCCACATACGATCGGCTCCATTTGATTGAGCCTTGATCGCACAGACATTTTTCATTTTCAGTACATGCAATACGATCGGCTCCGTTTGATTGAGCCTTGATCGCACAGTTTCATTTATGTTATTTATCGTATGATGTTGGTATGTTCATGTATGCTATCATATGTTATTGTATGTTATAGTTGTGACTGCTATTTGCCACTGCTTGATTTTTTACATTTGCTTATTTATGATTATGCACAATTTTTCATTGATAAAATAACAAGTAATTCATTAATAAAGGTTTATCTAATAAGGTTCACTCGCCAACTTATGTTGACCCAAAAACCCCCATTTTTACACATGATACAGGTGAACCAGCAGCAGCTAGGAACACATAGGATTGGACTAGAAGAATAAAATGATTTAGAGTTGGGATTGTTATGTTTGGTTTATTTTCTTTGTATTGTATGAACATGTTTGGATATTTGGAAATGTAACTTTGACTTTATTAAATATGAAATATATTAGTAAATGTCATGAGCTTTGGTGATAACCCAATTATGCCCCGACTCTTATTCCGCTGCGGGTCGGGGTGTGACAGATTGGTATCAGAGCCATGACTATAGGGATATAGGATAGGTTATTAGACCCAATTATGCCCCGACTCTTATTCCGCTGCGGGTCGGGGTGTGACAAATAATGCGAAAGTATTATACAAGTTCTAGGCCATTGCCGACACAAAATCAGAAGAACTCGTATAATACCCCAGATATCAACTAAATATAAAGACCTAGTATCTCAGAATCTGGTATTCTCTCAAACGAAATTTCAGGGTACCAAGCCCATATATCCGAGAGATGTTAAGCCATAGATTTACCAGTTTTTCCTTTTAGGTTTATATCCTGAAAGCAGTTTACTGAACGTGCGAAGCCTACCGACATATCCTTAGAAAGACCTGTTTAAATGCTTTTAAACAATACATTTTTTAGCGTCTGTAAAGGTCTATTGATGTACTATCATCTCCTCTTATACACAAAACTCTTTTTGTATTTTTCTTGATTTTTTTTCAATGTTTTTGTATTTTTCTTGATTTTTTCAATGTTTTTTGTATTTTTCACAACATTTTCTCCCCCTAAAAATCAAAACATATTTTTGGATTTTTGGTTTTAAAGAAAGCATGTAAACTATTTACAGAAAAACATTTTGACTTACCAGTGAGGATCACGTCCCAACATCGTCATCCTCAAATTCAACCTCATAAATATCCCCTGATGTCAGATTCTTTAAACCATTTAATTTTGAAAGATTTCGAGATCTTGCTCTGTCAAAAGCTTTGGTGTAAAAATCTGCCTTTTGGTCATCAGTGTGGATTTTCTCAATTCGTATCACCTTTTTCTCGTGACAGTCACGAATAAAGTGATATCAAATCTCGATATGTTTAGTGCGTGAGTGTTGACAAGGATTGACCGTGATATCAATAGCCACTTTGTTATCTACGAATATGGGAGTATCAAGAAATTGCAGACCGTAGTCTCTCATCTGTTGTTGTATCCACAATATCTAGGAACAACAACTAGGTGCTGAAACGTATTCAGCTTCGCAAGTAGAGAGAGCGACCGCAGTCTGTTTTTTGCATTGCTACATTACCCGACGTGTTCCGAAGAACTAGCATCTTGCCGTTGTAGACTTGGCGTTCTGGTTGCAACAACCAAAATCAGAGTCAGAGTAACCCGCAAGGTTGAAATTGTCGTGACGTGGATACCACAAACCGGTGCTTGGGCATCCTTTCAAGTAGCGCATGATCCTTTTGACGATTAACGGATGTGATTCCTTCGGACTTGACTGATATCTGGCGCAAAGGCATGTGGGGTACATGATATCCGGTCTTGAAGCTGTGAGATACGTCAAGGATCCGATCATGGAGCGTTATACTGTTTCATCAACTTTTTCTCCATAATCGTCTGGACAAATGTCGTGGTTTGTAGCTAGCGGGGTAGATGCGGGTTTAGTTCCTGTCATGTCAAATTTCTCCAACACGTCATGAACATACTTCGTCTGGTGAATGAAAATACCGTCTAGCAGTTGTTCAACCTGAAGCACCAAAAAGAATTTCATCTCTCCCATAGCGCTCATTTCGAATTTTTCTTTCATGACTTTCTCGAAGTCTTTGCACAGCTCTTCATTTGTCGATCCAAAGATGATATCATCCACATAGATTTGCACAATAATCAGATGTCCATCCACTTCCTTTGTAAAGAGGGTGCTGTTTACTGTTCCTCTGGTGAATCGATTAGCCAAAAGATGCTTAGAAAGCGTCTCGTACCAGGCTCTCGGGGACTTGTGTAAACCGCAAAAAGCTTTGTTTAGCAAGTAGACTTTATCTTTGTGAATTGGATCGACAAACCCCGGTGGTTGGCCAACATATACCTCCTCTTTTACCTTACCGTACAGGAAAGCAGACTTCACATCTAATTGGTACACTTTGAAACCTTTCCATGAGGCGAATGCCAGGAAAATGCGGATAGCTTCTAGACGTGCGACTGGGGCATAGACCTCGTTGTAATCTATCCCTTCCTGCTGATGAAAACCTTGAACTACGAGCCGAGCTTTGTTTCGAACGACCACTCCTCTATCATCTCTTTTGCACTTGTAGACCCACCGTGTGCTTATCTTTTTCTGCTTTGGTGGTAGGTCAACAAGTTCCCAGACTCCAAATTTCTGGAATTGCAATAATTCTTCCTGCATTGCTTCCACCCAACTGTCATCTTTAAGAGCATCTCTGATGTTTCCTGGTTCGACCTGAGAAACAAAACAACTATGAGAAAATTTATTTTGGAGTGGAGCAACTTTGGAATAAAAGCAACTTAGATCCTTATTGATCTGATTTCGCGTTTTCAAGCCCGCTTGTAGTTCTCCACTGATGTTATCTGTTGGATGGTAGGAGACTGATCTCGACATTACTTCCCCTGGAACATCTACTGAGCTTTCTAAGTTTGTGATATTCTGTTCTGCAACATGTTCTAAAGAAGTAGCCCACGTTTCTCGCACTGGTCTCAGCAGCTTGATTGTTAAGATAACTTGAAATTTCTTCTGATCCTTCATCGGAACTAGAATCCCCATTATCAAAAGTAGGATCTTGTTCATGTTCTGCATCTACTGGCTGTGGGAAATGTGGTTCTTCAATATTCTGAACTGGTGGAACAACCTGTTCTGTCTGAGTGTTGCTCGGACCTGTTTCTGAAGAAGGTGTTGTTGTTGGAGAAATAACCAACGGCCCTGTAACTTGCTCTTGATTGGATATCTGATGTTGTTGGAATAGCAAGATGAGTTCTTCCTCAGATGGTTCTTCAGGTAGATCAAATGAATTCCACAACCCGTCGTAATTGAACAGCCATGGATCTCCAGGTTTTTGCATGGGCGATGTGTATCTCTAGCAATCAACGTGTTGAGCAACAATAACCTAATTCATGCTTGGAAGATAGACTCTCTTTTGTGGACTTGCATATCCTACGAAGAAACCTTCCAAAGATCTGGCTCCGAGTTTTCCTTCCGGGTCCAAAACGGTACATGGTGATCCAAAAGGCTCCAAAAACTCTAGATTAGGTTTTCGCTGGTTAAGAAGTTCGAAGCATGTCTTTTTGTGTTTCTTGACCGTCATTACGCGGTTGAGAGTGTAACATGCATAGGCAACAGCTTCGCTCCAAAAACTGATAGGTAACTTTGAATCAGCAAGCATTGTGCATGCAGTCTCGATAAGTGTTCTGTTCTTTCGTTCAGCTACTCCGCTTTGTTGAGGAGTATAGGGGGCACTGAACTCATGATGAATACCCTTAGCATTGCAGAATTCGAGCATTTTGTTGTTCTTAAACTTGATACCGTTGTCACTTCTGATTCTCTTGATAGGCAAATGGTAAAGGTTTTCAAGTTTTCGAAACAAGATCATCAAATTGTCGAACGTTTCATTCTTGCTCTCTTGAAGAAAACCCATGAGAATCTTGAGAAGTCATCGGTTACGACAAGGCAGTATAGATCTCCTGTAATACTTTTCACATTGACAGGCCCAAAGAGATCCATGTGTAGCCTTTCTAGTGGAAGCTTGATGGAGTTGAGAAGCTTCTTCGGGTGTGACTTTTTATGTTGCTTCCCCTTTTTGCAGCTAATACAGTCGTCTGATAAATGAAAATTTTTGAGATTCACCCCTTCCACTAGACTGTTATGCACCAGAAAATTCATCTTCCTTAAGTGTATGTGACCCATCTTCCTATGCCATAGGATTGATTCTTTCTCAGTAGCCTCCTTTGATACAAAACAATGTCCTTCTTTTGAAGTAGTGGATGCAATGCTCATGTCTAAGACATATAGAACGTTTTCTCGCGGAGCGCGCATGAGTATCCATTCCTCAGGAATAACGAAACCAGGTTTGAAAATAAGACATTCTTTGTTGTTTAAGTGAGTTGTGAACTTCTTATCACAAATCTGTGAGATGCTCAAAAGATTGTTCTCAAGCTCAGCAATGTAGTTTACTTTGTCAAATGACATGACTCCATTTGTCAAATTCCTTCTCCCACGATCCTGCCACCCTGTGTTCCGAAAAACCCAACATATCCTCCCCTGATGGCTTTTACATTGTATAACAAAGCCAACATCCCTGTCATGTGCCTAGAAGCTCCACTGTCCATGATCCACTTTGACTTAATTGACCTTGGAATCCCCTACACACATTAAAAGCATATTACTTAAACAGAGAGACCCAAGCCCTTTCGGTCTTGGGTGGGATGACCATGTCGACTTTTGGAACTTTGGCAACTTTGTCATCTTTCTTAACCTCAACCCATTGCCCAGTCTGGAATTCAATCTTATCTTTTGATTTAACTAGAACGGTTGATTTTGGGGTTACAGGAGATGTTTTTGCTTTGGCTACCCAGGTTTGTGCCTTTGAAAATGCCTTTTTTATGTAAAGACTAGATTCTTTTCGTTCATTTTTCTTTGAGGTTTCTCCAACTTCATATTTTGAAATAATCTCAGTTGGTGATTCCTTAATAGAACTGGCATTATCATTTCTCTTTAAAATTTTTGTTGGCACAAACTCTTGACCCTTTTTCTTCTCATCTACTGTAAACCTCTTTTGCTCATGAACAGGTTTTGGACGATTTTGGGAACATTATCGTGCAATATGCCCAACTTTGTTACACCTGTAACATGTTCTACTGTCGTTTCCAACAGTTTGTTCCAAGGCCTGTTCACGAAGCTCCTTTTCTTTTTTAAACTCTTCGTTGGTTTGTTTGTTAATGATTTCTTTTTCTTCGACAGTGTTAGTTCCAAAAACAGACTCAACTTTCTTTGTAAAAACGGGTTTTCGTGATTTGTTATTTCAGTTCTTTTCAAACCCTAATCCATCCCTTTTGTTTTCAGGATAACTTCTACCTCTTGGATGAATGAGTTTGTCTGATTTCTTTGGTTTTTAGTAGAAACCAGCAACTTGTTTTTCAAGATCAGATGTGTCAACTTCAATGAGTTTAAAGAATTTGTCGACACGATCGAAGTTAACATTCTGGACTGGGAATTCTTCATCAGTGTATAGTTTATCTGATCCTTTCAGTTTGTAGATAACTACATTAGGATCATCATTTAAACTATTGTCTGATGTTGTGATAAAATTTTCATGAAAACTTTTCTCACTTACAGAAGGTGAACTTGACTCTGATCTCTCAATGTTTGACTCAGCACTTTCATAAACTGTGCTATCAAACTCATTTTCAAAAACATTTTCAAACACTTTGTTTACCACCTCGGATTCCATTCCTTCTCTGTTTTGGAATATGTTACGTCAAGATTTTCAGGCAGCTCGTTATTCTTTTCAGTGAGAAGGTTTAAATTTAGTGCCTTATCCACTCAGTCAGGATGTTTCTTAGCATAGCTATTCCACATAGGAGGTGGAACATGATCGTAACATTTTCCAAGACTCTTATCATTTTTCTTACCATCTTTGCTGTTTTCTGGTTTGGCAGAAGGTGATCTGAGAACATACATGCTGGTAGAGTAACTGATTAACAACTTGTTAACCCTTTCTGTTTTAATTTTAGTTTTCTCCAGCTCACTTTTTAGTTCAGCAATTGTGTTAATATGAAGATTAATGGCCATGTGTTTGTCCAACACAGTTGCTTTGAGCATTGAAAGAGTTTTGTCATCTTCTTTGACAGTTTTCTCATACTGTCAAATGGTCCTGCTGAGCTTATGATATGATTCTTTTACGGTGTTGTAATCGTATGACAACTTGTCATTGTATGTTTTAAGTTCTTTAAAAGCTTTCTCTTTCTCAGCACATTGCTCACATGTTTCTGCACATTTTAAGCATGGGCTGACCAATTCGATAGTTTGAGCTTTGATTGTTTCTTTAGCTGTTTCAACCTTTTCTACATGTTCTTTCACACTGACTACCTTGTTTGTATTGGCCATGAGTGCTTTGTTGGCAATATCGGTTAAGCTTTCCAGTGTTACAGGCTTGGTTACATCAATCACCTCCACACATTTAGACTTTGTTTCCTTAGGACTTTCCTCTTTGTGACCAGAATCGAAGCTACCTGCAAAAATTTTCAGAATTGTGTCAAATAAATAGGATTTAGGTGTACCTGCTAGATGTTCCTCTTCCTCTGCTAAAGTTCTGAAGTAATCTGCCAATACTTCTTCTTAAACTTCTTCAGATGCTTCTGGTTCTTCCATGATTTCAGCAACAAGTGCAAGACTTTCCTTTTTGGAGATGAAATTGTTCCAATTGAACCCTTCATCTTCTTGTGTAACCACAAGAGCTTATTCTTTTGAGTTCGAGGGTCCATCTTCAATTTGAGCCATTCGTTTTTCTGGCTGAGGTCGATGATAAATCGCCTTTCTGTAATAATCATCTCCAAACGGATTCTGATTCCCTTTTACTTCTCGATTGGGACATTCACGCTTGAAGTGTCCTTTCTCTCTGCATTTAAACATGTGACTTTGGATTTATCAAAGCCTAATTTACCGTCTAGGCCCCTTAAATCATCTCTTCCTGTAATTTCCATAAAACGATGAGCCCTTCAAACCACTGATGCCATGCACCATATGTTGCTTAGCAGTTTGCTCATTAAAGTCTTGAGCGTTCTGGAGATTCACTGCGATGTTACATTGCAAGATCCGTTGGTTAGAATTGGATTGATTTTGCTGATTGCTTGGTGGTTGATTGGAGCTTTGAGACGATTGTTGTCCTTGGTGATTGTTTGGATTGAAGGAAGCAAATGTTTGGAACCCACTTGATTGGTTGGAGGCAGGACTAGTATTTGAGCTGGCCTTAAAAGCTGTCTGGATCTTGGGACTTTGAACAGGAGTGTTGGGATTTCCTTTGTAGTATAGACTGACGTCCAGTTACGAGTTTGATTTCTTACCTTTGGCCATTTTCTGCATCTCTAGTTCGTGCCCTTCCAATTTTTCTATGAATCTTGGCAAACTGAGACTGTCATATTCGGCTCTATTCTTCAGAATTGTTAGATATGTTTCCCAATCTCCTTCAGGCAGAGAATCTGCCAGTTTGTCGACTAGTTCTTCATTTGTCTTGACAATTCCCATGCGCTTCATTTGTACTACCAGGTGGAAATACCTTTCTATTAGCTGCTTCATGTTTTCGCCTAGAAGAATGTTGAACACTTCGAATTCTTTGTTCAGCAGCGCCTTCTTACCTTTTCTGACATTAGTACTCCCTTGTGCCCTTAATCGTAAGGCGAGCCATAACGAATGAGTGTCATCATCGTGTTGTAGGAGAACTAAGATCTCTTCTTTTATGGCTTGCTGAAGGAGATTCATCATCTTCTTCTCAATGATGTACTTTTCTCGTTCGTCATCGGATAGACGAGCGACTATTTTCTCAATGCCAAGTTCATTCAGCGTTGGTTGATACTTATTTTCAAGTGCGAACTAAACTGTTGAATTTGTTGCTTGAACCCAGCTCTTGAAACGTTCACGCCAACTCTCATAGTCTTCGATATTCATGAGCTTTGGAGGCTTGGTCGTGGTGCCCATTTCATTCTCCAGATTCATGTTCTGAGCTGCTACGGAAGCTATAACGGCTTGTGTAGCGAACGCGTTATGAAATTCCTCTTCACCTGACATCTTGACAAAAACTTATAACATAAAACAGATTAAAGCTGGTTAATCTTGAAATTGACTGAAAATTGGGTCTTAAACAACAACTTTTCATACGAAATGAGGTCCTGGATTTTCGTACGAAAAACCAATGTTCGTGTGAAAACTTAATTTGGTGCGAAAATCTTGTTGTTTTGTTAGATCAAACTTTTCAGGTTTTAGACCTCTGATTTTCGTACGAAACCTAGTATTTCGTGCGAAAATTCTTGTCTTCTTCGAGCACTTGTTCACAATTTCAAATTTTTGATGATTTCAAGCATGATTTTGATGGATTTTAGGTTTGTATGTTTTAGTGAATAAATTAGTGTTGATTTTAACACGGTATACTAATAATCTAGTCCAAATTGTCCATGAAATCCTTCAAATCTAGAATAAGTTCCAAGAAAGAGTAGAAGAAGAGTTTCCAATGGATGAGTCTTGAACTTTAAAGGTTGAATCCAGCTGAAACTTGGTTGTTTGTTCACAAATCAGACCTTAAGGCTCTGATACCACTTGTGAATGCTAGGATCGGACCCAACTAGTGAGCTTCCGGTCAGACTTGCTCAGCTAACAGAGGCGGAATTCATTGTTAGCTGATTGAACAAACAAAAAACAAGCGATGATTACTGTTTAACCGTCTGTGTATTGATTAACGTTTGAAACGATTACAGACTCGGACAGGCTTCGCCACTGATCACCAAAAAAGCATGCCTAACACACATCCTAAGTCACCTATTTATAGGCAAGACATGACAGCACCTATTAACTCAGGAGGCTAGGATTTTCGTACGAAATTTTCGTGCGAAAATCCAACCAGATTTTCGTGCGAAAATTATAACAACTATACAAAACTTTCAAAACATAACTTTTGACGCTACGAAACCCTATCTGTACAATAGACTCATCCTAGACGTAGGCAATAGACATATGTGCACCAACAAAATCTAACGTTTGGCCAAGCCAAACGGCTACCCCAAGTAGTTTAAAACCCTCCACCGCCTGCCCTGTTCACTAATCCATACCCAACACTTGAAATCATGGCCACATGGACGAAGGAGTAAGAGACAGCACTAGCAACGAGCGTCGTGGACGCGATGAAGGCCCGCCAACCTGGTGACCCACGTTACTGGCTGGAAGCTATCGCGAGCTACTTGCACAACGTGGGGAACGACCGGCACAATCTAAACGCGTGCCAACACAAGTGGCGCGAACTACGACCGAAGCTCGACCGTTGTAAAGCGTACTACGACAGCGTCCCAGGCGGTGAGATAAGTTACGACAACCGAGTGGCGGTGGCCAACATCAGTACCGGGGAAAGGAGCGGAAGCCGTTTGACAAGTTGGTCCTGTTCGAAATCTACCTAACGCTTTAGGTTTTTTTATGCTTAATTATGTTTTTTTTAGATTTGTAATCCTTTTTTAGTAGGATTTTGTAATTTTTAGGAAATTTTAATAATATTTTTAGGCTTGTTTTATTTTTGTGTTTTTATTTATAAAAAAAATTGAAAAAAAAGCACGTGGCCTAGCCACGCGGGCTGTCACACACCCCAAGCGATGGCGGAAACATCGGGATGAGACGAACAAATCGCTCAAAAGCAACATAACACTATTGTGACAATATAATTAAATCAGTTTTCATAAATGACTAATAATTCGAATACAATGTTTCAAATAAAGAAAACAAACATAACAAATGTTTATTAAAGATGTGTTTCTAAATCCATCCTAACATGTTTCTTCACTTCGTCTTGACTATCAACCTGCAACATGTATTAAAATGTATCAACAAAAGTTGGCGAGTATACAAGTTTCATACATAGCATAATTAGAATAAAAAGTGTATGTTCTCATATCCAGCATGAACAACATGATACAAGCTACTAATATGCTGGAAAGGTGTCACTGTATGTCAAACCCTAGTATACAATGCCTAACCTATCCCAAAGAATAACGGGAGGTTAACACGTTCAGCTTTGCAATACCCAAGAATAAACGAGTAGTGCGTTACTCCTATAGCATAGGAGTTTAAATAGTATAACAAGTTTCACAAGTGTAACCAGGTTAATGAGCATATAGACACGAAAATTCACATAGCATACAAGATCAACAAGCATCAAATTGGTTCATGTCTAAAAATGGATAGAGTGTGCATATAACAAGTCTCAAGCGTTGCGTGTTTTTGGTATAAATACATGTTGCACTCCAAAAGTGATAAAACAAAAGGGGAATCGAGTATACTCACAGTTTTCAAGTGATTTCCACAAACGTGAGATGATCGTCTTGAGTGGTTGAAGTACCAATTTATCCTAACAAGGATGAACAAGGTGTGTAAGTAGAAGGATTTGAAGTTAGAATAAAAGAAAACCCAAGATTGGTCCTTATTTTGGTGATGCACCATCTTTGTTTGCCATGGCAAACGTTGGTGACATTCCATAAGGATTTCTCCAAAATGGGGAAGTATGAAAACACACAAAAAAGAGAGAGAGAAAAGGTGAATGGAGAAGGAACTCACTTTCAAGAGGGGAGAAGAATTCTTTGAGAAATGGCAAAGAAAAGTGGTGGAATGAGTGTGGTATTTATAGGTGATAGATTAGGGTTTAAGATGGTGAAAGAATTATAGAAAGTCGAAAATTGGCCCATTAATATTTTTATTGTGTTTTATTTGGGCCTAAAGTCATGGGCTTATTTTTTTCTGTATTTCTTCTATTTTATTAACTTGATTAATTAATAAATAAATACGGAGCGTTACAGTCTCCCCTACTTTAAGAGATTTCGTCCTCGAAATCTTTAAGAGGAAGGCTGATCGAAGAGTTGGTAACTACCTCCGAGGTAAGGAAATCACCCGTAGCTCATTGGCGAAGTTGAAAAGTGAGCGGAGCTAATTATCAAGGTAAGGAAACCACTCCTATCTTGATGATTAGGCTTCCATTTTTGGGACTATGAGTACTAGCATAAAAGTTAGAATAATTCACATGACCTACTATATTAACGCGTCACTAGCATGTGAATAAACAGGTCAACCCATCGTGTACCGCAATTGAATGACTTAACATGACCTCTCGTTCACTGGGTGGTGTGCTACTCCTATAGCACTACACATAGTACTATACATGTTAAGGTGTGGCTTCTTTCCAAGTTAATGACAAGTTTATCACATAAGAATCATCCAGTATATAATGTCTCAAATATTTCACATAGTACAACATGAATTTCACATAGCGTCACATGTAAAATGAAAGCGTCATAATTTAGTTCGTTCACGAGAGACTATTTTTTTAATTGTTTTTGCAAGACCCTTACTTAAAGATTATACGATTTTCACATAGTTTTCGACTAAAAATGTGTATTTACAATTTCACATACTTTGCAAAATGCGGATTTGTTAAAAAATTTAAGAATTTAAATCATTTCAACATCATATTTATAAGTTCGTCGTTTGAAATGACGACGAAACATAGTGCAGAAGCTTGTATCTTGATCGTATTAGGTTCTTCATCAAGCTTGATCGTCATCCCATAATTCTTAGCAACCTACATTTCATAAAAACATGAAATGTTTTAGTTACATGAAGTTTATAACATGACTATATAACCCCGTAAGTTAAGACGAACAACAAACAACATTTATTAACTTTTTTTAGGTCCGTCGCCGCACGTGACGGTAATCACCCTTGGCCGTCGCGCGACGCCGAGGTCCAATTTCGCCAGAAAGTTTTTGAAATGGAGCTGCATATCCCCAGCAAACCCATATTTAACTTAAACGGTCATAACTCGCTCATTTCTTATCCGTTTTACTATCTGTTTCTTCCTACGTAACCGTAATTTAGTTCTCCATCACATGGAGTTAAAATCCGACATCCGGATTAACAAAATTTAAGATTTTTAAGCCTTCGGCTCAATATATATTTACTAAATTTTGACCCGTTCATGTATTTATCAAACAAACATGTTTGTTTGATCCCAATTTCTCATGAACCTCATAATTTCAATTTTATCTATCATACTAGGTTCAATTCACGAGTTTATATACATTCTTAAACCCGTTTTACTTAGATGCTTGTTTTGACCCGTTAAGGGTATTTGAGCACTTTTCCGCATAATTCACTTTCATTCGCTTCTAGCATTATATTACCACATTTCTTATCAAATAATCTTCCACCACAACTATAATTGTGGTGGATTTTTAATGTGGTAACTATTTGTTTCGAGTTTTATCCCTCAGATTACTATTTTACGACAAGACGCATTTTAAGACATTTGACTCACAAGAATCATACCTTTCGCTTTTATGCTTATCCTAAGTATTTACGTGATCAAATGACTTATTTCTAAACAACCCTTAGGGGTCGTTTGCCCGGTTTATCGATCAAGGGCGTTTAGGTCACTTTAGTCCCACCTTTTACGAGAAGATCTTTCATTGATATGTTTGACCAAAATTGCTGTAACAACTTGTATTTTTGTTGTTATCTTGTTTCCGTTTATTTCATTTGTATCTGTCATTCTAATCCAAGATTTGATTAAAGGAATGGGTTATGTTTACTAAATACATTTTGTCACAACTATATTACGTCTAAACGCCTATTAAACGCAACGCTAAACTCAACGCAATCACAAGTAACTATGTTACCTTAAGAGCAGAGTGTGTTATTATTTAATAAACGCTTGTGCCTTCGACATCGCTTATCGCATCGCATCGCAAACGTAGTTATTATGTGGAATTATATTATATGTGTGTTATAATTGTTTATGTTATGTGTTACTATCTCTAAGACGCTCACGCAACTCGCTCTCTCTCATTACAATGGTAAAACAAGCTTAAAGCTTCGCTAAAACGCTTAACATAACTATCTAATACGAACCGAATAACGATCATAAAACGAACAACCTCGCCACCAGGCCAAGTTCGGCCGAAGTTGGGCACCCCAACTTCGCCGCCCAACTTTGCCCGAACTTGTTCAGGCCACCAAATCCCCAAACAAACCACAAGTTCGCTCGAACTTGAACCATTCAAGTAGAACTGGCCAAGTTCGCTTGAATTGGTGGCAAGTTCGGCCGAACTTGATGTCTGCCACATTAATTCTCCTTCACCTATAAATACCCAGCACCTCCATTCGTGCTCTCCTTGATGCAACTTCGCTCCAGAGCTCCCAAAACCAAAAACCTTTTATTTCCAAGTAAGAATCAACCGTTTTCATGCAAATAACAACGTTTTACTACGATTTCTAACAAGGTTTTACCTTTGTTTTCATCAAAGCTCTTCTGTTTATGAAAATCTTCATCTTTTTCTACAAAACTTTTCTCTTCACTTAGATCAACACAAAACGAGTGTATCTGGGCTTAGCTTTGGCTTCCCAAGCTAGAAATCTTGATGATTTCGACTCACCATGTGTTAGATCTAAGTAGAACCCTTTAAAGTATTGATTTTTTACACAAAATACGGACTCACCAAGTGTTAGATCTGAGTAAAACCTTTTAAAGTATTGTATCTGGGCGCGAACTTGTGTTAACTGTAAGATTCCAGTCAAGTTCGCCTGAACTTGTACCTTTTTCTAACAAAAGGTATCAAGTTCGCCGAACTTGTACATTCCAGAACATTTTAAGCAAGTTCGCCCTAACTTATACCAAATCCAAGAGATTTGGTACAACTTCGCTCGAACTTGTCCACTGCTCCTTCACGTTTCGACCATTTCAGCAATTCGAAAGACTGATGCACTTCTGTTCGCGTTTACAGGCTGAACTGGTGCTCCCTTCAATCCATATCAGACCCCATCTCTCTCTTAACGCACCGACTGTGAGTATACATGAACCCTTTTTACGCTTAAACGCACTTTTGGGTGTCACATATGTTCCTATATCAAAACACATCAAACAACTCAAAACGCTTATTCACAACCCGTTTTAACATGATTATACGTGAATCGATGAATTGTATGTATTGCTTGGTTTGTATGCCACCCTTAACAGGATATCTTGCTAGAGGTTGACCCGCCACCCGGAGGCCCGGGGTTGTTAAGGCTCGCACTTTTAACTTCTCATTTATTTTCTCTTTAGGACGTGGACACTTGTTCGCGTGCCTCGCACTTGCGGTTTGTTGGTTTACGTGTATCAATGCAGTAGTATAATTCACATCTCTTACGTATGTTCATACGGTGTATGCTAAGCGCTTTTATATCTATTATCTATGCAAACCTGTATGCTCACCCTTACTTAATTGTATTGACTTTTATTTTAACGTATGTGACAGGTTGATGACTTTTGCTGCAATGGATTTAGGACTTTATCTTTAGAAACGCATGTAATAGAAATCTAGGGAAGATCGGATTGGATGTGTTTTATAAGATGTTATGTTTTGTAATAATTGATTTGAGATATTGGTTGATTATATGGGAAATCGGACCATTAAAAATATTGTCATTTAAGTTGTTATGGAATTTCTCTTGAAACAATCTGATTCGCCTAGTGTCGCGCCCCGATGATTCCGCCATCGGTTGGGGTGTGACAGATTGGTATCAGAGCCATAACCATGGTGAAAATTAGGTAGAACCGCCATGTTTGACCTAGTCTATAGTTAGGATACCAAATCAGACCGTTATGAATCGATTACACGCCCAAAACTAGTACGAACTGACAACTTTGCTCGAAGTTGGACAAGTTCGCTCGAAATTGGCCAAGTTCGCTCGAACTTGACCAAGTTCGCCCGAAGTTGACTCATCCCCTCAAAACTCAACAAGCTCGCTCGAAGAATACCAAGTTCGCTCGAAGTTAGACAACTTCGCCCGAACTTGATCATACACCTTTGAAACGGACTTTTAAACTACGTATGCTTTTCCTAAAGCTACCACAATACACGTTGAAGAACGCTCGTATCATATAACGAGTGATCAAGTCGAGATTAGGTATGAAAACCTAGAACTCTCGAGAAGATCATTCACTCCACGCATCCTCTATCGCACGAGATACCTTCGTTGAGTTAGGAGTGATATCCAAACCTCGACGAAAATCTTCATTTCTATCTAGTGGAACCCCGATTTGATCGGTGAGTGTAACCACAACTAGGGACGAAGTTGTTAAGTTAGGGGTGAAACCCGCATCTTAATAACTAGTTCCACTCCTAGATTTTCGATTTCACCAAAGTCTCGACTATTTCGATGACTCGGGGCACGATGTAATTGGAAGGATAAATGTCGTTAACCATTGTACGGCGAGAGCATTTGTCTATTAGGCCAAATCTGTGCCCGAACTCTGAGAATTTTCAACCACTTTGGGTAGTCGCTGTCTCAAAACCCAGGACATTCCAAATTGATTTAAGCCTGCAATCGCCGATTTTACGCATCATCGAGTTTTATTTTAATTATGTGTTTAAAATTTTGTGGATTTTACGCTTATTCGATTTCTCGCTTTATCGATTCCTCGATTTATCGCTTTTACGCTCTAACGATATATGCACTACTCGCACAACGCTCGCAATCTAAAACGCTAATAAAAACGCAGATAATCCTACTAAAATATCCCGCTTACGATACGCTACACGTACCTCATCCGCTGTATTAGTCTCTAATATAGTGTGGTATGAGTTGTACTACTACACGCAACTGCGCTACGCTACCTCGCTAACTCTCGAACGCGCTACGCTTTACTTAGGAGAAGGTGAATACATGCAAAATATATGCTTACGTGAATTATGTGATTACGTGCTTATGTGCTATGTGCTTATGTGTCTACGTGTTTACTTGCCTACGTGAATATGTGATTTTGGGCCTTATTTGCATAATAATAATAAAATAATAATAATAATAAATAATAATAATAATAATAATAATAATAAAAATAAAAATAATAATAATAATAATAATAATAATATAATGAAACGCTTTAACCCATTTTGAACATAAACCTACTATAATCGAATCTCATCCAACCAAATCCTTCACGTAGATGTCTTCCATGGGATCTCACACTAGGAGGAACATCCAGCGCAACAACGCTGACAAGCGTACCGCCTCGCTCGTGGCCAAGCAGATGGCCAAGGTGATCCCACAGATTGTTAGCGAAATTCAGGTTGTCAGCAGCAACTCATCGATTCCAAGACGGACGCGCCAAAGTCCTCGTTCAGCTTCAAACAATTCAAGGCATACGGACCTCTCACTTTCACTGGCAAGGACGATCTAGCGCGATGTTCACTGGTTCGATTCCATTGAGGTCACCTTCCGCCAGAGCGGATGCCCCAAATCTCTCCGCACCATTAACGCCACCGGTGTGTTCCAATCAAAGGCACTTGATTGGTGGACCGCAGAGCGCAACAGGCGCAGAAATGATGAAGCTTACGGGCTCACATGGGTGGAACTTAAGGCAGTTATGGTGAAAGAATACTGTCCTCCCCACGAAATTCAGAAACTGGAGAACGAATTTTGGGATATCAAGCAAGATGGACCCGACAATGCAGGTCTCACTGCCCGCTTCAAGAAGCTAAGTATCATATGTCCCGGTCAGGTGGACACCACAGAAAAAGCGATCAAAAAGTATCTTCGTGCTCTACCTAACTGCGTTGCTGATTTTGTCCAAGCAGCGCGTACTACTACCATCGAAGAGACTTTTCAGCTTGCAGCCGAGATTAATGACAAACGTATCTCGGCTGGATACTTCAAGAACCACAACAAAGTCGTGAATCAAACTACCACCGAACCAAGCGCTACTACCGAGCCGTCTCAAGAATCAAAGTCCAATCGCTGAGGTCGCAAAAGAGGGAATCCAAGCAAGAGTTGTGCCATTGTTGCACCGTTGAACTCTCAGCCGCTTCAAGCTGCTACACTAAATGCACCACCTGCAAAGCGTGCGTATACTGGTCCTCACCACTATGCTCAAAGTGTACCTACCATCACCCAATTGGAGGCAACTGTCGTTTCTGTACCAACAGCAATATCTACGGCCACTTCACTGTCAGCTGTCGTACTGGTCCTCGTCAGCAAGCTCCTCAAGCACCAGCAGCACTCCAGCTCCACCCCGTGCTCCTCAAACCAACCAGCAGCAGTCCCAGCAGCAAGCACCAGTCCCAAAAGCACGTGCTTGCTACACTTGCGGTGATCCGAACCATTTTAGCAATGTCTGCCCAAACAAGTCATGAAACAAGAACCGCAACAGCAGCCACAA
Organism: Scalesia atractyloides; assembly: GCA_947069175.1. Classification (NCBI taxonomy): domain Eukaryota; kingdom Viridiplantae; phylum Streptophyta; class Magnoliopsida; order Asterales; family Asteraceae; genus Scalesia; species Scalesia atractyloides. Next base: position 27,105,798 of record CAMTDV010000016.1, on the reverse strand, counting down.
CAATAGCCACCACAGCCACAGCAGCAGCAACCACAGGTTGTGCGTGGAAGAGCCTTCAATCTTAATCACCGCCAGGCTCAGAACAACAACAATGTTGTCAATGGTACGTTCCTTGTTAATGGTATTTATGCTTCTTGTTTATTTGATACTAGTGCCGTTAACTGTTTTGTGTCGTTAGAATTCGAAAAGCTTTTAAAATGTAAACGCGCTAAACTCCCAAAGACTTTCGATGTTGAAGTCGCCACCGGAAGAACCGTTACTGTTAACTCCGTCTTACGTGGTTGTACTCTCGATCTCAACAACCACATCTTCTCGATCCATCTCATACCTATGCAATTAGGTAGTTTCGATATCATAGTAGGCATGGATTTCCTTCATGAAAATCGTGCTGAAGTTGTTTGTTACAATAACATGATTCGTTTCCCCCTCTGAAATGGTGATCAACTACATGTCTATGGCGAGACTGTGAAATCCCGGTTTTTCATGTATTTAAACGAGCAACTTTATCGTTATTTACTCCTACGCTAATTAGATTCGGAGAATTAATTACGCGCAATCTATAATTACGCTAACTTTAGTATTTCGGGAATACACGACGTTTGGGAATTTTATCGGATCGTATCTGAATTACGTGCTACGTGTTATTAAACGTTTGGTTATTTATCGCGTCACGCTCCAATTACGTGATTTCATATTTTAAAAATTTCGTGTCGCGAATAAATTGTCGAGTTGTAATATAAACGAATTAAAAATTAGCCGAACCGAGAACCGAACCGAACTGAGCTTGCGAAACTTTGCAACTTCATGACCAAGCAAAACCCAACCCGCCAACCCACCCCCTTGCGGCCCAAGCAAGCCCAAACCACCCCCACCCTTCCTCTTATTTGTAAAAATGCATGTATGTGTGTGCATGGAGTTCAAAAATAATAATAATAACAAAACCCTAATCTCTTCCCTTGGCGTGCGACGGCAGCCATACCCCCCTCTCTCGGTCGCGCAAACAAACCCCACTCTCCTCTCCCTTGATCGATTGCAAGTTCCGGTTCGCTAGTTATCATCGTTTCAAGGTTAGGGTTTTAATCGTGTTATGATTTCACGTATTGATTTTGTGTGATATCATCAGGATCATGTTATGTATGATAATATTATGAAAAGTGTTGTTATGTATGATTTTTTTTCGGGTGAATATGCGGTTCTTAGGGTTTGTGATGATATGGTTGGGTATTAGAATCATAGGCTGCGTTTTTCTCTATAAAATCATGATATATGTTTAGGGTTTTCATATTATGATTATAGATGCATCATAATTAAAGTATAACCTGCTGCAAATCGTTATAATAAGTCGTGGTGATCGTTAGGAGGGTTTCGGGTGGAGTTTTAGGGTTAAACAGGAAGCTGATGCGCGAAGACAGCCAACTTCAGTTGGCTGTAAATAAACTTGAAAAATCAATTTTCTGAAGCTTAAAACATACGTTTTCGAAGAATGCTTCTAATGGCACCGGAATCACATTTTTCTGAAGTCGTTTGCTATTTTAAATTAGTGATTTCGTGCAGCAGCTGAAGCTGCATTTTTTCTGCGTAAAATTCACGTAATGTATTCTGTCATAACCTGTAAACCAAAAAGAATTAAGTCATGAAATTTATACAGTAGATACTCCTAGGTCTTCATAGAAATCTCCAACAAGAATTTCGTCAATCGGACAAACGAGTATTTTTAAATAATTTTTTCTCGTGGACTGCAGTCAGAAAGTGACGAATCTGACTGCAGCCTAGTAAATAAATTCTTATAAATAATTGGTAAAGAACCAAGACTTGAAAAGTTTACACAAAATTCTACAGTCTAATTGACATCTTCTGTAAAAAGATTGGAATTTTTGGAACATGGGAACTATTTTATAAAAATTCCCGAAAACAACTCAGTTATGAATTACAAGCTGAAACATGACAACTTACATTTGTGTGTATCTAAGTGATGTATGTGCTATCCTGTGTTTGTGACAAGTTGTTGGCCGTTATTTCGTATAGTGACACCTTGCGTGCATGATTATGGTTTTGAACTTGTCATTACGTGTTTCGTACGGTGTGCTAGTTACGCGTAGGGTTTTGTGTCGGTGTGCGTTCACACACTAACTTTGAACCGGTTGACATGATAGGACGTGATTAGCGGTTCTATCCTTTACTTCTTTTGCATTTATCTAACCGAGCAACTTAAGGTGAGTTCACGGCCCCTATTTCTTTAAACGTTTACTAAACACAGGGGGAGAAAACATGTACACGTTTCAATGATATATGGGTTGATTATATTACGGTACAGTAACATCTTTCTATTTAAAACATGTACACGTTACAGTGATGTATGCGTGACATACATCACGGTACAGTAACGCCTTTCTATTTAGAGTTATGTTATACGGTTATGGTCACAAGGGAGCATATATCGCATGTCAGTCCCCTTAACACTTACGATGTCGTTAGTCTTGGATTATAGCGAGGGAATTTTTAGTAGTACTACTGGGCCCGACAAGCCCCACTCGAACTGGTCGCGCCAGTTAGACCGAACGTTGATGGTCACGAGTGTAGAATTTGCCTAACTTTTTGGCCATGGTTGGTGATAGGCCTGGCACAACAGGATAAAAAAAGTCAGCTTCGGATCGAACACTTTGTTGACATGACCTAGGCTAGCTAACTAAACATATAACATGAACTGCTAAACTACATAATATTAATCTGATTCGGGTTGGATCAGGGTAACTTATGAGACACTGGTTCAGGGTTGAACCAGTGGGGAAACACTTATGTTTAAACTTGTGAACTAAAACCTGTGAACTCACTCATCATTATTGTTGACACTTGATTTTACATGTTTTCTCAGGTTGCTAAGGTAGCACACATCAGGACTAGGATGCATTATGGTGGCGCATTGATTTCATCAAATATTTAGACACAACTTTAAAATTACATTAGCTATTTTTGTTCTGTAATTGATTACGCGTCCGCAACTCAATTGTATAAACAGTATTTTCTCATGAATGAGCAAACAAGAAAGTTTTTAAACTCATATAGTGGTCGTTCAATATGACTAATGACTGTGATCCTGGTTCGTCACGCGCCTCGCGGTAAAACCCCGCAAGTGGATTTTTGAGGGTGTGACAGATTGGTATCAGAGCCAATGGTTATAGTGAACTAGGTTTGCATTAGAGAGTAGACTTAGTCTATAGCCTTAGACAATGCATTAGTCACACACCAACACAAACACTCATACCTGACATACAAGAACACTCATACATGATATGCCTACGGACATGGCATCAAAACTTACACTGAATTATTGACTAAGCTTTTGATAACTCTATCATTTGATAACGCTTTGTACTCGAAAAATTAAATATGAGGGACATTTTGCACAAGATAGATGGAACTAGGGTGAACATGCAAACCAACTTATCATTACGGGTGCACACGTAATAGTAATTTGCGATGTATGTGAACCCTTGTGAAACCCTGTGTGTGGATAAATTGTCCTAACCTGTGAATCTCATATCTAAAACTTCCATTGTCAATAGAATCTCTCGTAACTCATTCAATGACTAACTAGTGTCGTTAAACTTGTCTAGCAGTTGATGGACGCAACAATTAGATTTAAGATCTTTTTAGACACATTGAGCTATCATCAATGGAATCCCTCGTTATTATTTATTTTATTTATTTATTTATTTCTTTTCTCATATGCGAGTCTTAGTAAAACTAAGATTCTCATCAGAACCTGCTATCTCGATTGAAACCTTATCAGAAATCGTAGGATAAACCCTTCAACATCAGCATATAAATGAATTATGAAGAATCTCTCGTATGCTCACACCTTATCCCTTGCCTTAACTATAAAATTTCCTTTGACCCCTTATACTCGGTCCTGTTGCTAATCTTTAGTCTAACCTCATATACATTGCGACATATCCAACCCTACAAACGGATTTCCACAAATGGTCCAATCATCTTATGGACATCAGAAGACAAGATGTAAGTTATTCAACACCCAGATAAACACGATGACATAAACAATAATCTTACTCCTCCTATTGCTAGGATAGTTATTCCATAACAGTTTTCCCTTCTGAGCTAGTCTATCTCCTAGCCATTGCACTGATCGATGCTTACTGTTTAATGCGACAGTTAGTTACTGTTGACGACGTAGACAAATCTCCCACCCCATTTTCGTGGTCGCACTACATCTTCGAAACTTTACGCATAATCTCCCATCAAATATGTGTTCAATTTTTTTAAAGAACTCGGTGAACTTATCTTTTTTATCCTTGGTGATCACTTCTTGAAACTTTGAGGATGGTGATGAATTGTTGATACGATCATAGCCTCTTAAACATGTTTTCGCGTCCTTTCTTTGAAACCTCTTGACTGCACAGGCATATTTTAGATTCATTCACATGACCTAAGGAAACTCCTCCGAATTTGGTTGCTTACCGACACGATAAATTGCACACTCATCTAAGTTCATGGATCAAAGTGAATTATTCCTCCTTCGCGTGTGGGCGAGCCCGACAAATTAGACGGAGGTTTCAGTGAATCTTAACACTACGAACTCGTGCGGCAACCATTCTTTGATGGTAAATTCTTGTTATGATTGATATATCCACGTGACACCCCTTTTTGACAAATGGCGTTTTTCATTTTTTTAACCTTATGCAAACTTGTATACGACCAGCTATACCCCTGACATCAAGTAAACCTCTGTTACGGATCCTGACACGCTTACGCATCGATTGCGACTACCCTTTTTGCATGTTTCCACATCCATTCGGGATATACTTCCCGGATTCTATGATCCTTATCCTAACAACATTCTTCGCGAACTCTCGTTTGGGGGGGTTACTCTCTACGAACGTTACTCGGGGAGCAATTGTAACATTTGTCAAAAACGGGTTTCCAAACCCGCTCCGTTTTCTAATCGAATATCAAGTTATAAATGTCACGTTGTGTATTTATGGTTATTTTGGTTTTTAATGATACATAATTAATAAACAAACTAAACTATAAAAATTATATTTGATAAAATGTGAAAACAAAATAAATAAAAAAAGAAATGTTGCTGCCGGGACTCGAACCCGGGTCAGCCGGTTTACAACTTCAAGACTTAACACACACACACATCACCACTCCGCCACTTGTTTGTTTTCTGTCATCTTTAGGAAACAAATAGATTTTATGGACTAAGGTAAATCAATCGATTTTACCAATTGTAACTGAAATCGGTTATCAAACACCCAAAGTCGATCTGGATACTCGCGATTCAACGAGTATAACCGATAAACTGACGATTCCAATCAAGGCTGTCGTGAATGTAACTTGAATTCGGAAGTGGATCGGTTTAATAACCGAAAGTTTTCAATTCTCGGATTACTTCAATCCTAGACCCCTCCTGCGACTCAGAACACTCTGCAAGACTTTCAATTACATTTCCGCAACCTTACAGTCCACCGGAGAAGCTTAAATCGCCGGAAAAATTATGCAAGTCGCCGGAAAACCGGGACTGACATCCACACGGTATTTCCTTCGACTCTTTCTGTTTCAATCATGTGATTAATCGGTCACTAACACAACTCCACCATCAGAATCGATCCTAGTCAACGTTTGTCGAAAATCCTACCTTCGCCGGAAAACTCCTGAAACTTCCGGAAACACACCGGGAACTGGTATGATTTTCCAAACTTCTGTTAAACTTTGTTTAAGTTCCTCAACTTCTTAAATAATCGAACAAAGCTGTTAATTAGTTTCAACAGCCGGAGTTCACTTTCAGAACCGACGAACCGCTGCCGGAATTCTGTGAACAACATTAATCGGTACATCTTTTTCCCCAAACTCTCTCCATTCTTTACTTTTAAATTATTTATAATGTTTGAAAAGCGAATATGTCATGAATCGGTCATAACAGTCGGAATATGTTTTCTGGGTAAAATCAACGAAGAAGACGAAGACGCAATATAACATAAGACTAATAAAAATCGATAAAATGAACAGGTTAGACACACAGTCCAGCGGTGGACTGTGTGCAAAATACACACGCATGTCCCGAGTTCGATCCCTGATACACGCACTCATTATGTAATAAAATGCCTTTTTGTTTAAAACTAAACCGGGTTAACTCTGTTAGTTGTTAAGTATAATAAAAACCGAGATAATAACCAGGTTAGACACACAGTCCAGCGGTGGACTGTGTGCAACACTGCACGTCACGAGTTCGAAACCCGTTACTGGCACCGGTTGAATTAAAATGTTTAAAATTAAAAGAATTTTGGTTAAACTGAATTAGTATATAAATATAATTAAAAACAAGATTATTTCGGGTTAGACACGTAGCTCAGTTGGTAGAGCTGCGTGCACGCGTACGGGAGGTCTCGGGTTCGACCCTCACCTGGCACAAACAATTTCACTGACCCACCGGTCACAAGTCAACGGTCAACGGTCAACGGTCAACGCAAAATAAACAATTTTTTTTATATTTTTATTTATTTAATTTAATTAAAAAATCAATTAAAAATACTTAAAAATAACATTTTTAAAGATAGAAAATAGCCTTAAACTCACAAAAATATATCTAAAAATTCCATTAAAATCCTTAATAAAATCCACTCATTTACCATATTTTTCCGTTATTATTTAGGTTAGTAATTCTCGTTGTTCAACTCTCCCGACTCGTGCGCATCTCATCATCCCCATTCAAACGCACCCAATGTGAGTGAATCTTTACAAAATCCCCGTTTAATCACGTTTTGGGGTGTATCATGTGTCTTGTTATATATATTATATTTAAACCATTGTGCATACATCATATCATGAACATGTGTACACGGTTTGTTTCAACTGATGTGTAGTTATTGTTAGATGCAATTTATTATTTTCAATACATGCAATTTCATAGGCTGCCGCTCCCCATTACATTATGAGCGTTGAGCATGTTCCCCATTTCATTATGAGCGTGAACCTGGCGTGCCCACATACGATCGGCTCCGTTTGATTGAGCCTTGATCGCACAGACATTTTCATTTTCAGTACATGCAATACGATCGGCTCCGTTTGATTGAGCCTTGATCGCACAGACATTTTCATTTTCAGTACATGCAATACGATCGGCTCCGTTTATTGAGCCTTGATCGCACAGTTTCGTTTATGTTATTTATCGTATGATGTTGGTATGTTTATGTATGCTATCATATGTTATTGTATGTTATAGTTATGATTGCTATTTGCCACTGCTTGATTATTTACATTTGCTCATTATGATTATGCACAATTTTTCATTGATAAACTAACAAGTAAATCAATAATAAATGTTTATCTAATAAGGTTCACTCGCCAACTTATGTTGACCCAAAAACCCCCATTTTTACACATGATACAGGTGAGCCAGCTGCAGTCAGGAACACATAGGATTGGACTAGAAGAATAAAATGATTTAAAGTTTGGGATGGTTATGTTTGGTTTATTATCTTTGTATTGTATGGACATGTTTGGATATTTGGAAATGTAACTTTGACTTTAATAAATATGAAACATATTAGTAAATATCATGAGCTTTGGTAATAACCCAATTATGCCCCGACTCTTATTCCGCTGTGGGTCGGGGTGTGACAGATTGGTATCAGAGCAATGACTATAGGGATATAGGATAGGTTATTAGACCCTTAGAGCCTATACTATAGTTGATTAGAAACTTATAAGATTTTTGTGTGTTACATGCCAAATTTCATGATGTTTATATGTTCTATGTTAAATGTTACATTCAATATTATGCAAGCATGTTCATAAGTATGTATTATCATATAATGCCTATCATGAATCATATTCTCATATCACATCATATCCATGAAAGCACACACCACATCATGATTTTTTTACAATGATTTTTGTGTTTTCAAATCTCATCAAAGTGAGTTCTCATGACGGGCATGTAGTAACTGGAAGGGTACCAGTACTGGTAGTCGGAACGTCCTGTCTAGGCTGGCATTCGTATAAATCCAAAATAAAGGACCAGTTTGCCTACCTGGGGACTAACGATGAGAGTACGAAGTACCTATTAGGCCAAAGAATGCTATACCAAACGTCGTGTGAACTAACCCCACTTTGAGTTGTCATTGTGTCTACACCTGGACACGTTCCGACCAAACATCTCATGAACATATTTGTGGTTTGCATTCGGGTGATGCGAGTGTTAAATTGCCAATATAATGTGAATCCTACCAAGCCAATAGCCATGGGGGCCCACATGACTATATAGGTGAAGGTATGGGGGACATTTGAGGCCCAACATGAGCAAACCAAGACATCCTATGGATGTAGTTGCATTATTGATATTTATGTTATTTTCATTTTACATGACACCTAAAAAGACACCATAAACTCACAATCTTCTCATGTACGTTCCTGTAGATGTCGTCGAGACAACAACGAAGGGGTAAAAGATCAGGAAGGTCTCAGGAACGCTTGGCCACACACATCGCGAAACAAATGGCCACGATACTGCCTGACATTGTGGTCCAAGTACAACAAGCTCTCGCCACAAATCCCACTAATCCTCCCCAACAACATGACCAGAACATCGACAACCCTCCTACCAGCAAGTGCTCATACAAACATTTCAAATCTTGCGATCCTCCTAAATTTAAGGGACCGAAGGTGTCACTGCTCTCCTCCATTGGTTCGAGGAAATGGAAAACACCTTCCTCAACTGAGATTGTCCTGAGGATCGCAAGGTTCGATACGCCACCGGGAGACTATTTGGGGTAGCTCTCACTTGGTGGAATACTGAGAAAGGGAAGAGGGGAACTGAAGATGCAATGGCCTTAACTTGGGAGGAGTTAAGGGAAATCATGACTAGGCGTTTCTGTCCTAGGAGTGAGATTAAAAAGTTGGAGGATGAATTTCATTCTTCAAAGCAAAAGGAGGGAGATCATACCATCTACAACAAGAAGTTCTTAGAGTTGAACCAAATGGTCCCTAACTTGTTCACCCAACTTATCGCTTGATCGAGCATTATATTCAAGGTCTTCCCTCGAAAATTCAAGATTCAGTTCTCAACACTTCACCAGCAACACTTGAAGCTGCTATGGAACTAGCCACTGAACTGACCGAAAATCGCATTCGAAACGGTAAATTCAAAGAGGAGAAGAAGAAAGCCCCCATTGAGGCTCAAACTTCAAGCCATTCTGGTTCCTCCTCGAAGTTTACTAGTAAAAGGAATCGAAGCACAAGAAACTTCGCTGTCACACAAACCAATTACCCTATTCCTGCTGCACCCATTACCCAAGTCGCCCCTTCACCCGCACCACACAAAAGACCATACTCTGGCCCGTTACCAAAATGCAACCGTTGCCAATACCACCATTCTCCTGATCATCCTTGCCAATATTGCACCGGCTGTGGTCGCGCAGGTCATACTGTTCAAACCTGTCGCATACCTCAGCGAACGAACCGCCACCAGCCTTCAACCCAAACCCACCAACAAATAATGGGTCAAGCCCAACAACCCCTACTACTACCACCTACCCAACATTTAGCCCAAACATACTATCAACCCAACTATCCCATGGTACAACCTATGCGGGCTTGCTACAATTGTGGAGATCCAAGCCATTTTAGAAACAATTGTCCATGTTTGGTGAACATCATTCATGCCCAAGCTCAAGCAAATCCGGTGAATCAAGCTAACCAAGCTCCACCACCTGCAAGAGGAAGAGCTTATAACATCAACGCCAATACTGTTGAAAATAATAACGGCCCAAAAGAATCACCCAACTAATTTTTCCTCGCCAAGAATCAAGACTCAACTCCAATCGTCTAGTTTTAATGTTTTCTTTATGTTATCTCAACCTTTCCGTATTCCAGTTGTAAAATTTGGAAATTTATGTATCCAAGAATTTTAATGCGATTTGATATTACAGTTTTGTTCTATACTCATTTATTTAACATTTATATCATCATACATCTCGACGTATCTCAATCTCATCATTTAAAGGAGTTGGGTTGTGTCACACTTTTACATAGACTGACCCCTTAATCATAACCAACGAGAGAGGTACTGTCATCATTTAGTCATGTATCATCTCAGAATTTAGACTCAAGTTTTGTTCGTTGCGTTGTTTATGTTTTAGAGTCACATAGAACTGATCATGATTTACTGATAAACCAACGAAATTTGACAAGAATATGGTGGATACGCCGCTGGTACTTCCTATATATAAGTATTCTTGGCAAAGGATCAAAAGCGTTACCAGGAGGTTATGAAAAGTTTCCGTGTAGGTTTAAATATCGTTATGGTTGAAGTTTTTGTTTTATGATACATACCTTAACATTACAAATATATCAGTTGCCTCAAAACTATTATACATAAAATCGTAAGTGACATCAAAGATCAAAATCCGAGAAGCCCAGCATGTTTCAGTAACAGAAAGGAGACGTACGCAAGGAGCCGACTTGTGGAGCTAAACTTAAAATTGAAACTAAATCCGACGGTATTCTATACTATCTAGATCGTATATGGATTCCTGACCACAATAACCTTCGTAATATTTTTTTTTTATGAATGAGGCGCACAAAACACGATATTCTATACACCCAGGAGCCGACAAGACGTATCAAGACCTTTGATACACCTACTGGTGGCTGGAATGGAAAAAGATATTGCTGATTTTGTTTCCAAGTGCCTTTCATGTTCCAAAATATAAGCTGAATACCAAAGACCCTCAGGACTTCTGGTCCAACCTGAAATACCTATATGGAAGTGGGAAAATATAACCATGGGCTTCATTACCAGGTTACCTCGCACTTCTGGTGGGTATGACACTATATGGGTAATAATTGATCGACTTACAAAATTAGCTCATTTTATTCCTATCCGCGAAGATTTCAAGAACGAAAAGCTAGCTCGTATTTATATCAGCGAAATCGTAAGCCGACATGGAGTACCGTTAAGCATTATTTCTGATCGTGATGGTCGTTTCACTTCACGAACATGGTAAGCAGTACAAGTCGCTATGGGCACGCGATTAGATCTCAGTACCGCCTATCACCCTCAAACTGATGGTCAATCTGAACGCACCATTCAAACTCTTGAAGATATGCTTCGAGCATGTGTTATAGACTTCAAGGGAAATTGGGACGCTCATCTACCCTTAGTTGAATTTTCGTACAACAACAGCTATCATTCAAGCATCGGCATGGCACCTTTTGAAGCCTTATATGGTCGTAAGTGCCGATCTCCAGTATGTTGGCACGAAATTGGGGAAGCTCAAATCACTGGTCCAAAATTGATCCAAGAAACCACAGACAAGATCCATCAAATCCGAAACAATCTTCTAGCGGCCCAAAGTCGTCAAAAGAGTTATGCAGATAAACGACGGAAGCCTTTAGAGTTTAACATTGGTGATCATGTACTTCTAAAAGTATCACCGTGGAAGGGAGTAGTTCGTTTTGGTCAAAAGGGCAAGCTAGCACCACGCTACCTAGGACCTTTCAAGATACTCGAAAGAGTAGGACCTGTAGCATACAAGCTTGATCTACCAGAAGAACTCAACAGGATTCATCACACATTCCACGTATCAAACTTGAAGAAGTGCCTCGCTGATGAAAACTCCACATTCCTCTGGGAGATATTTGGATTGATGAATCTATGCATTTTATTGAAAGACCTGTAGAGATCATGGACTTCGGAGAAAAACGTCTTCAACGAAGTCGCATTCCAATTGTTAGGGTACGCTGGGAGTCGAAACGGGGACCTGAGTTTACTTGGGAACGTGAAGACTCAATGGTGAAAAATACCCGCATCTTTTTCCTACTACTTCAACTACTTAAATTTCGGGACGAAATTCCTAAAAGTAGGGGATACTGTAACATTTGTCAAAAACGGGTTTCCAAACCCGTTCCGTTTTGTAATCGAATATCAAGTTATAAATGTCACGTTGTGTATTTATGGTTATTTTGGTTTTTAATGATACATAATTAATAAACAAACTAAACTATAAAAATTATATTTGATAAAATGTGAAAAATAAATAAAAAAAGAAATGTTGCTGCCGGGACTCGAACCCGGGTCAGCCGGTTTACAACTTCAAAGACTTAACACACACACACATCACCACTCCGCCACTTGTTTGTTTTATGTCATCTTTAGGAAACAAATAGATTTTATGGACTAAGGTAAATCAATCGATTTTACCAATTGTAACTGAAATCGGTTATCAAACACCCAAAGTCGATCTGGATACTCGCGATTCAACGAGTATAACCGATAAACTGACGATTCCAATCAATGCTGTCGTGAATGTAACTTGAATTCGGAAGTGGATCGGTTTAATAACCGAAAGTTTTCAATTCTCGGATTACTTCAATCCTAGACCCCTCCTGCGACTCAAAACACTCTACAAGACTTTCAATTACATTTCCGCAACCTTACAGTCCACCGGAGAAGCTTAAATCGCCGGAAAAATTATGCAAGTCGCTGGAAAACCGGGACTGACATCCACACGGTATTTCCTTCGACTCTTTCTATTTCAATCATGTGATTAATCGGTCACTAACACAACTCCACCATCAGAATCGATCCTAGTCAACGTTTGTCGAAAATCCTACCTTCGCCGGAAAACTCCTGAAACTTCCGGAAACACACCGGGAACTGGTATGATTTTCCAAACTTCTGGTAAACTTTGTTTAAGTGCCTCAACTTCTTAAATAATCGAACAAAGCTGTTAATTGGTTTCAACAGCCGGAGTTCACTTTCAGAACCGACGAACCGCTGCCGGAATTCTGTGAACAACATTAATCGGTACATCTTTTTCCCCAAACTCTCTCCATTCTTTACTTTTAAATTATTTATAATGTTTGAAAAGCGAATATGTCATGAATCGGTCATAACAGTCGGAATATGTTTTCTGGGTAAAATCAACGAAGAAGACGAAGACGCAATATAACATAAGACTAATAAAAATCGATAAAATGAACAGGTTAGACACACAGTCCAGCGGTGGACTGTGTGCAAAATACACACGCATGTCCCGAGTTCGATCCCTGATACACGCACTCATTATGTAATAAAATGCCTTTTTGTTTAAAACTAAACCGGGTTAACTCTGTTAGTTGTTAAGTATAATAAAAACCGAGATAATAACCAGGTTAGACACACAGTCCAGCGGTGGACTGTGTGCAACACTGCACTTCACGAGTTCGAAACCCGTTACTGGCACCGGTTTGTTGAATTAAAATGTTTGAAATTAAAAGAATTTTGGTTAAACTGAATTAGTATATAAATATAATTAAAAACAAGATTATTTCGGGTTAGACACGTAGCTCAGTTGGTAGAGCTGCGTGCACGCGTACGGGAGGTCTCGGGTTCGACCCTCACCTGGCACAAACAATTTCACTGACCGACCGGTCAACAAGTCAACGGTCAACGGTCAACGCAAAATAAACAATTTTTTTTTATATTTTTATTTATTTAATTTAATTTAAAAATCAATTAAAAATACTTAAAAATAACATTTTTAAAGATAGAAAATAGCCTTAAACTCACAAAAATATATCTAAAAATTCCATTAAAATCCTTAATAAAACCACTCATTTACCATATTTTTCCGTTATTATTTAGGTTAGTAATTCTCGTTGTTCAACTCTCCCGACTCGTGCGCATCTCATCATCCCCATTCAAACGCACCCAATGTGAGTGAATCTTTACAAAATCCCCGTTTAATCACGTTTTGGGGTGTATCATGTGTCTTGTTATATATATTATATTTAAACCATTGTGCATACATCATATCATGAACATGTGTACTCAGTTTGTTTCAACTGGTGTGTAGTTATTGTTAGATGCAATTTATTATTTTCAGTACATGCAATTTCATAGGCCGCCGCTCCCCATTACATTATGAGCATTGAGCATGTTCCCCATTTCATTATGAGCGTGAACCTGGCGTGCCCACATACGATCGGCTCCGTTTGATTGAGCCTTGATCGCACAGACATTTTCATTTTCAGTACATGCAATACGATCGGCTCCGTTTGATTGAGCCTTGATCGCACAGTTTCATTTATGTTATTTATCGTATGATGTTGGTATGTTTATGTATGCTATCATATGTTATTGTATGTTATAGTTATGATTGCTATTTGCCACTGCTTGATTATTTACATTTGCTCATTATGATTATGCACAATTTTTCATTGATAAACTAACAAGTAAATCAATAATAAATGTTTATCTAATAAGGTTCACTCGCCAACTTATGTTGACCCAAAAACCCCCATTTTTACACATGATAGAGGTGAGCCAGCTGCAGTCAGGAACACATAGGATTGGACTAGAAGAATAAAATGATTTAGAGTTTGGGATTGTTATGTTTGGTTTATTATCTTTGTATTGTATGGACATGTTTGGATATTTGGAAATGTAACTTTGACTTTAATAAATATGAAACATATTAGTAAATATCATGAGCTTTGGTGATAACCCAATTATGCCCCGACTCTTATTCCGCTGCGGGTCGGGTGTGACAGCAATGGGCCATGAATATCACAGATATGGAGGTATCACGAGAACTATCCTTATAACTCGTTACGAACGAGACAGGTTCTTAGTCACGACATTCGAATTTAGCTACCTTGAAGAATATGCCACTTGTTTTCTTTGACGACATCCGAATCTACTCCAAGAACTAGTAGGAATCCGAACGATACCTACACCTTACCATGGAGCCCCTACCACACAAACAACCTTATGTTTAGCTTCTAACGAACGACTTTTGACGTTGCGAAGTCCGCTTTTATTGACCTTAGGTACAAACCCTCGCAACTCTAACTCGAAAGACTGTTCAGTAATCCGCGTTTCAATAGTTGAAGGTGAAACTCTATAGTACACCCATTCTTTCGTTACTAGAAGGCACAAACAATTTCGTTGTTTACTGTGACGTGTCTATCCAGGGACTAAGTTACGTGTTGGTGCAACATGAGAAAGTCATCGCTTACGCGATCATGCCAACTCAAGGTTCACGAAAAAGAACTACACTACCCACGGTTTGGGAGTAGTAGCTTTTGCACTCAAGATAGAGAGACATTGCATATACGGTACCAAGTGCACCCTCTACACCGATCACAAGAGTCTCCAGCATATCTTCGATCAGAAGGAGTTGAACACGCAACAGCGTCGATGGGTCGAACTCCTCAACCACTATGAGTGCGTGATCTAGTATCATCCAGGCAAGGCAAACGTAGTGGCCGATGCCCTCAGTCATAAGGACACCAAACCTAAGCGTGTACGTGCGTTACAGCTTTCTATCTGCTTCAGTCTTCCTACACAGATTCGGGACGCTCAGATTGAAGCATTGAAGGAAGAGAACCTCAAAGCAGAATCCCTACTGGGCATGGAGAAGAAACTTGAATGCAAGGAAGACGACATTTATTACTTCATGGAACGTGTATGGGCCCCATTCTATGGAAACTTACGAGAGTTTGTGATGGATGAAGCACACAAGTCTCGTTCCTTGGTGCATCCTGGTTCTGACAAGATGTATCAGGACCTCAATACCTTGTACTGGTGGCCCTACACGAAAGCTAACATAGCAACTTATGTTAGTAAATGTTTGACCTGTGCTAGGGTTAAGGTTGAATACCAAAAGCCGTCAGGACTACTTCAACAACCAGAGATCCCAACATGGAAATGGGAGCAAATTTCCCGGGATTTCGTCACTGGCTTACCCAGATCCCAGCGAGGAAACGACACCATCTGGGTGATTGTCGATCAACTGACAAAGTCTGCACACTTTCTTGCAATCAAGGAAACTGACAAGTTTCCTACACTCGCAGACATCAATTTGAAGGAAGTAGTCGCTAGGCACGGCGTGCCAACTTCTATCATTTCCAATCGTGACCTGCGCTTTGCATCTGATTTGTGGCAGGCGATGCACAAATCCTTTGGCTCACGTCTAGACATGAGTACAACTTATGACCCTCAGAGAGATGGGCAAACTGAATGCCCCATCCAGACTCTAGAAGACATGCTTTGAGCATGTGTTATTGACTTTGGTAACGGCTGGGAAAGGCATCTACCTTTACTAGAGTTTTTATACAACAATAATTACCACGCCAGCATCAAGGCTGTTCCGTTCGAGGCTTTGTATGGGCAGAAATGCCGATCACCTCTATGCTGGACAGAAGTTGGCGACAGCCAAAACATTGGCCCAAAACTCGTTATCGACATAACGGAAAGGATTGCCCAAATCCTACAACGAATAACGGCAGCTCGTGATCGTCAGAAAAGCTACGCTAATAAGCGTAGGAAACCTCTCGAGTTCCAGGTTAGGGAGCGAGTGCTACTTAAAGTCTCACCTTGGAAGGGCGTGATTCGTTTTGGCAAAAGAGGTAAACTAAACCCACGGTATGTTGGCCAGTTTGAAATAACAAAGAAAATCGGTCCTGTAGCTTATGAGTTGAACCTTCCTGATGAACTCAGGGGAGTTCACAACGTTTTTCACGTCTAAAATCTGAAGAAGTGTCTATCAGATGAAACTTTAGCCGCTCCACTGGATGAGATCCATGTGGACGAACAACTGCGGTTCATTGAAGAACCAATCGAAATTATGGACCGAGAGGTCAAAACACGAAGACATAGTAAAATACCGATTGTCAAGGTTCGTTGGAACTCTAAGCGTGGACCGGAGTACACTTGGGAAAGAGAGGATCAAATGAAAGACAAATATCCTCACCTTTTTGCAACCAAATCACAAAATCCAAGTAGCGCGAACTGAATTTCGAGGCGAAATTCTTTTAACTAGGGAAGAATGTGGCAACTCAAAAATATCCCCTCACTCTAACACTTTTCAAACTCGTGCTTATTCAATTTTCGGGACGAAAATCTCTCAACATGGGGATGATGTGACAGCCTAGGATTTTCTTGTACCATTCTAACCAACTGAACTTTCGTATGCTTTCATTCTTAACCGCGTTTACTCAATTTTCGGGACGAAAATTCTTTCAACATGGGGATAATGTGACATCCTGGTTTTTCAGGTATTTTAAACGCGCAACTTTATCGTTGTTTACTCCTACGCTAATTAGATTCGGAGAATTAATTACGCGCACGCTATAATTACGCTAACTTTAGTATTTCGAAAATACACGATGTTTGGGAATTTTATCGGATCGTATCTGAATTACGTGCTACGTGTTATTAGACGTTTGGTTATTTATCGCGTCACGCTCCAATTACGTGATTTCATATTTTATAAATTCCGTGTCGCGAATAAATTGTTGAGTTGTAATATACGTAGTTAATAAACGAATTAAAAATTAGCCAAACCAAGAACCGAACCGAACCGAGCTTGCGAAACTTTGCGACTTCGTGACCAAGCAAGACATAACCCGCCAACCCACTCCCTTGCGGCCCAAGCAAGCCCAAACTGCCCCCACCCTTCCTCTTATTTATAAAAATGCATATATGTGTGTGCATGGAGTTTAAAAAAATAATAATAACCAAACCCTAATCTCTTCCCTTGGTGTGCGATGGCAGCCATACCCCACCCTCTCCCGGTCGCGCAAACAAACCCCACTCTCCTCTCCCTTGATCGATTGCAAGTTCCGGTTCGCTAGTTATCATCGTTTCAAGGTTAGGGTTTTAATCGTGTTATGATTTCACGTATTGATTTTGTGTGATATCGATCATGATCATGTTATGTATGATAATATTATGAAAAGTGTTGTTATCTATGATTTTTTTCGGGTGAATATGCGGTTCTTAGGGTTTGTGATGATATGGTTGGGTATTAGAATCATAGGCTGCGTTTTTCTCTATAAAATCATGATATATGTTTAGGGTTTTGATATTATGATTATAGATGCATGATAATTAGAGTATAACCTTCTGCAAATCGTTATAATAAGTCGTGGTGATCGTTAGGAGGGTTTTGGGTGGAGTTTTAGGGTTAAACAGTTGGCTGTAAACGAACCGTTATAACTCGAAAAATCGAATTTCTGAAGCCTAAAACATAATTTTTCGAAAACCGCTTCTAATGGCACCAGAATCACATTTTTCTGAAGTCATTTGCTATTTTAAATTAGTGATTTCGTGCAGCAGCTGAAGCTGCATTTTTTCTGTAGAAAATTCACGTAATGTTTTCTATCATAACCTGTAAACCGAAAAGAATTAAGTCACGAAATTTATACAGTAGATACTCATAGGTTTTTAGAGAAATCTACAACTAGAATTTCGTCAATCAGACAAACGAGTATTTTTAAATGATTTTTCTCATGGACTGCAGTCAGAAAGTGACGAATCTGACTGTTCTTATAAATAATTGGTAAGAAACCAAGACTTGAAAAGTATATACAAAATTCTACAGTCTAATTGACATCTTCTGTAAAAAGATTGGAATTTTTGGAACGTGGGAACTATTTTATAAAAATTCCTAAAAACAGCCTAGTTATGAATGTACAAGCTGAAACATGACAACTTACATATGTGTGTATCTAAGTGATGTATGTGCTATCCTGTTTTGTGACAAGTTGTTGGTCGTTATTTCGTATAGTGACACCTTGCATGCATGATTATGGTTTTGAACTTGTCATTACGTGTTTCGCATGGTGTGCTAGTTACGCGTAGGGTTTTGTGTCAGTATGCGTTCACACACTAACTTTGAACCGGTTGACATGATAGGACGTGATTAGCGGTTCCATCCTTTACTTCTTTTGCATGTATCTAACCGAGCAACTTAAGGTGAGTTCACGGCCCCTATTTCTTTAAACGTTTACTAAACACAGGGGGAGAAAACATGTACATGTTACAGTGATATATGGGTTGATTATATTACGGTACAGTAACATATTTCTATTTAAAACATGTACACGCTACAGTGATGTATGCGTGGCATATATCATGGTACAGTAATGCCTTTCTATTTAGAGTTATGTTATACGGTTATGGTCACAAGGGATCATATATCACATGTCGGTCCCCTTAACACTTACGATGCCGTTAGTATTGGATTATAGCGAGGGAATTTTTAGTAGGACTACTGGGCCCGACAAGCCCCACTCGAACTGGTCGCGCCAGTTAGACCGACGTTGATGGACACGAGTGTAGAATTTGCCTAACTTTTTGGCCATGGTTGGTGATAGGCCTGGCACAACAGGGGAAACAACATCAGCTTCGGATCGAACACTTTGTTGACATGACCTAGGCTAGCTACCTAAACATATAACATGAACTGCTAAACTACATAATATTAATCTGATTCGGGTTGGATCAGGGTAACTTATGAGACACTGGTTCAGGGTTGAACCAGTGGGGAAACTCTTATGTTTAAACTTGTGAACTAAAACCTGTGAACTCACTCATCATTATTGTTGACACTTGATTTTACATGTTTTCTCAGGTTGCTAAGGTAGCACACATCAGGACTAGGATGCATTATGGTGGCGCATTGATTTCATCAAACATTTAGCCACAACTTTAAAATTACATTAGCTGTTTTTGTTCTGTAATTGATTACGTGTCTGCAACTCAATTGTATAAACAGTATTTTCTCATGAATGAGCAAACAAGAAAGTTTTTAAACTCATATAGTGGTCGTTCAATATGACTAATGACTGTGATCCTGGTTCATCACGCGCCTCGCGATAAAACCCCGTAAGTGGATTTTTGAGGGTGTGACAGAGACACCCTCAAAGAAGTTGATGCTTCTGTCATGTACCCAAGCGAGCAAGTATTTGCGCAAGCAATGCATTACCTTCCTAGCCCACATTATGAACCCGAAGAAGGAAAGAAAACCTTGAAATACGTACCAGTTGTTTGTGAATTTCCTAAAGTTTTTACCGACGATTTACCTGGTTTACCCCCTACTCGTGATGTCGAATTCCGTATTGATCTAATCCCCGGTGCTACACCTGTCGCTAAAGCTCCCTATCGCCTTGCACCATCGAAAATGCGCGAGCTATCTAGCCAACTTCAAGAGCTTCTTGATAAAGGCTTTATACGCCCGAGCACTTCACCATGGGGCGCACCCGTTCTTTTTGTGAAAAAGAAAGATGGGAGATTCCGAATGTGCATAGATTATCGTGAGCTTAACAAACTCACGATAAAGAACCGCTACCCTCTCCCTCGAATCAACGATTTGTTTGATCAACTTCAAGGTGCTACTTGTTTTTCTAAAATCGATCAACGTTCCGGTTATCATCAGTTACGTGTACTCGAAGCAGACATTCTGAAAACCCCTTTTCGTACTCGTTATGGCAATTTTGAATTCGTGGTCATGCCCGACGATTTACCTGGTTTACCCCCTACTCGTGATGTCGAATTCTGTATTGATCTAATCCCCGGTGCTACACCTATCGCTAAAGCTCCCTATCGCCTTGCACCATCGAAATGCGCGAGCTATCTAGCCAACTTCAAGAGCTTCTTGATAAAGGCTTTATACGCCCGAGCACTTCACCATGGGGCGCACCCGTTCTTTTTATGAAAAAGAAAGATGGGAGTTTCTGAATGTGCATAGATTATCGTGAACTTAACAAACTCACGATAAAGAACCGCTACCCTCTCCCTCGAATCAACGATTTGTTTGATCAACTTCAAGGTGCTACTTGTTTTTCTAAAATCGATTAACGTTCCGGTTATCATCAGTTACGTGTACTCGAAGCAGACATTCCGAAAACCCCCTTTCGTACTCGTTATGGCCATTTTGAATTCGTGGTCATGCCATTCGGTCTCACAAATGCACCCGTGGTCTTCATGGATTTGATGAACCGTGTGTGTAAAGCCTTCTTGGATCGTTTCGTATTGTATTTTGTCGATGACATCCTTATCTACTCGAAGACGAGAGCCGAACACACGCGACATCTCCGTTTAGTTCTCGAACTTCTTCAAGGAAATCGCCTTTATGCCAAGTTCTCTAAGTGTGAATTCTGGCTCGAAGAAGTCCAATTCCTTGGTCATATCGTTAACAGTCAAGGAATTCACGTCGACCCTATAAAGATAGAAGCTGTAAAGAGTTGGATTACGCCGAAGAATGCATCTGAAATCCGTTCTTTTCTTGGATTGGCGGGTTACTACCGTCAATCATCGCCGACTTTTCTAAAATCGTCGTACCCCTTACCGCTTTAACTCATAAGGACAAGCCCTTCGTTTGGGATTCCGAAAAAGAGGAAGCCTTTCAAACTCTCAAGCGTATGCTATGCAACGCTCCTGTTCGCTCTACCCGACGAAAACGACGATTTCGTTGTTTATTGCGATGCCTCTAATCTTGGTCTTGGTTGTGTTCTTATGCAACAAGACAAGGTTATCGCGTATACGTCTCGACAACTCAAAATCCATGAGAAGAACAACACTACCCACGTTTAACTCGGTGCAGTTGTTTTTGCATTAAAGATATGGCGACACTACCTTTACGGTACCAAGTGGTCTTCACCGACCATAAGAGTTTACAGCGTATCTTTAGTCAGAAAGAACTGAACATGCGCCAACGTAGATGGGTTGAACTTCTCAACGACTATGATTGTGAGATACGCTACCATCCTGGAAAAGCAAACATCGTAGCCGATGCTCTCAGCCGACGAAGCTTTGTGTATAGTGTTCTTGACCCTCAAGCTTTGAATAATCTCGAAAATCTGATTCGCGCCACCCAGTTTGCTTGTTTTAATGAGAATACCCTGCAAGAAGAAATGAAATGTGGAGCCGAAACCCAACTCGTAGCTATACCTAATGGCATTTATTATTATTTCTCAATCGTATTTGGATTCCTAGCCGTGACAATCTTCGAGAGTTGCTAATGACCGAAGCTCATAAATCGCGATACTCCATTCACCCCGGAGCCGACAAGATGTACCAGGACCTTTGTCCTAAGTATTGGTGGTCGGGCATGAAAAAGGATATCGCTTTATACGTCTCAAAGTGCTTAACTTGCTCGAAAGTTAAAGCCGAACATCAAAGGCCCTCTGGTTTGCTCGAACAACCCGAAATCCCGATGTGGAAGTGGGAGAGCATAGACATGGACTTCGTTACGAAATTCCCTCGCACCTCCTCCGGTCACGATAGCATTTGGTTTATCGTTGATCGTCTTACTAAATCAGCTCACTTTATTGCCATATGAGAAGACTACAAGGTTGAACGATTAGCACAAATCTAACCCGCCGAAGTCATTTATCGACACGGGATGCCTCGTGACATCATCTCTGACCGCAATAGTCGCTTTACCTCACGTCTCTGGGAGACTTTTCAATCCGCTCTCGGTACTACTCTTAATCTCGGTGCCACTTTTCACCCTCAAACTGACGGTCAGACTGAACGCACGATCCGCACCCTCGAAGACTGCTTCGTGCGTGCATTATAGATTTTGGTGGTAATTGGGATACGCATTTACCTTTAGTAGAATTTTCGTACGATAACAGTTATCATACTAGTATTCAAATGGCACCTTTTGAGGCACTGTATGGAAGAAAATGTCGATCGCCTATTGCATGGCACGAGATCGGAGAAGCACAAATCACCGATCCCGAGTTAATACAAGAAATGACAGACAAGATCCTCCAAATCAGAGACAATCTCTTGAAAGCTCGGAGTCGCCAAAAGAGTTATGCCGATAAACGCAGCAAGCCCCTACAGTTCGAAATCGGAGATCATGTACTTTTAAAGGTTGCGCCCTGGAAGGGAGTGATCTGATTTGGAAAGAAAGGGAAACTAGCGCCACGATACGTGGGTCCCTTTAAAATTCTGGAAAGAATTGGCAAAGTGGCCTATCGACTCGAACTACCAGCAGAACTCAACAACGTGCATCCGACTTTCACGTCTCAAACCTCAAGAAATGCCTAACTGAGGAAAATCTTCATGTACCACTTGAGGATTTGCAAATAAACGAGACTCTTCACTTCGTGGAAAAGCCAGTAAAAATCATGGACCGAGAGACCAAGAAACTTCGACGCTCTCGCATTCCTATTGTGAAAGTCCGATGGGAAGGTAAACGCGGTGCCGAGTTCAATTGGAAACTGGAAAGTGATATGAAAGCTAAATATCCACATCTCTTCGTTACGACCACTACTTAAATTTCGGGACGAAATTTGTAACATTCGTCGAAAAACGGGTTCTAAAACCCGCACCATTTTTTTTTTTATCAAGTTTATATTATGGTCCTTCTTACAAATTTATGTTAATCATTTAAGAAGATTCGTTATGTTAATAATATAAATAAAGAAAATAATATTGATAATAAATAATATATATATATATATAAGCGTTATACAATCAATAAATAAATAAGTAATTAAGTAAATAAAAAAAGGGTAGACCGCGGGAAGCGAACCCGGGTCTCACCCCTAACCAAACACTAATACACACACCAAACACCACTACGCCACACCCATACTGGTGATGGAAATGAAAACATTTTATTTATATGCTAAATAACCGCATAAACCTGAAAGTTCAGAAGCATCTTGAATGTAACCGCCCATGATTCAAGCTCATTTTTGCTGACCCTTTTAATTTCTACAAACAATTAACCATAACCAGTGATCATCACCATTAAAATCTGGCCGTTTTGCTGAATCATTGGGTGTAATTTCCGTTTCTTTAACTGAAAGTTTAAACCGAACACAAGGATGTCCTTGCCTATAAATTGCCGATCTCAAACCATTTTAAACTCGCCCACTCCCAATCTTTACTCCAAAGCAACTCGAAGAAACTCACTGTCTCGTGTTCGACGTTCGCCGGAATTCTCTGCAAGTTGCCGAAAGTTATCGCCGGAAAACCGAATCTATCCCATTATTGCCTTACTCTATAAATAGGACTTCTGGAGTTTCGACAGAAGTCACCCACACGCACCTCGAACTCCCTGTAGAGCATCTGTCGCAAGTTAAGCTTCGCCGGAAAAATTGGAACTCGCCGGAGTTGGTCACCGAAATCATCCAAGTTCTGTTCTCCAGTGGGTATGAACCTTTAAAACCTTTTTATGTTCATATTTAATTCCGTTAGTTCGTAAACCAGTAACCAGAATTGATAAGATAGATAACAGTCGAGTTATGCTTCTGGGTATTAATTCAGTTGAAGAAGATGAAGCCAGTCTAAATATATATGTATAATAAAACTTGGTATTTTAACTGGGTTAGACACACAGTCCAGCGGTGGACTGTGTGCAATTTCAAAAGCGTACATCCCGGGTTCGAGCCACACTTGTTCCGACCTTCTGAAATAAAACCAATCTTTTTAAAACCTATTCGATCATCCTTCAACATGTATATAAATATAGTATAATTCCGGATATTGATGGGTTAGACACCCAGCCCAGTTGGTCGGGCTGGGTGCAAGTTAAGTCGATGGTCACAGGTTCGATCCCGCTAAGCCAGCCGGTCAGATGATATTTGAAACATTTTTAATTAAATAAAATTCTGAATAAACTAAAAAGTATATAAATATAATTAAAATCAGAAATATTTCGGGTTAGACACGTAGCTCAGTTGGTAGAGCTGCGTGCACGTATACGAGAGGTCACGAGTTCGAACCTCACTCAGCGCATAGAATAAAAACAGTTCGACCGGTCAACGATCAACGGTCAACATGGTCAAAAGTCAACACTTTTTTTTATTTCTTTTTTTTAATTTATTTAATCAGAAAATTATTTAAAAATAAATATTTTTAAAGTTAGAAAATGTCCTTAAACTCACAAAAATAAATCTAAAAATCCTATTAAGGTTATGAATTAAAATTATTAATCTCAAATAAAATCCATTTATTTACCGAACCATTTCGTTATTATTCTAGGTTAGTCTTCCTCGTCGATCAAATCCTAAAATTCGTGCGCATTCATCGTCATCCAGG
Source organism: Scalesia atractyloides (assembly GCA_947069175.1). NCBI lineage: Eukaryota > Viridiplantae > Streptophyta > Magnoliopsida > Asterales > Asteraceae > Scalesia > Scalesia atractyloides. The sequence continues at coordinate 27,080,945 of CAMTDV010000016.1, read as the reverse complement.
AAACGCACCCACTGTGAGTGAATTCTTACAAATTCCCCTTTTTATTCATGTTTTGGGGTGTATCATGTGTCGCTATAATTATTTCATTGATTCAAACTCGTGCTATTACCATTATATGATATAAACTTGAGATGTAAATATTGTTTGTTGTGGTGTGTTTACATTTTTGTCAAGTTGCGTGCAAAACATTCATTAGGCCCATCAGTTCCTCGTGGGAGACGAGTTGAACATCGCGTGCCTCATTCGATCGGCTCCGTTTAATTGAGCCTTGATCTCATTGTTCATTCATTTGGTGTGTGTGCTTGTGCATTTATTGATATTATGTGTTTTGTGATTAAATTTACATTTACGTTTATTCATATTTGGTTATGCACAATTTTATTCAAATAACCAACATAACTAATCCTTTCAAATATTTAAATAAGATTCACTCGCCAACTTATGTTGACCCAAAAACCCTATTTTTACACATGATACAGGTGATCCGGTTGAGAAAGAAACACATAGGATGGCCTAGAAGAATAAACAAGTTAATGCCTTGGAATGAACGTTTAGTTTTGTTTTCCTTTGTAATTGTACCCTAGTTTGTAATTTGAATGAAAATGTATTCGAACATGTTGTGTTTGTATGATTATTGTAACTTCTTCTTTAAAGAGAAATAATAAATATGAAACTTTATAGTAAATGTCATGAGCTTTGATGAAAACCCAATCATGCCCCGACTATCATTTTCCGCTGCGGGTCAGGGTGTGACAAAATTTCCTAAAGTAGGGGAGACTGTAAAAACTCGTATTTTCGTTGTTATCTTGTTTCCGTTTATTTCATTTGTATCTGTCATTCTAATCCGAGATTTGATTAAAGGAATGGGTTATGTTTACTAAATACATTTTGTCACCACTATATTACGTCTAAACGCCTATTAAACGCAACCTAAACTTAACGCAATCACAAGTAACTATGTTACCTTTAGAGCCGAGTGTGCTATTATTTAATAAACGTTTGTGCCTTCGACATCGCTTATCGCATCGCATCGCAAACGCAGTTATTTATGTGGAATTATATTATATGTGTGTTATACTTGTTTATGTTATGTGGTACTATCTCTAAGACACTCACGCAACCCGCTCTCTCTCATTACAATGGTAAAACAACGCTTAAAGCTTCACTAAAACACTTAACATAACTATCTAATACGAAACGAATCACCAAACGAGCACCTAACGATCATATAACAAACAAAACTTAGCCACCAGGCCAAGTTCGACCGAAGTTGGGCACCCCAACTTCGCCACCCAACTTCGCCCGAACTTGTTCAGGCCACCAAATCCCCAAACAAACCACAAGTTTGCTCGAACTTGAACCATTCAAGCAGAACTGGCCAAGTTCTCCCGAACTTGTGCCAAGTTCGCTAGAAATGGTGGCAAGTTCGGCCGAACTTGATGTCTGCCACATTAATTCCCCTTCACCTATAAATACCCAGCACCTCCATTCGTGCTCTCCTTGATGTAACTTCACTCCAGAGCTCCCAAAACCAAAAACCTTTGATTTCCAAGTAAGAATCAACTCGTTTTTATGCAACAACAACGTTTTACTACGATTTCTCACAAGGTTTTACCTTCGTTTTCATCAAAGCTCTTCTGTTTATGAAAATCTTCATCTTTTTCTACAAAACTTCTTCATTTCACTTAGATCTACACTAAACGAGTGTATCTGGGCTTAGCCATGGCTTCCTAAGCTAGAAATCTTGATGATTCCGACTCACCAAGTGTTAGATCTGAGTAAAACCTTTTAAAGTATTGATTTTAAACAAAGTACGGAATAAGTGGCGTATGTTTCGTTCACTATGAAGTGGAACGAGGTGTTTGTCAAGCAAGATCTCGGATCCGGAAGCACAAGGACGATAATGTCATTTTGCACAAACTTGACTAACCCGTACGAACCAACAAGTTCGCCTGGATTAGCCCGAGTTTCTGTAAAATGGCTAAAACTTGCTCCAAAATACCTATCCAACCTATGTTTTGTTCAGTAGCTCAAGGTTGGAGGGATGGACACTCGATTTCCTCAGCAAACGACGTGAAAACGCACGATTTGGTGACCAAAACAGTCAAGTTCGCTCCAAAAAGAGCAAGTTCGCTCGAAGTTGTCATCAGATTGATGACCAACTTCACCCGAACTTGTCTAATTCTCAAGAAAATCAGTCAAGTTCGCCCGAACTTGTACAGTTTCTAAGGAAACCAGACAAGTTCGCCCGAACTTGAGTTAACTGTAAGATTCCAGTCAAGTTCGCCCGAACTTGTACCTTTTTCTAACAAAAGGTACCAAGTTCGCCCGAACTTGTACATTCCAAAACATTTTAAGCAAGTTCCCCCGAACTTGTACCAAATCCAAGAGAGTTGGTACAACTTCGCCCGAACTTGTCCACTGCTCCTTCACGTTTCGACCGTTTCAGCAATTCGGAAGACTGATGCACTTCTGTTCGTGTTTACAGGCTGAACCGGCGCTCCCTTCAATCCATATCAGATCCCTCCCTCTTAACGCACCGAATGTGAGTATACTTGTACCCTTTTTACGCTAAAACGCACTTTTGGGACATATGTTCCTATATCAAAGCACATCACACAACTCAAAACGCTTATTCGCAACCCGTTTTTACATGATTATACGTGAATCGATGAATTGTATGTATTGCTTGGTTTGTATGCCACCCTTAACATGATAGCTTGCTAGAGGTTGACCCGCCACCAGGAGGCTCAGGGTTGTTAAGGCTCGCACTTTTTACTTCTCATTTATTTTCTCTTTAGGACGTGGACACTTGTTCGCATGCCTCGCACTCGTGGTTTGTTGGTTTACATGTATCAATGCAGTAGTATAATTCACATCTCTTACGTATGTTCATGCGGTGTATGCTAAACACTTTTATATCTATTATCTATGCAAACCTGTATGCTCACCCTTACTTAATTGTATTGACTTTTATTTTAACATATGTGACAGTTTGATGACTCTTGCTGCAATGGATTTAGGACTTTATCTTTAGAAATGCATGTAATAGAAATCTAGGGAAGATCGAATTGGATGTGTTTATAAGATGTTATGTTTTGTAATAATTGATTTGAGATATTGGTTGATTATATGGGAGATTGGACCGTTAAAAATATTGTCATTTTAGTTTTATGAAATTTCTCTTGAAACAATCTGATTCGCCTAGTGCCGCCCCCTGATGATTCCGCCATCTGTTGGGGTGTGACAATCGCACCATCTAGTTATAATATAATTTACACATACCTGGCTCGGGTCAAAGTATTGACCTATTTTAATACCTTGCCTTAACAATTTGCTAACTAATAACAACGTAATTTCCATTTGCTGTATTACCTTGTGAGCATAAGACTCGACAAGCACTTATTAGTTGTTATTGTCAAATGGTGTCAACATCACCATTTGACCCGTTTGATCTAAACGATCAAACATTTTATATTCATAAACCACATGGTATTTATTTACCAAAACACATTTGACCCATTATTGATTTTCACCATAAGGTCATATATCTTAAATCCTTTTTCTGACATTTTTAACCCATCTTGGCTTACGCCATAGGGTACCTTTTAAGTTTCAATTTACATTCGTCAACACGTGACTAATTTACCAGTTTACCCTTTTTCTCAATATAAGTTACATCATTAGGTAATATTTCAAAAACTCATTGTATGTTCGTCATTTCATGACTAAATTACCGTTTTGCCATTTTTACCATCAATTATGGTTTTTCATCATTTTCACTTGTTCCGACCCATATCCTTTTGTGTCGGAACATCATATTGGAATATTAATTTGCCTTATCCATATTTATAACTCATAAATAATGAGTATTCTATAAGAAGGGTGTAAGCTTTACTTACCTTGCATCCAAATTACGTTTTTCTTTCATACTTGATTCATTTGACCCGTTTCATCCCAAGCCTCCACCTAGCTTGTCAAGCGTCAAACTATCATCATAATTCGTAAGATGGTTAGATTAGTCATTATCAATCACGACTATTCCACCTTACGGGTTTTATGTCGAATTTATAATTCAATCTTATCATTGGTCAGTTTGACTTTTAAAAGTCAAACTGCCTATTAGCGTAAGTAATTCCACTATGAGTTCAACAACTCATTTAAGCAATTTGTCAAATATCTGGTAGGCATTATTCTTGCGCTACCGTTTTAATTACTTTCTCAACCAAGTTCACGTAACCGTAAATCATTGAATTAACACAACATCAATCATTGTATGCTAAACTATTAATATCATTCAAGGATTTGGGATTGTTTTATCAATGTGAAACAATTCATCACATCCTATGTATATAGAATTCACCTAAACATCAAGTTTAGCTAAACATCTTAATCATTCATAACATATGATGATCTCTAACATCATTTAACATGAATATGACATTTATTCCTTCATATCATACAAAACCCGCTCTACGGCAAGTATGAACATATACCCGAATTCATAATTTATTCAAGCATCATTTTATCACTTCATGCATGATGATTCTAGACATAACTCTTTCATCAATTTCATCATAATATTAAAACCCACTTATCTAAGTGTAGTAAATCATCTAAACATCCTAATCATAGCAATCTATGTAGTATTTTCACTTAGGGTTTTGTTCCTAAGCAAGTATACATCACTAATTCGGCCATAGCCTCTACGATTCATACATAAATCGCATCTTGTGATGTTCATCAAATTTCACAACTTCATCAATATCAAAAATTCGACATACCTAACGATCCCCTAGCTTGGGTGATCATTAATTCACGTTCGTTCATGAATTTGAGCTCCAATCGGCCCTTCAATTTGATGAATTTGGTTGAGTTAGGGTTTTGGCTCCTTGAGCTCTCCTGGTCGATCTAGAACACACACTTTTTGTGTGTGTTTTGTTTTGATTTTTCATTTAATAGTTAAACTTTCAATTTACCCATCTTTAGTCCCTTTATTTCCACCCTTTTATAAAAAGGTTCACTAGTTCTTGTTTTCTTTATTGTTTTCACTTAACTACACATTACTAACTAGGTTAATTATTCCTAGTTAACTTAGTGGGTTCTGGGAGTTATAACCCGTTTTATTTTAAGTCCCGTTAACTCGAGACTTTTATAAACTTTGTTTTCTCAAAGCATTTATCCTCCTTTTAATTAATATTAAGATTATTTGTTTAAATCTTAATATTCACCGGGTAAATTTTACCACTAAGGGTATTTTACCCGTCTTTTTAATATCAATGTGGTTTGATAACCAAATCCGTTTTCGGGGTGTTACAGTTTTAGATCGGTTCGTGTCTCCAAGTTTGAAATGAAAGTAACGCCTAAGTTTAAAACACCTTAAAATCGAGATAGTATAAAAGAGATTTAACGTAAACTATGGATTGTCACGGAAGGTAACATAAGACTATTCCAAAGTAAATCGAAGACTTTTTCGAATTAAGGGAACGTGCTTTGGCCTAATAGAAAAATACTCTCATCGAGAAGAGACTAACGATATTTGTCATTCCAGTTACTACACGTCCTTAATCGATTGGGAAAATTGAAACTTTGGCGAGATTGAAAATCGTAGAATGGGACTAGTTACAAGATGCGAGTTTCACCTCTAACTTGATAACACGTACCCTAATGTGGTTAGTACTTATCAAAAGGTAAGAGTCCACTAGAATATGAAATGGAAATTTCCATCAAGGTTTGGATATCTCTCCTAACTTGAGGGAAAATTCGTGCAAAACTCAAACTATCGTTGAGTGAAAGTCATCACCAAATGTGGGAATCACCCCTATTTTGGTGAGTCATTTCGATTTTCTTATAAGAATGTCTTCAAAGCCTCCATGATGTGTATTGTGTTAGCCTTAGGAAAGGCATGTATATTAAAGTCCAAAGAGAAATAGAGAGAAGCAAATAAGATAGAAGGGAGATAGTTTTAAAGAACACATAGTGTGAAAGCTTCTAAACTATAGACTAGGCAAAAGCATTCCTACTTTTCCTAATTCCCTATAGTTATGGCTCTGATACCAATCTGTCACCCCCAACCGATGGCGGAAACATCGGGATGAGACGAAGAAATCGCTCAAAAGCATCATAACACTATCGTGACAATATAATTAAATCAATTTTCATAAATGACTAATAATTCGAATACAATGTTTCAAATAAAGAAAACAAACATAACAAATGTTTATTAAAGATGTGTTTCTAAAATCCATTCTAACATGTTTCTTCACTTCGTCTTGACTATCAACCTGCAACATGTATTAAAATACATCAACAAAAGTTGGCGAGTATACAAGTTTAATACATAGCATAATTAGAATAAAAAGTTTAAGTTCTCATATCCAGCATGAACAACATGATACAAGCTACTAATATGCTGGAAAGGTGTCACTGTATGTCAAACCCTAGTTTACAACGCCTAACCTATCCCAAAGAATAACGGGAGGTTAACATGTTCAACTTTGCAATACCCAAGAATAAACGGGTAGTGCGTTACTCCTATAGCATAGGAGTTTAAATAGTATAACAATTCTAACAAGTTTAACAAGTGTAACAAGGTTAATGAGCATATAGACACGAAAATTCACATAGCATACAAGATCAACAAGCATCAAATTGGTTCATGTCCAAAAATGGATAGAGTGTGCATATAACAAGTCTCAAGCGTTGCGTGTTTTTTGTATAAATACATGTTGCACCCCAAAAGTGATAAAACAAAAGGGGGATCGAGTATACTCACCGTTTGCAAGTGATTTCCACAAATGTGAGATGATCGTCTTGAGCGGTTGAAGCACCAATTTATCCTAACAAGGGTGAACAAGGTGTGTAAGTAGAAAGATTTGAAGTTAGAATAAAAGAAAACCCAATATTGGTCCTTATTTTGGTGATGCACCATCTTTGTTTGCCATGGCAAACATTGGTGACATTCCATAAGAATTTCTCCAAAATTGAGAAGTATGAAAACACACAAAAAAAAGAGAGAGAAGAAGGTGAAAGGAGAAGGAACTCACTTTCAAGAGGGGAGAAGAATTCTTTGAGAAATGACAAAAAAAAGTGATGGAATAAGTGTGGTATTTATAGGTGATGGATTAGGGTTTAAGGTGGTGAAAGAATTATGGAAAGTTGAAAATTGGTCCATTAATATTTTTATTGTGTTTTATTTGGGCCTAAAGTCATGAGCTTATTTTTTATGCATTTCTTCTTTTTTATTAACTTTATTAATAAATAAATAAATAAATGAATAAATAAACACGAAAATACGGAGCGTTACACGGGCTAGCCACGCCCCACCATACCCACCGAAAATGCAACTGACCAGCGGTGCCCCTTCAAATACACGTGTCGGGCCATACCCCAAAGTCCCGCCCCATCATACCCCACGGTCTTAGTGAACTTTTTAACCTACTTACTTTGGGAATTGTTACTCTATTTTTAATTAATATTTAGCTTTTATTTTATTAAATAATGCTTTTTAGTTTGTGTTCATTTCGTTTGATTTATTTGAAGAGTTTGTTTTTTATTGTTAAAAATAAAATAATTATTAATACTTTTAAAATACGTAATACAAATATGTAATACAAATAAAGTTAAGTAAATATAAATATATTTATTATTTATAAAATCATCCGGTTCTTAAATCCGGTCAGACGATCTGACTGGTTCGACCAGTGACCCGGTAAGAATACCGTTTCAACGTCCTGTCCGAGTTTCAAAACATTGGATTTAACTATTACAAAAACGTATTAAATATAATTTAAATTATACAAAATATATTTTAAATTTTAAACTATATACACCATACCCGTTTTATAGGTTTATCGACGTGCCGGTATAAATTTCGTTGAATACGAGTTATATTCATAATAAAGTATTTTTTTTGTATCGGACACCACATGTGTATATATTTTTATAATAAAAATTGGATATTAATCTAATGTATTAATAATAAAATAATAATATTACTAAATTTAGAGATAACTATGTGTAGTTATTCGCAAACAAATTATTATGTTAGATTAGACAATCTATGTCTACAAGTATAAAACCTAACTTGGTTTGATCCGCAATGAATAAAAAATAAAAACTTTATGTTACATATGAAAATACAATAAATAAATAAAATACTACAATAATATAAGATATATATTTTTATGTATTACGTTTTATTTTTAGTTATGTATAGATTAATAAATTGTATATATGAATATGATATAGTAACAATATGTATTTATTTATTGTTGTGTATCAATTAATAAACTGTAGTATAATAATAATAATAATAATAATAAAAAGAATAAAGCCACATGGCATTAAGATAAATTTAAAGAGAAAATGCCATGTAGGATTAACTGTATTCCTTTATTAGTATTAGATTAGATACTTAACATTCAAGAAAAAATTAATAATTTCTATTAGCATGTGTTAAACACTTAAACAACTTAAACTTGAACATATAAATATATAGACTATGCCTACTATTGTAAAGTATCAGTTCGTTTTTTTCGGTTTAGGAAGATGATGACATATTAACATCGTTTAACACCCCAAATGAACATATTCTTTCAAAAAAATGACGATGGTCGAGTGGTTGTTGGTTGTTGTTGTCCTGATCTCATAACCAGGAGATCACGGGTTCGACCGTCCAACTTCCCTTGTTTTTTCGCTGCATTCTTATATTAGTATAACCTATGTTACTCAACGAACTGTTTAAAATATGTAGTAGAACTAGTATGTCGCAAAAACAATAGTGGTCTAGTGGTTGACATTGTCACCGTCGGAGGTCATGGGTTCGATACCCGACCTCCCGAGTTTTTCTATCTTTTTATTTTTTTAAGGCTTTATGTCACTTTTAAATGACGATAGTGGTTTAGCGGCCATTGTAACGAGTACGTGGAGAAGAAGGGATTCAAGAAGAGGGGTGCAAGGGAGATGAAGACGCCGGCCATATGTCCGACATGTTGTGAGTCTACCGTATGCCTCTTTTGTCTTGCATGCCTCTCTTTTAACTCAGATAAGTGTTTTTGAAGGAGTTTCAGCGGCAGGGGCACGAAGCTAGGGTTCCGGCGAAGATCCGACAAGGTTCTGGTGACCCAACTATAGTGTAGGTGCTCTAGTGACCGATCTAAAGTGGGATTAAGCTTTCGACAGAATACTTGCAATGGTGACGGCAACGGTTCCACAGCCAGTAATTATGTTTCCTTGCGTACAAATTTAGGGCTAATTTTGATATTTATATTTATGTATATTTGATATTTGATACTGATTCAGTTTGGATTTTTTGTGTTTCATCTGTGTTTTTATAAAATAAATAATTATAGTTAACACTCTCAAATACCAATTAGTGGTGTAATAAGATTTATGCTATTCTTTTTAAATGAGTTGTATCTTATATAACACAGACACACACATATATATATATAATTACGAAATAAACTAAATTACTTATTTTTTATAAAACTTTACCAATACTTAAAATAAACCTTCTATTATTCGATAAATTCCCAAACATTAATTAATCTTTTCTTGTGTGATAAATATTCACAACAATATAATGTTGGGAAAACTCCTAACCTTCCCCGATGAGATGTATCTCTAATCTCACGCAGATCTCTCGGATCTAGGAAACCATGGTGACACAACACATTCCTTGTGAATAATAAAAATCTAAAATAATTAATCAATATAACTAGTTGTGGTTTTATGTATATTATATTTAGTGTTTTGTATTTATGTTCTAGGCTACTTTCGCCATTCGAAGTTTCTCATTCATCGTATGCTTATTTCAAGGAATCACAAAACGCAACCGGTAAGTAGATCTTTCTAATTCCCCTTTTACAATTTAAAGTTTTGGGGTGTATTATGTGTTAACGCATTTATTCATTGTTTGAAGTTTTCATTATTCAAATACATGGAAGTTCAATTGTTGTAATTATGTGGTAGTTGTTGATTGTTCATTTTTGTTATATCTACTAACCAGTGTTACTAATCATTATCGCTAATCAATATTCACATGGATCCATCAGGCTCACTAGGTTCTCCACGACATTGGGTTGTAGCTTAATATCGCCACCACATTTAGACTCGCTCGTCGACGGGCTTGAGTCTCATATTTAGCATTTCGGTTTATTTATCATATTTATTACAGTTTCACATCATCATGTTGGTTGTTTGGTTGTGTTGGATTTAATTATTAGTATGTTTACTTTTATCATTCAATTACCATTGAATTGCATGTAAACCCTTTTAATTAAATCAACAAAAATCAACAGTTTTGTTTAAACATTAGATTTACTCACCAACTTATGTTGACCCCAAAACTACTTTTACACATAATACATGTGAACTAGCTTAAAGAAGTTGATGCTGACACGTAGGATGAGGCTTTAGAGAAATAAACGGATAATTTTATGTTATGTTTGATTAAATTATTATTTGTAACATGACATTGTTTAATTTGATGATTTATAATATTTAAACCTTTAAATTTCTTATCATAAGTGACCAATCAATCATGCCCCAATCACCTAAATTTACCGTGGGTCAGGGTGTGACAATCATCACACATATTCACATGGAATTATCTTTAATGACTTTGAATCGTTTTCATTTGAACGAGTTCTTTCGATTTAATCAAATAAACATTGAGAATTTTTATATGAAAACGCATCTCACATCGAAAGGTTGAGTTAACAAATATCTAAAATAATTAATCAATATAACTAGTTGTGGTTTTATGTATATTATATTTAGTATTTTGTATTAATGTTCTAGGGTAGTTTCGCCATTCGAAGTTTCTCATTCATCGTATGCTTATTTCAAGGAATCACAAAACGCAACCGGTGAGTAGATCTTTCTAATTCCCCTTTTACAATTTAAAGTTTTGGGGTGTATTATGTGTTAACGCATTTATTCATTGTTTGAAGTTTTCATTATTCAAATACATGCAAGTTCAATTGTTGTAATTATGTGGTAGTAGTTGATTGTTCATTTTTGTTATGTCTACTAACCAGTGTTACTAATCATTATCGCTAATCAATATTCACATGGATCCATCAGGCTCACTAGGTTCTCCACGACATTGGGTTGTAGCTTAATATCGCCACCACATTTAGATTCGCTTGTCGATGGCTTGAGTCTCATATTTAGCGTTTCAGTTTATTTATCATATTTATTGCAGTTGCACATTATCATGTTGGTTGTTTGGTTGTGTTGGATTTAATTATTAGTATGTTTTACTTTTATCATTCAATTACCATTGAATTGCATGTAAACCCTTTTAATCAAATCAACAAAAACCAACAGTTTTGTTTAAACATTAGATTTACTCACCAACTTATGTTGACCCCAAAACTACTTTTACACATGATACATGTGTACTGGTTTAAAGAGGTTGATGATAATACGTAGGATAAGGCTTTAAAGAAATAAATGGATAATTTTATGTTATGTTTGTTTTAATGATTATTTGTAACGTGACATTGTTTAATTTGATGATTTATAATATTTAAACCTTTAAATTTCTTATCATAAGTGACCAATCAATCATGCCCCAATCACCTAAATTCACCGCGGGTTGGGGTGTGACAATCATCACACATATTCACATGGAATTATCTTTAATGACTTTGAATCGTTTTCATTTGAACGAGTTCTTTCGATTTAATCAAATGAACATTGAGAATTTTTATATGAAAACGCATCTCACATCGAAAAGGTTGAGTTAACATTCCTCATAGTCTTGCTTATAAAAGGAGTGGACAGTAGTAGTAGTAATAATAATAATAATAATCATAATAATAATAATAATAATAATAACCTTTAAACTAATGACAATGAGTTCATCTTCTTGAGTACCTCAATTCAAATTAACATTTCAGCTCAAATTAAATTTCTGGTTATTAATCGAATAAGATTAGACCCAATATTCATAACAATTAACAAAACTCAAATATATTAAACCCATCGTTTTTTAAATACCTTAATGGAGAGTTTTGGTTATGGTTATAGCTCAAAACTGAACTGAACCGAACAACAACTTGTGCATACCCTTAAAATCAACAACGGAAATGTTATGATCCTTGCCGTAATGCGCGATCACCCCACCAGTAAGACAATAAGAAGATGAGCTTTGTAAATAAGCATATCCCCAAACACCACCGGTTAGTTATTCAACTTCAATAATTACTTATTACTTATATAGTTATATGTATATATCTAGATGTCCCCTTAACGATTATACATGTTGGTTATATAAATGTTTAACAACTCCAACCTTCCTCTCTTACGTATAAATGTTCATACGTTTATTGCAACTAATTGAAATTAGTTAGATATGAAATTCCCCCATATATAATATATGTTATAAAGTATAAATACACAACAGATTTATCTATATTTAATAGTTCCACAATAGAGATATATGTATGGTTATTTTCATATGGGTCACATTCATCGTAGAAACCTTTTTTTAATGAAAAACCATGAGTCCGTGAAAAATTCTATAATATATGTGTATGTAGTGTTTGTCAAATATAATGAGAGTCGGAAAAAATAATAATTATGAGTGTTTTGATCAAAAATCTGATCATGGATAATGTAACCAAATTTGTAAAGTGAGGTAGATTACTTATGTGAACAATGATAAAATGAATTACTAGATGACAAAAAGATGAACACGACGATTTATACGAGGAAAAGCCCTTGATCACTAGTAGATCGCCGGCATACAAACCTCGGATAGTGAAAACTATCACTATCAACTATATTGCACAAAAAGATTACAATTTCGGATGTTGATCAAGTGTGGTACAATCGAATGCTAAGTGTATTGTGAGAGCTCTGGTTTGCAATGTATGCGAAAGTGTGTGTGTAATCGTGAAAACTTATTAACTAACACTTGATCAACCCCTTTTGAATCAACCTAACCACTAAGTCCAAAATTCTTGGAAGACCACGTTCAAGCTCCATGACCGTTTGTGGAATTTAGCACGTGTAGCATCATGAACGAATTATGCCCGAGATTCCAGCTGAGACTTAGTCCACTTCGTTCATAACCTGCATACAAACATTAGAAAACATAGAGAACAATTGTTAGAAATCATAAGTAATGATAAGGATCCTTGATCCTTTAAGTCCCAACACCATCCGCTAAGGATAATTTATCCAGGCGACACTTCAAGATACATGATCCACAATTGATAAAACCTATTGTAACATTCGTCGTAAAATGGGTTTCAAAACCCGCTTCGTTTAATAATCAAATATTCGGTTAAAAGTTCGTTGCGTATTTATTTTGCCGGTTATTTTAAATATCTACTAATTAATAAATATTTTAGAATTTAAAAAACAAAAAAACAAAATTTATAATTAAAACAATAAGTAAGTTAAATTAATCTTTAATAATAAATCAAAAAGTAAAATAAAAATAAAAAGGGGTAGCCGGGTCTCGAACCCGGGTCTCCCGCTTGTACACACACAGTCTTCACCGCTGCACTACACACACATTTGCGTTATGAAAGGAAACATTTAAGCATTATAAGAAGATCGCTTAAAACCTGCAAATTCAAACGCCTGGTCCGTAACCGCCAATGGTTTCTTTGGGCAATCTTCTTCCTCTGTTTTCGAATTATCAATCATAACCGAAAGCAGCATCAACGTAATTGAAACGGATTCCAATCATTGAGATTAAAATCACCGTTGAAACCGAAAATTCTTAACTTACTGAATACTCTATAAATACCGATCCTACATTTCGACTAAACTCGCTCCTACAATCTCCTAAACTTGCAAACACCCCACATCCTCTATGTTCTCCATATCTCGCATCGCCGGAGTCGGTTCGCCGTCAGAATTCCATCGGGGAAGTCAAGGTCACGCATGTCTGGTATAATCCTTTTGAATCTATTACTTAGTATGTTTCAACTTTAAACTGATTAAACTTACCGCAGTCGGAATTATGTTCTGAGTTCTAGTTTTAATGAAGAAGACGACCTTATTAAAATGGATAAGTGAAATAAAATTCAGGTTTTTAATCAGGTTAGACACACAGTCCAGTGGTGGACTGTGTGCAAATACATAGCGCAGGTCACAGGTTCGACTGGTGCATACAACCGGTATCCAGTAATAAAACTCAATTTTTTTAGTCAACCAGAACACATTCCAGTTAGTATTTAAGTTTAATAAAAATCATCATATAAATGGGTTAGACACCCAGCCCAGTTGGTTGGGCTGGGTGCAAGGCATCGCAGGGGCGCCGGTTCGAAACCCATCCCCACCACCGGTTTGACCATTATAAAAAACCTTTTTAAATAAAAACAAAATATAATTAAAGCTACTTAGTATATATATATATATAATTAAAATAGAGTTTATTTCGGGTTAGACACGTAGCTCATTTGGTAGAGCTGCGTGCACGCATACGAGAGGTCACGAGTTCGAAACCTCACACGCTGCCTACAATTAAACCGGTTGAACCGGCCGTTGACCAGTCAACCCTTAGAAAAAGGGTAATTTTTTTTAATTAAAAATACTTTTTTTAATTTCCTTGAAAATTAGTTAAAAATACCTCAAAATAAGGTTTTAAAGCCTAAAAATTTGCATTAAACTCACAAAAATAAATCTAAAAATCTCATTAAGAGCACTAATTAAAAAGATGAACCTCAAATAAAATTTATTTATTTATCGAATTATTTCGTTATTATTTAGGTTTAGTTTTCCCTCGTCGGTTGAATCATAAATTCGTCCGCATTCATCGTCATCAAGGAACGCACCCACTGTGAGTGAATCTCTACAATTCCCCGTTTTATTCACGTTTTGGGGTGTATCATGTGTCGTACTATTCCTTTATTTTATCTAAACACTTGTGCTTATATTAAATGTCTATTGGTTGTTGTGTGATTTATATGTGGATTAAATTTATTATTTCAGTGCACGCATTTCATTAGGCCCATCAGTTCCCCGTGGGATACGGGTTGAGCATCAGGTGCCTCATTAGATCGGCTCCGTTTGATTGAGCCTTGATCTCAAATACATCATCATTCATGTCATATATCATTCAATGTGATTTTGTGATTGTTTACATTTATATGTATTTGATCACATGTGATTTATGCACGAATTTTCCTTAATAAATAAAACATGCAATTATAAAAAAAATGTTTTATCAAGGTTCACTCGCCAACTTTTGTTGACCCACCCCCCCCCCCCTGTTTTACACATGATACAGGTGATCCAGTCGAGGAAAGAAACCCTTAGGATGGCCTAGAAGAATAAACGAGTTACTGCGTTGGAATAAACATTTAGATCTGGTTCCCTTTGTATTTGTATGAATTTTGTTTATTGGATATTTAAGTTTGTAAATTTGAATTTAATAAATTTGAAACTTCTTAGTAAATATCATGAGCTTTGGTGATAACCCAATCATGCCCCGACTTTTATTCCGCTGCGGGTTGGGGTGTGACAGATTGGTTTCAGAGCTTGTGACTATAGGGATATAGGATAGGTTATTAGACCCTTAGAGCCTATACTATAGTTGATAAAATTTTAATTATTTATGTGTTACATACAAAATTCATGATGTTTATATGTTTCATGTTTATTTTCACACCTGATATTATGCAAGCACACTCACGAGTACATGTTAATATGCAATGCTCATCATAATTCATATCCTCATAACATGTCATATCTATGAAAGCACACACCTTACGATTTCCATGATTTTTGCAATGATTTTTTTTAAATCACATCAAAGTGAGTTTTCACGACGGGCATGTAGTAACTGGAAGGGTACGAGTACCGGTAGTCGGAACGTCCTGTCTAGGCTTGGCATTCGTATAAATCCAAAATAAAGGACCAGTTTGCCTACTTGGGGACTAACGATGAGAGTACGAAGGACCTATTAGGCCAAAGCATGCTATACCAAACGTCGTGTGAGCTAACCCCACTTTGAGTTGTCATTGTGTCTACACCTGGACACCCTCCGACTATACATCTCGCAATCATGTTTTACAATTTTCATTCGGGTGGTGCGAGTGTTAACCCGCCGACACCAATGTGAATCCTACCAAGCCCAATAGTCATGGGGGCCCACATGACTACACGGGAAATGGTATGGGGGACACTTGGAGGCCCAAACATGAGCAAACCCAAGACATCCTATGGATGTAGTTAAATTATTTTCAGTTATGTTGTTTTCATTCCTTTTAAGACACATGACACCTAGGAAATTCTTAAACTCAAAATCTTCCTACGTATATTCCTGTAGATGTCGGCTAGGCAATCACGTGGAGGTAGAAGGTCAGGAAAGTCAAGCGAACGCTTGGCCACGAATTGCTAAACAAATGGCCGCAGTACTTCCTGACATCGTGCTACAAGTTCAACAAGCTCTCACCGCTAATCCCATCAACCCTCCCAACCAAGAAGACCAAAGCGTCACCAATCCTCTTCAAAAAAAACCCCAAGTGCACCTACAAACACTTCAAATCCTGCGATCCCCCAAAATATGAAGGGACTGAAGGTGTCACCGCTCTCCTTCACTGGTTTGAGGAGATGGAAAACACTTTCCTCAATTGCGACTGTCCCGAGGACCGTAAGGTACGTTACGCGACTGGAAGTGCACCTACAAACACTTCAAATCCTGCGATCCCCCAAAATATGAAGGGACTGAAGGTGTCACCGCTCTCCTTCACTGGTTTGAGGAGATGGAAAACACTTTCCTCAATTGCGACTGTCCCGAGGACCGTAAGGTACGTTACGCGACTGGAAGGTTGTTTGGGGTAGCCCTTACCTGGTGGAACACGGAAAAGGGTAAGCGAGGTGTTGAAGATGCCATGGCCTTAACATGGGAAGAGTTAAGGGAAATCATGACAAGACGTTTCTGTCCAAGAAGCGAAATCAAAAAGCTAGAAGACGAGTTTCACGCGTTGAAACAAAAGGAAGGAGACCACACTTCATACAATAAGAGATTTCTCGAATTGAACCAGATGATCCCCAATTTGTTCACCCCCTTATACCGTTTAGTCGAACACTACATTCGAGGCCTTCCCTCGAACATCCAAGATTCAGTTTTAAGCATTTCGCCTGCAACACTTTAAGCCGCAATGGAGTTAGCTACGGAACTCACTGAAAATCGCATTCGAAACGGCAAATTCAAGGAGGAGAAGAAGAGAACACCCATTGAGCCCCCAATTTCAAACCACCCGGGTTCATCCTCGAAGTTTGTTGGTAAGAGGAAGCGAAATGGCAAGAACTTTGCCGTCACCCAAACCAACCCTCCCATCACTGCTGCACCAATCACTCAAGTTGCCCCTCCAGCCGCACCATTCAAAAGGCCATACACTGGCCCCCACCCAAAGTGTAACCGTTGTCAATACCATCATCCTCCTGAAAACCCCTGCCAACATTGCACCAGCTGTGGTCGTGCAGGTCACACCATCCAAACCTGCCGTACCCTCCAACGATTAAACCGCAGTCAACCTTCAACCCAAACCCAAAATCAAATGGTGGGCCAAGCCCAACAACCTTACTTCTACCACATGCACAACACGCAGCTCAACCTTACTACCAACCCAACTACCCCATGATGCAACCCATACGAGCCTGTTTCAATTGTGGGGACCCAAACCACTTCAGGAACACTTGTCCACGCCTAGTGAACATCATCCATGCCCAAGCTCAAGAAAACCCGGTAAACCAAGCTAACCAAGCTCCTCCACCCGCTAGAGGAAGAGCTTTCAATATCAATACCAACCAAGCCAGGACTGACAACAATGTGGTCAACGGTACGTTTCTCATAAATGGTAGTTATGCATCCATATTATTCGATACTGGTGCGGATAAGAGCTTCGTGTCTTTAGAATTCGAATCTATCCTTGATCTACCTCGTCCTGATCTCGTTGAATCTCTGACGGTGGAAGTTGCTGAAGGAAAACCCGTTTCATTAAATTCTATTATACGCGATTGTACTCTCACTCTAAACAATCACGATTTCTCAATTGACCTCATTCCTATGAAGTTGGGAAGTTTCGATGTTATAATCGGTATGGACTGGCTCAGCCAGCATCACGCTGAAGTGGTGTGCCACGAAAAATCCATTCGCATTCCTCTTGCAGACGGTCAGACACTACGTATTTTTGGGGAAACCCCTTCGAAAGGACTCAAATTGATGTCCTGCCTTCAAGCCCGAAGTTATCTTCGCAAGAAATACGTCGCATTTCTAGCCCACGTCGTCAAGAAGGGAGACAAGGAGAGGAAGCTCGAAGATATTCCAATTGTGAAGGAATTCCTGCAAGTTTTTCCCGACGACGTTTCAGGACTTCCTCCTGTGAGAGAAGTCGAATTTCGAATCGATCTTGTGCCCGGCGCTACACCAGTCGCAAAATCTCCTTATAGGTTAGCCCCATCCGAGATGCAAGAGTTGGCCAGTCAACTGCAAGAGTTGACCGACAAAGGATTCATACGTCCTAGCTCGTCGCCTTGGGGTGCACCTGTTCTTTTTGTGAAGAAGAAAGATGGAACGTTTCGCATGTGTCTTGATTATAGAGAACTCAACAAGTTGACGGTTAAAAATCGCTATCCACTGCCTCGCATTGATGACCTTCTAGACCAACTTCAATGCGCCACCTGTTTTTCCAAAATCGATCTTCGTTCTGGTTATCATCAGCTTAGAGTGCGCGAAGAAGATATCCCAAAAACCGCCTTCCGAACTCGCTATGGTCATTACGAGTTCATGGTTATGCCCTTCGGTTTAACCAACGCCCCCGCTGTCTTCATGGATTTAATGAATAGGGTATGCAAACCCTACCTCGCCCGTTTCGTCATAGTCTTCATCGACGACATTCTTATCTACTCCAAGTCTAAATCCGATCATGAGCGACACCTTCGACACATACTTACCCTCTTAAGGACTGAAAAGCTTTACGCTAAGTTCTCAAAATGCGAATTCTGGTTAGAAGAAGTACAATTCTTTGGTCATGTCGTCAATAACAAAGGGATTCATGTCGATCCTTAAAAAATCAAGGCAGTACAGGAATGGGAAGCGCCACGTACCCCTACCGAAGTTAGGTCATTTCTTGGTTTGGCTGGTTACTACCGACGCTTCATTGCCATTTTTTCCAGTATCGCCGTACCACTCACGGCCTTGACTCATAAAGGAAAACCCTTCATTTGGGGACCTAAGCAAGAAGAGGCCTTCCAAACTCTAAAGCAAAAGCTTTGTGACGCACCTATCCTCACACTCCCTGAGGGTTGCGATGACTTTGTGGTATATTGCAACGCATCGGGGCAAGGGCTAGGCTGCGTATTGATGCAAAGAGGTAAAGTGATAGCCTATGCCTCTAGGCAACTCAAAGTTCACGAGAAGAATTACACCACCCACGACCTGGAACTTGGAGCCGTTGTGTTCGCTCTCAAGATATGGAGACATTACCTCTACGGTACCAAGTGTGAAATATACACTGACCACAAGAGTCTCCAACATATCTTAAACCAGAAAGAGTTGAATATGAGGCAACGAAGATGGGTCGAACTTCTCAACGACTACGACTATGAAATTCGGTATCATCCTGGCAAGGCAAACGTGGTGGCCGATGCGCTCAGTCGAAAAGGTTATGCGAACTCCATTCGTCTTCTATGTTCGCAAATCATAAACGACATCAAAGATCGAATCCGTGCAGCTCAACATGTTTCTGTAACAGAAAATGACGTACGCGATGAGCTGTCATGTGGAGCTAAACTCAAAATCGAAACCAAATCCGACGGTATTCTATACTATTTAAACCGCATATGGATTCCTGATCGTGATAACCTTCGTGATTTCCTCATGAATTAGGCGCACAAAACACGATACTCTGTACACCCAGGAGCCGATAAGATGTATCAAGACCTACGATACACCTACTGGTGGCCTGGCATGAAAAAGGATATCGCTGTTTTTGTTTCCAAGTGCCTTGCCTGTTCCAAAGTAAAAGCTGAACATCAAAGACCTTCAGGACTTCTCGTCCAACCCGAAATACCTGTATGGAAGTGGGAAAACATAACCATGGACTTCATTACCGGGTTACCTCGCACCTCCAGTGGGTATGACACCATATGGGTAATAATCGATCGTCTTACAAAGTCATCTCACTTCATTCCGATTCGCGAGGACTTCAAGAACGAGAACTTAGCTCGTATCTACATCAGCGAAATCGTAAGCCGTCATGGAGTACCATTAAGCATCATTTCAGACCGTGATGGTCGTTTCACTTCACGAACATGGCGAGCCGTACAAACCGCTTTGGGTACACGGTTAGACCTCAGTACCGCATTTCACCCTCAAACTGATGGTAAATCTGAACGCACCATCCAAACCCTTGAAGACATGCTACGAGCATGTGTCATAGACTTCAAAGGGAACTGGGACGCTCACCTACCATTAGTTGAGTTTTCGTACAACAATAGCTATCATTCAAGTATCGGCATAGCCCCTTTCGAGGCTTTATATGGTCGTAAATGCCGATCTCCAGTATGCTGGCACGAAATTGGTGAAACGCAAATCACCGGACCTGAATTAATTCAAGAAACAATCGACAAAATCCTTCAAATTCGAAACAATCTTCTAGCGGCTCAAAGTCGTCAAAAAAGTTATGCTGACAAACGACGAAAGCCCTTGGAGTTTGACATTGGGGATCAAGTACTTTTAAAAGTATCACCATGGAAGGAAGTGTTTCGTTTTGGCCAGAAGGGCAAGCTAGCACCAAGCTACGTAGGACCTTTCAAGATACTTGAAAGAGTAGGTCCTGTAGCCTACAAGCTTGACCTACCAGAAGAGCTTAACAGAATTCATCCCACATTCCACGTATCAAACTTGAAAAAGTGCCTCGCCGATGAAAACCTCCATATTAGTCTAGAAGACATTCAAGTCGATAAATCGATGCACTTCGTTGAAAGGCCAGTAATCATGGATTTCGGAGAGAAGCGTTTAAGGCGAAGTCGTATTCCAATTGTCAGGGTACGTTGGGAGTCAAAGCGAGGACCCGAGTTTACTTGGGAACGTGAAGACTCAATGCGCGAAAAATACCCGCATCTTTTTCCGGTTACCACTACTACTTAAATTTCGGGACGAAATTTCTAAAAGTAGGGGATACTGTAACATTCGTCGTAAAATGGGTTTCAAAACCCGCTTCGTTTAATAATCAAATATTCGGTTAAAAGTTCGTTGCGTATTTATTTTGCCGGTTATTTTAAATATCTACTAATTAATAAATATTTTAGAATTTAAGAAAAACAAAATTTATAATTAAAACAATAAGTAAGTTAAATTAATCTTTAATAATAAATCAAAAAGTAAAATAAAAATAAAAAGGGGTAGCCGGGTCTCGAACCCGGGTCTCCCGCTTGTACACACACAGTCTTCACCGCTGCACTACACACACATTTGCGTTATGAAAGGAAACATTTAAGCATTATAAGAAGATCGCTTAAAACCTGCAAATTCAAACGCCTGGTCCGTAACCGCCAACGGTTTCTTTGGCAATCTTCTTCCTCTGTTTTCGAATTATCAATCATAACCGAAAGCAGCATCAACGTAATTGAAACGGATTCCAATCATTGAGATTAAAATCACTGTTGAAACCGAAAATTCTTAACTTACTGAATACTCTATAAATACCGATCCTACATTTCGACTAAACTCGCTCCTACAATCTCCTAAACTTGCAAACACCCCACATCCTCTCTGTTCTCCATATCTCGCATCGCCGGAGTCGGTTCGCCGTCAGAATTCCATCGGGGAAGTCAAGGTCACGCATGTCTGGTATAATCCTTTTGAATCTATTACTTAGTATGTTTCAACTTTAAACTGATTAAACTTACCGCAGTCGGAATTATGTTCTGAGTTCTAGTTTTAATGAAGAAGACGACCTTATTAAAATGGATAAGTGAAATAAAATTCAGGTTTTTAATCAGGTTAGACACACAGTCCAGTGGTGGACTGTGTGCAAATACATAGCGCAGGTCACAGGTTCGACTGGTGCATACAACCGGTATCCAGTAATAAAACTCAATTTTTTTAGTCAACCAGAACACCTTCCAGTTAGTATTTAAGTTTAATAAAAATCATCATATAAATGGGTTAGACACCCAGCCCAGTTGGTTGGGCTGGGTGCAAGGCATCGCAGGGGCGCCGGTTCGAAACCCATCCCCACCACCGGTTTGACCATCATAAAAAACCTTTTTAAATAAAAACAAAATATAATTAAAGCTAGTTAGTATATATATATAATTAAAATAGAGTTTATTTCGGGTTAGACACGTAGCTCAGTTGGTAGAGCTGCGTGCACGCATACGAGAGGTCACGAGTTCGAACCTCACACGCTGCCTACAATTAAACCAGTTGAACCGGCCGTTGACCAGTCAACCCTTAGAAAAAGGGTAATTTTTTTAATTAAAAATCATTTTTTTATTTTCCTTGAAAATTAGTTAAAAATACCTAAAAATAAGGTTTTAAAGCCTAAAAATTTGCATTAAACTCACAAAAATAAATCTAAAAATCTCATTAAGAGCACTAATTAAAAATATGAACCTCAAATAAAATTTATTTATTTATCGAATTATTTCGTTATTATTTAGGTTAGTTTTCCCTCGTCGGTTGAATCATAAATTCGTGCGCATTCATCGTCATCAAGGAACGCACCCACTGTGAGTGAATCTCTGCAAATTCCCCGTTTTATTCACGTTTTGGGGTGTATCATGTGTCGTACTATTCCTTTATTTTATCTAAACACTTGTGCTTATATCATCTTGTGATCAAATGTGTATTGGTTGTTGTGTGATTTGTATGTGGATTAAATTTATTACTTCAGTGCACGCATTTCATTAGGCCCATCAGTTCCCCGTGGGATACGGGTTGAGCATCAGGTGCCTCATTAGATCGGCTCCGTTTGATTGAGCCTTGATCTCAAATACATCATCATTCATGTCATATATTCATTCAATGTGATTTTGTGATTGTTTACATTTATATGTATTTGCTCACATGTGATTTATGCACGAATTTTCCTTAATAAATAAAACATGCAATTATAAAAAAAAAATGGTTTATCAAGGTTCACTCGCCAACTTTTGTTGATCCAAACCCCCCCCCCCCTGTTTTACACATGATACAGGTGATCCAGTCGAGTAAAGAAACACTTAGGATGGCCTAGAAGAATAAACGAGTTACTGCGTTGGAATAAACATTTAGATTTGGTTCCCTTTGTATTTGTATGAATTTTGTTTATTGGATATTTAAGTTTGTAAATTTGAATTTAATAAATATGAAACTTCTTAGTAAATATCATGAGCTTTGGTGATAACCCAATCATGCCTCGACTTTTATTACGCTGCGGGTTGGGGTGTGACACCTATGCCCTAACAATTGCCCCCAATCTGGCAGTTTTGATAAGGATTTACTGTCATATTGCCATCAAATCCGGACTAGTCGTTACAAAGTCTGACGCCAATGATGAGACTGGCTATAACCATCATTGCGCTATTTGGGGTAGAGATAACTCTCAAAATCCATTTAAATATCAGAAGATCCTTTCTTATATCTTCATTCCAGAGCTAATTCAGGTATTAGTCTTTCTCTATCTATTCTTTCTTCAAAATTCTTCATCTTCCTCTCTTTGATAATGGCGAAAACGGCTACTCGATCCTCACCCGGTAAAAGCCCGGAGAAGGATTATGTGCCCCAAAGTCAGAACCTTTTGATGAATCCTTCATCGGAGCTCTGCAAGTTTACTGACCCGGAGATTGAGGCTTTGTTCCCCTGCTTTCCACCGGACACTATCTTCCGGCCATTCGATTCCTCAGTGGGAAGTGATGCCGTTTTACCCAGTTGGGTGTGTTTTCCAGCTTTACTGTTCCTTCTTGGCTACTCCTACCCTTTTTCTGATCTTACCCGGAGGTTCTTCACTCTCACCAGGTTTTGCCGATGCTGTAGAGGGTCTTGTACACCATCGAAGAAATCATCAAAACTTAAGGGCTAGACTTCAATCTTTCTGAGCTTTCCCATCTCTATTCTCTAGTTACCCACGGCTCTCATCCCTTCCTATTCAAGGCCAAACCTAATCAGCCTCTCCTCATCCTTAAGACCACTCAAAAGATTCCTTATTAAAGAATAAGTTCTTCTTTGTGAAAAGGGATTCTATTCCTCATGGGGATAGTTTGCCCAAAAAGTGGATCTTGAAGGGTAGGATATAGGATCCTTAGATAGCCACTGTAGAGATTATTACTACTATTGTTATTGACTTGTCCTTTTCCTTTGTTTGCATGCAGTAACCAATTTCGCCTGCCTTGCCAATCTCCCCGGAACAACTGAGAGGATTGTTTCTTTCTGGGCACTTGACTCTTCTGTGAGAACATTCAAGTTAAGAATTAAGGATTCTGAAGAGAACACCTCCGCATCCTACACAATGTCAAGTAAGTACTTGTATATATTCGTATATTGTAATTTGGGATTTAATAAAATGTATGAAACAAAAATACTTATCTGTATGTTTATGGAATAGGCGCTCAAAGATCTACAAGCAAATAAGCCCCCAAATTCAGACTGGCCGATATCGACAACATGATCTCCCCCCGCTCCATCAAGAAGGGGCTGGCCAAAGGCCAAAGCATTCCTGAGCCCAAGGCTGTGACGACCAGGGCTAAAGCTGGGTCCAAGCGGAAGAAGCCTATGGAGTCTGGAGAGGATGACCTTGAGCTTGAGAAGAAAATCCATGAGTTTGTCATCGAGGTAAGGATCCTTAATCTATCATTGGTAGTCTTATATGTAGTGTAGGATCCCTAATTCTGATTTTATTTGTTATGATTTGCAGAAGTCCACCCGCTTGAAGGCCCACCATGACAAGAGCCTGGCTGATGCAGAGCAGAACCTGGCTAGCCTCTGATCCATTGCTGTCGCGAAGGATAAGACCATCTCCCAGGTGGAGAAGGAAAAGAAGGGCTTGGAAGAGCAGTTGTTGTTTCCTGGGGTAGGCATTCATGAAGCTGCTATGGTGGCGACTGATGAGGCCAAGGTTGTGCAGCCCGCACCATTCTCCAGGCTAGAATCAAGATGGCTCAAAAGGTTGTCGATCCTGACTTTGACAGGTCAGCCTAGGATGTGGCCTCCTTGAAGCAGACCCTTCTTCATCTGGGTGGAGAGGTGGAGCCGGAGCCGATGAAGGCACTGGAGGCTGGTTCGAGCGGGGCTAAGGAGACGGCTGATGGAACTGGTGGTGCTAGAGGTAAAGGTGGTGAAGTAGTGGTTGAGACCGCACCGGTGGGCAATGAAGGACAGTGTTGCAGAGGCCTGAGCCCACTTTTTAATGTTTTTGTTGATGTTTTTACCGAACAATTTGGTATGTACTAATCTCGAACAATAGTTTTTAAGATAAGGATCCATGATCCTTAAAACAATCCGGGGGGTGGAAAAGGTGGAGGGATCCTTCTGTTTGTAGAGGATAAAGCCTTTTACACCCTTCGCTTTTAACTTTTCTTCACTCATGAACGATTAGTAACACCCTACGCCAACCCGAGTGGATGGGCCACAAATTGATGGCGAAGCTCGGGTTAAGCATTTTGGTAACCTTGGCAGGGTTTCAAATAAATTTTCTTTTACTATATCTCGTGTTGTCCATTTGTTTTAAAGTTTTACTTGATATGTTTGTGTTTCCATATTCAAATAAATTATATGTAGAAATCATCAGTTCTATTTTATAAGAACATAGACAAATTTTGGTTGTTAAAAATTTGCCAACTCTTGTTCATAACAACTTTAGAAAAAATCTGATCACGTATATGAATATGAATCACATATCCTTAATTGAAAGGTTTAGGTTAAAGTCAATAAAATAAATAATAGTAAAGGTAAGGCATTCCAGAAAATCCAAGCTAGGATTTTGTATCCTTGTGCATTACCATTGTATAAAAAAACTAATAACCATTAGATAAACTTTAAGGATCCAGGATCCTTTTTGAAAAAACTTGTGAGTCTCCAAAGCTCCAAAACCTATTGAAATCAACTTGGGAATAAGCCAAAAAACCTAGGGATAAGTCCAAAAGAACTGGAGACAAGCCCAAAAGATTCTAGGGTCTGGCCCAAATCGGGAACAAGCCCACTTAAGTGACATGAAAATGCCAAAAACCTTAGCTAACGTGAAAATGTTAGAAACCTTAGCTAACGTGAAGACATTAGAAACCTTAGGATAATGGATGTATGGTACGTCTAGCATTATACTTGAGATCCTACATATGGCCAAAAACAATGAAATTGTCAGCCACTAAGTGAGTACTAGTCCCATTGTCTCTAACCATACTTGGATAATTGTGCGCTACTGGCGGGGTGTCAAAACCCAATTCGTATGAAAGTTGAAAACCTTTACACCTTAGAAGGTATTAAATACCTTAAAAATGGGAGATGGGTGGCCAATCCCTTAGACCTCTGTCGATGCAAATGATGCCAAAGGCTTCTGTAAAACTTAAAACTTAGTTAAAGTGGATGTGAAATATCTTAACATCCTTTCCTCATAACAAACATAATGTAAAGTGGAGAGAACTTTGAAGTAAAATGTTACCGATGTGAGTATCCTGAATCCATTAAGGGTCCTTCATCCTTATTACAAAAAAAATATATTTCTTGAGATGTATCGTATTCCAGGCCCTTGGTAAGAGATCACCTTCCATGGTTAGTAGACGGTATGCCCCTTTCCCAGCTTCTATCAGATAGGGGCCTTCCCACTTATGTGCCAACTTACCATCAGATAGGTTTGTAATGTTCTGAAATGCTTTCCTTAACACCATGTCTCCAATTTGAAATCGTCTGATCCTGACGTTCTTATTATATGCCCCAGCCATCCTTTGTTGATAACTGGCCATTCTCATCTTTGCTAGGTCTTTGAGCTCTTCCACAGTATCTAAGTCTTGCATCAGAGTTTCACCATTCGTCTGAGGATCATGGATACTTGTTCTGGCTGTGGGAACCACCATCTCTGTATGGACCACTGCCTCAGTTACAATGACTATAGAGAACGGTGTCTAGCCTGTGGCATTCTTTGGAGTTATTCTATCAGCCCAAAGGACATACGGCAGCTCTTCAGCCCATTTTTCTTTTTGGATTCTAGTTTCTTCTTCAAGTTGTTGATGATAATCTTGTTACTTGACTCTGCCTGGCCGTTGGCTTGTAGATGAACTGGTGTAGATGTTATCATCGTGATCCCCCAACTGTCACAAAAATTAGTAGTTTTATTCCCAATAAATTGGGATCTATTGTCGCATATAATTTTAGAAGGAATTCCAAATCTAGTAATAATGTTTCTCTTGATAAAGGATATAACTTCCTTTTCTACACTTGAACAAAAGCTTCTTCTTCTATCCTTTGGAGAAGTAGTCGGTCATGGCGAGCATAAAGACTTGTCCACCTGGTGCCTTTGGGAGTTTTCCTACTATATCCATTCCCCACTTCATGAATGACCAAGACGAAATTATAGGATATAAAGGCTCTGCTTACTGGTGTAAGATACTGTTGTGTCTTTGGCAAGCATCACACTTCTTTGCATAGTCTACTGTGTCTTTCTTCATGGTGGGCCAGAAGTAACATGTCCTAAGGATTCTTGAGAATAATGCTCTGCCCCCTGCATGATTTCCGCAGTCTTCTTCATGGAAATCTTTTACACATCTTGGATTTCAGGATTCTCAACGCATCACAAATATGGACCTGCAAGAGACCTTTTATATAGAGTGTTATCAGATATAATAAACTGGGATACCTTGACCCTGAAGGCTCTAGGATTCTCTCCTGTGGGGATTTCTCCATTCTGAATATACTTCATGATCGGAAGGATCCATGATCCTGAACCCGGATGTGAATAATTGGATGTTGTTGCAGTATCCTTCACTACCCCATTACATCATTCTCCTCAATTGCAGGAAAGAGAAGGTGGATAATAGGTATTTTTATGTCTTCTAGAATTTTTAGACATGGTCCTAAGTTTGCCAAAGCATCTGCCCCCTGTGTTTTTCCTCTCTGGGTACCTGTGTTATGCTAAAAGAATCGAAAACATTTGCTAGTTTTTTTACAATTTCTAAATATTTGATTAGTTTCTCACCTTTTATGGTGTATGAACCATTAAAATGGTTAGTAATAAGCAATTAATCCTCATTTGTTTAGCTAATTGCAAACCTATAATTAAAGCTTCATATTCTGCTTCGTTGTTAGTGGTTGAAATTAACAGGCAATGGACTGGGGTATTACATCCCCCTGTGGCGATTTTAGTAGTATTTCTAATCCAGTTCCTTTGACATTTTAGGCTCCATCTGTGAAGAGTACCTAAGAATCCTTGGTGTTTCCAAGTTGTTGAACCTCCAATTCAGCTTCTCTTTGTAGATCACTACTGAAATCCGCCATAAAGTCGGCCAGTGTTTGTGATTTGATAGCAATCCTAGGCTCATATTTTATATCATATGCACTAATCTTAACTGCCCTTTTCCATCATGCCTGACATTTCTGGTTTCCTGAGAACATTCTTAATTGGAAAATTAGTTTTCACAATAATAGTATGAGTTTCAAAATAGTGTCTTAGTTTAGTTGAAGCCATTATTAATGCAAGAGTTAATTTTTCTAAATGAGAATACCTGGCTTCAGCATTAAGAAGGCTTTTACTTACATAATATACCGGGTGTTGTTGGCCTTCATGATCCTTAACTAATACTGCACTTACTGCATTACAGGAAACAGCCAAGTACAAGGATAATAGTTCACCATCCGCTGGTTTCGTAAGAGGTGACGCTGAGGATAGATAATCCTTAAGAGCTTTGAGCATAGCTTCGTGTTTCTCGGTCCACTCAAATTTCTTGTTCTTCCTTAGGACGTCATAGAAATCCTTTCACTTTTCTGAGGACTTTGAAATGAACATGTTCAAGGCTGCGGTCCTTGTTGTTAACCTTTGGACATCTTTTGCACTGGTAGGAGATTTTAAGTTTATAATCGCCTTTATTTGCTCAGGACTGGCTTCAATTCCTCTTTTCGTTACCATGTATCCCAAGAACTTTCCAGCTTTGACACCAAAGTGGCACTTCGAAGGAATCAACTTCATATTATAGCGATCAAGTATATTGAACGCAACCTCTAGATCTTTGAGATGATCATCTGCCTTCTTGGACTTGACTACCATATCATCAATGTAGACTTCCATGGTATCACCGATTTGGTCCTTGAACATCATGTTGAAAAGTCTTTGGTATGTTCACCTACATTTCTTAGTCCGAAAGGCATAGCAATATAGCAATATATACCAGTAAGGGTCATGAATGCGGTATCCTCTTGATCAGATGGGTCCATCTGTATTTGTTGAAATCCAGATGATGCATCCAAGAAGGTTAGCAATTCATGACCAACGGTAGCATCCACCATGGAGTCGATGTGTGGCAGTGGGAAAGGATCCTTGGAAACATGCCTTGTTTAAGTATGTAAAATAGACACATACTGTGACACCTAGAAAAAATGGACGTTATGTGAGCACCTTAAAGTAATCCTACGTGATCAAAATCATGCTATATTAATAAAAGTATTGATGTCGTGTGCGTTTTCAATAACATGAATGAAGTTTCACTTATAATGTTAAAAGCTTAACCATGAGTATTCATATAAGTCCCAACAAGGAAACAAAAATCCGAGACCCCCCCCCCCATCGTCCTACAACCCGAAGTATCATATCCTTGGATACAAGAGATAACACAAAACTAATTATACTTTGTACATTAATGTCTAGTCACCACATTAGAATCAAGAAGAACCGAAGAACTAGGATTTTAAAATGAATGCTAGCACGTACTACAAGATATTTTTCCTCTACATCTCAGCTATATGCAAAAAAAAGTAATATCATAACAACAATTAATGCATGACTATCCTCCATCATGGCTGAAACAGCAACCTTTTTCTCTAAGAATTTATACAATTAAAAGCCCACATGTGCACACCATTTAAAATGATATCAGGAAACTAAATAGATATATATACTCACACTATGGATAGCTTACTAATGCAAGTACTAGACCATTAATGAAGATCACACAACATTCCCTCCATGCTTGCTCGACTGATGCACATGTCAAATCCAGAATTTTGTACCATAAAATCTTCATTAAATCACCTCTATTTACTCTCACACTCGACCACCACACTCACATGTATAAGACCCTATGAGCACATGCCTATCAAACTACAAAACCTGTTGAATTTACTCATCCCATACACTTATAAGAACTTAGCACTCTCCTCACAAGCCTAGGTCACATGGCAAGATCATTGAAGAAATCCTCAGAAGTACTTGATATCTTCTTAACTCACCTATCAATTAATATTAACCAAACCCCTCTCTGATGACAATAACTCAATAGAATAAATTCAACCATGATTAATGCCTATTTAAACCACCAAGTCCCAACCACTTGACACCACCATTCAAACTCACTTCACCACCCTCCCACTCGTTCACGACCCATAGCGGCTGCCACCACCCCCACTTCTCCAAACCCGACGGCACAAGGCTGCTTCAGCCCCTCTCTGTTGGATTCCATCCCGTGTACACACATACTCGGAGGTAAAAATTTAAACATTCACTAGTTCTCTTATTATACACTTAAGAACCCACACTAACATAAGGCTTTTCTTGCACTTAGAAAACAATTCGGAGGTCACAAACACCACGAACCCAGCAAGGATTTAAACACCCGACATCTTCAAGTTAAAATACAACCTAAACTCTTGCTCATTTTATACCAAGTTCTCTGGTTATACATACCCAAGTGATAGGTTACACAACAAACACAAAGCTGATAATAAACTAATAATGGGAAACCAAGACTTTTGAACTTTAAAACTCGTATTAATAAAAATAGTTTTGGCTAAAATAAAAGCACCTACATGTTCTAAGTTTGAAGCAAGTCATCTACGTGAGAATCTAGGATCACAAAGGGTTGTACCAATGGAAGTGGTAACCTGATAATAGGATGCATGTTGGCAGAATTTAAGGTTTTAATTAAGAAGTCATAACCTGGCATCCACGTGATTTTTGACATATTTTTGATAATATAAACATACCTACATGATCTATAATGTTTAGTGTTAATTAAATAACATTTATGAGTATCTATGCACTTAAAATAGTAGCACTAGTAAAAAATTTAAGTTTGTCACCCGACCCAATGTTGGCAGAAGTTAAAGTTGTTTTCAAGTGACCATAACCCAGTGATAACCATCTATTAATGACCAGATTTTGAGTATATACCATATTAGGTGGTACCTAAGCCCACAAAATATCACCTTTCTAGTAACCCATGAACCCTTAAAAGCAACCTACAAAAAGTACTATACAAGTTGTCCTTGTTTGGACAGAACGTTTTGATGCTCTAATCAGCCATAAATCCCAAACTATTGGTCAATTAAAATAGTTGTTCCTAAAAAAGTTAGATATATATGTTGTTGTTAGAATCCTTAAAGGATTGCAACTAAATTTTAAGTCTAAAACCCCCCAAAGAACGGTTTTCCCAAAGTACACCGAATATGGCCCAAATCTAAGGAAATAGTTTTGAAAGTTAACTTGGGATTTGGTGATGGAATCTAAATTTTAGAAAGCCCAAACACATGTCATTTCAGGGGAAAATGTTAGAATTTAATAAAATTAGTTGCTAATACATGAGAATACTTAGCATGAAATAGTTTTCTATGAAGTAGGCATGTTGTATGTCTATATATCACGTAAAAACCCCATATATGTATGCTTAACTTTCATGCACAGGTACTTGCAACAATCCCTAACCCGTTACCTTGGAAACTATTAATTATGAGTACATGTCTTTAAAAACAAGGACTTGTATATAATTAAACTATGATGGAATAAGTGTACGCCATAAGCTAAACGATGACATGTTTTTCCATTATATCAGTAAGTCATTCAAAAGTGGTTAGTTTAAATACACATCACCATGAACGCTCATTTGTGCAATTTAAACTCTAAGATGTATATATACACATATATATATATATATACACATATACATATATATATATATATATCTCTGCGTGATAAATAGATAACCATTCAAAAATAAATATTAGCATGTGTTGAATCTGAAGAATAAGTTTGAATACTTGATATATATACAATATATATATATATATGTATACATATATATATATATATATAATAAGCCATTAACATATTTCTAAAATATGTATCTTAGGATTCAAGGAAAGACCGAGGACATAAGTGCAAGGTGAGTGTTCACGACTCCTTTTTCCTTTTACTTGTTTATTAACTTGGGGGAGAAACATGCTAAACTATATACATATGATTTGAGTCGGATTCAATTTACATGAGTTACTCGGTTATCGTAATTATAAGCCCCCGATACTATAATCATTAACTTTAGATAAGCCATGTAAAATGTGGATAGATCTATTTGGACCGACACCCCCTTTTATGGTCGTTAGCGCCGACTAGCCCGTCGTGGTAGTTAATCGCATATTTTCCATAAGTCCCTACAATGGTTCGCGATAAATCATTGTCGGGGCAAATCATTATATTCAGTCCAGGTTTGATTATAGGCTCATGGTAATTATGATACATTAATGATGATTGATATCATTTATTGGCTCGGGAAAAAGTTTTACATTGACAAATATATATACTAAACCTGTGAACCTCACCAACCGTATGTTGACATTTTTAAGCATGTTTTTCAGGTAACTAGGTTGTCTCTCGGGAAGTCAAGATGAAATAAAAGAAGGAAAATCGTGCGGGCAAAACAAAGTCATTTGTCGTCATTTCTATTTGAATAAATGTATTAACTAGACACGGTGTTTTGTAACAAACAATGTGTTATGTAATAATATATATGTTAGTACGTTTGCAATAACCATATGACGTCACACCTCGTGTTTTCCGCCTTGGTGGGGTGTGACATATTGGTATCAGGGCTAATGGTTATAGCGAACTATGTGTGACAGATTGGTATCAGAGCCAATGGTTATAGCGAACTAGGTTACTCGAGCCGAAACCCAAACTATAACCTAAAAACCCACCTAAATATATAAAAGGTGTAGGTAACTATATATGTGTATATATATATATATATATATATGTGTGTGTGTGTAAAAATAAAGGGAAGCAAACGACAAAAAATGATGAAAAGTAAAAGAAGAGACCTTACTTTCTATTATGTTGTATGCATACTAACTATGCAGGCACCCTGTCACAGCATGAACACCGAAAACTCGTCTTAAGGATCTTACCATGGTTCCTCCACCCCCTGACCACTATCACCTCCCCTCGTAATCAGGATCATGAGTGCGAGGGAGTATCGTGACACACTTACCCAATGCCATCAGCTACATGCGTTGATGCAGGCCAAGGAAGAAGCCACACAAAGAGCCATCTCAGCAGAACACCGGCTCGCTGTATTAGAAAATCAGTATGGAGTTGTCGACCAACGTGGAACTTTCACTAAACAACAAGTGTATTGGAACGAGCAACGAGTCTCCACTCTTGAACTCCATATGGGATCCGTGACATCGGGACTATCCGTTTTCTCTAGCATGTTTCCAGGACCTCCAGCTTTGATTTTATGATGTTTGATGTAGTATTATTACGTTGACTTTTATTTAACTTATAACATTATGTAGTGTTAGGGCATAGATTTTCATAACTATGGATCCTGTATCCTGAAGCGCTGCCTGGATCACTTATCCTTAGCGGATGGTGCAGGGACTCGGAGGATCA
This sequence comes from Scalesia atractyloides, assembly GCA_947069175.1. Classification (NCBI taxonomy): domain Eukaryota; kingdom Viridiplantae; phylum Streptophyta; class Magnoliopsida; order Asterales; family Asteraceae; genus Scalesia; species Scalesia atractyloides. Next base: position 27,047,124 of record CAMTDV010000016.1, on the reverse strand, counting down.
AGGATCCTTAACATAACTTATGATTTCTAACAATTGTCACATTTTAATGTTTATACGCAGATAATGGACTTAGTGGATTGACTCTTAGCTGGAATTTCGGGGAATATTCGTTCAAGATGTTGCACATGTTGAATTCCACTAATGGTTATGGGAAAGACATGGTCTCCCTAGAAAATAGGAGCTATTGTTAGCTTATTTATTCAGGGGGTTGATCAAGTGTTGAATATAGACATTCACATTCACGAACCAGAGAAAAAACACACACACACACACTCACATTCGTTGCAGAGCTCTCACTTAGAATTCGATTGTACACACTTGATCAACATCCAAAGTTGTAATCTTTATTGTTTAATATAGTAGATAGTGATAGTTTTCACTATCTGAGGTTTTTATGCCAGCGATCTACTAGTGATCAAGGGCTTTTCCTCGTATAAATCTCGGTGTTCTTCGTTGATCATATTCATAACTTGTTCATACTATTATTTGTCACACAAGCACTCAACCTCACAACATCAAATTTGGTTACATTATCCTTATTGTGATTTTTGACCAAAAAAGTTTGGTGCCCACTGTGGGGCAATCGGTGCTTCAATTCTAAAAATTCCGTTCTTTCATTCATTTCTATTTATTTCCATCAATCACATGGCTTCTCAGGGAAAATCCACTTCAAATGCCATGCCGGCGGTTACCTCATCTCAAGCCAGTGCACCGTTTCCTCCTATTCCCCCTGCATTCCAGAAGAATATGAAAGGCTACATGGAACAACAAGAGAAAACCAACCAGAGGATCCTTCGCGAGATTGATGAAATAAAGAAGCAAAAGAGACCAGTGGAAAATCAGTCTCCAGTCATGCATAGAGCATTGGATTTTGCTACTCCATCATCAACAATCCAGCAGTCCAAAGGATCCACGACTCAACCCCAAGGATCCTATATCCTTCAACAAGGGTCACTAGCAATGACGCGGCCTCAAGGATCCTCTATCCTTCAGCAAGGATCATTGGAGACAACTCAGAATCAAGGATCCTTCCTCCGTTCGGGAGGATATATGGAGACGTTTCTAGCTCAAGGATCCCACTTTCAGAATTAAGGATCCTCGTCTCAGGTTCAAGGATCCATGGATTACCCTCCAAGGCCTTCAGCACCAATTTATCCAGGATCCAAGATTTTCAAGATCAAGGATCCTCAAGGAGTCAGCCATTCAGAAGTTCTGAAGTACTTGAAAGGGATTTCATTCCTATGCGGACCATTGCTTTATCTGGTCCTACCATTGCACCAGACATGTCTTATCCTAGATATAGTTCTGGGATACCAGTTCCAAATCAATCGGGAGGTAACAATTTCAATACATCTTTCAATACTAACTTTACTTACATGCAGGACGCAGGTATCAACCAAGCTATGGCCACGGAGTTACAAAAACTCAAGGATATGATATCCAGTGTTCCCGGAGTGGTCAAACCATTCCTGAAATCCCGGATGGAAGTCATAGAGTGTCACGCTTTGCACCTCACATAAGCAATGCCGAGTTACCAAAACGTTTCCAGACTCCGAGTATGAAGCTCTATGATGGTACCACTGATCCGGAAGATCATGTAGCTCAGTACAAAGAAAGGATGGAGACCAACCCTATCCCTAAAAGGTTAAAGGAAACATGTCTGTGTAAGGGCTTCGGATCCACACTCACTGGATCAGCACTCAAATGGCTGCTAAGTCTTCCTCCTTACTCTATAACTTCATTTTCACATTTAGTTAACTTGTTCAATAATCAATTTTCTTGCAGTAGATCTTTTGAAAGGTTAACTAGTGACTTGTATAGGATCACCCAAGGTCGTGATGAATCACTTAGAGATTACATCACTAGATTTAGTAGAGAATCCTTAGAAATTCCTAGTTTAGATATTTCCACTGATGTGGAAGCCTTTAAAATGGGTTGCTAAAAGATTCTCCATTCTATGATGATCTTGTTATGACACCTTGCAGAAATTTAGACGAAGTAAGGAACAAGGCCCTAAGGCCCATCCGTTTAGAGGATGACAAAAAGATCCAGGATAGGTTGTCAGGATCCTCAAAATAAGAGAATCAAGGATCCTTTCACAAGAATAATTGATCCAAGCAATACTCCAAGCATAACAATCAAAATGTTCATTCGGTTGAACAAGAGGAAGCTCGGTGAACATTATCCAGCTTGATGTCCTCAAAAGAATGCCTTGGATACACGATATGAAGGCAGTTTCCTCGACATATCACCGATGTGTTAAGCTACCAACACCTTAGGGAATGGTCAAGATAGAAAGTGATCAGCAGGAGGCGAAGAACTGTTACACCTCTTCTATGAAACCAGCTTCGAAAACCGAGGAAGCATAACAATTAAAGTATCCTCCAAGGGATGTCATGGAGGCAAGGGAACAGGACATCAAGGATATTCCGTTGGACCCTGAGGATCCTGAATCCAAAAATTTTATAAGATCCAAGATCCTGGATAGCATAGAGCAGGATCTGGTATCCATCTTAAAGAGAAGAAAGTCTACTTCGCTTGGAAGCATGAAGTTGCACTCAAAGCTCTCAAGGATTATCTATCCTATGCACCAGCTTTGATAAAACCGGAAGATGGAGAACCTTTATCCTTATACTTAGTTGTTTCAAGTAACGCGGTAAGTGCGGCCTAGTCAAGGATCATGAAGGCCACCAACATCCGGTATACTATGTAAGTAAAAGTCTACTTGATGTGAGGCCAGGTATTCTTATTTAGAGAAACTAATTCTTGCTTTAATTATGGCTTCTATTAAACTTAGACATTACTTTGAAACTCACACTATTGTTGTTAAAACTAACTTTCCCATTAAGAAGGTTCTCAGGAAGCCCGAGATGTCGGGAAGGATGGCTAAATGGGTTGTCAAGTTTAGTGCTTATGACATTAAGTATGAACCCAAGATTGCCATCAAGTCCCAAGCTTTAGTTGACTTTGTGGCTGATTTCAGTAGTGATCTACAAAGAGAAGCTGAATTGGAAGTGCAACAACTTGAGGAGACGAAGGATCCTTGGACACTCTTCACAGATGGAGCTTCAAATGTTAAAGGAACTGGACTAGGTTTACTACTAAAATCGCCACAGGGGGGAAATTATACCCCATTCCATTGCATCTGAATTGCAAACTGCCAATAATGGAGCAGGTATCTATTTAGCTAAGCAAAGGATCAGGTATCTTCAAGTGTATCTAGATTCATTATTAATTACTAATTATTATAATGGTTCATATACTGTCAAAGGAGAAAAGCTAATCAAATATTCAGAGATAGTCAAGAAACTGGCAGATTCTTTTGGGCTTGTCCCCAGTTTGTTGGGCTTGTCCCCAGTTTATTTGGGCTTGTCCCCAGTCTATTTGGGCTTGTCCCCAGTGTATTGGGCTTGTCCCCAGTCTATTGATTTTTTCAGTTTGACACAGGTACCTGAAAAAGAGAATGCCGAAACAGACGCTTAAGCTAACCTTGGATCATCCCTAAAGATGCCAGAGGATATCAAGATACCTATCATCCATGTTTTTTCTCCTGCAATTGACGAAAATGAAGCAATGGAGATAGTGGAGGACGCTGCAATTGTACCTAGTAATGATGTGCAGTCAAATTCAGGATCCTGGATCCTTCCAATTTTACATCCTGAAGGGGAAATTCCCACAGGGGAAAAACCTAAAGTCTTCAAGATTAAGGTATCCCAATTCACCATATTAAATAACATGTTATATAAGATATCTCTTGCAGATCCCTATCTACGATGCATTGAGGATCCTGAGATCTAAGAAATCTTGAAGGAGAAAAATGAATGAGACTGTGGAAATCACACCGGGGGCAGAGCACTATTTTCAAGGATCCTCAGAACAGGATATTACTGGCCTACAATGAAGAAGAATGTTGTGGAATACGCAAGGATATGTGATGCTTGCCAAAGACATAGTAACAGTCTTCATCAACCAGCGAAACCTCTGCATCCTATATCCTCCTCTTGGCCATTCATGAGATGGGGAGTGGATGCTAGCCATGACAGACTATTTCTCTAAATGGATAGAAGCAGAAGCTTTTACTCAAGTCTGAGAAAAGGAAGCTATATCCTTCATTAACCGAAACATTATTACTAGATTTGAAATTCCTTCTGAAATTTTTTGTGATAATGGATCCCAATTTATTGAAAGTAGAACTGCTAACTTTTGTGACAGATGGCCAGTTATTAACAAAGAGTGGCTGGAGCATATAACAAGAATGTTAGGATCAGAAGATTTCAAGTTGGTAATTTTGTGCTAAAGAAAGCATTCTGGAATACCACGAATCCTGCTGATGGCAAGTTGGCACCAAAGTGGGAAGGTCCTTATCTCATTGAAGCTGAAGCTGGAAAGGGGGCATATCGTTTGCTGACCATGGATGGTGATCTCCTACCAAGAGCGTGGAATGCTGTTCATTTGAAGAAATACTTTATGTAACAAGGATCAAGGATCCTTAGAGATTCTGATATCTAGTCCGGATCGAAGAATCCTAAAAAGATATATGATCCTTCCTTCAGTAACATTTTGCTAATTCTTTCATATTATACTTATTATTCATCATGAGAAAAGGGTGTTAGCTTTTTAACGTCCAATTTTATCAAGTTTTAAGTTTTGCTGAATTTTCACAAAGATTCAAGTGGTTGGCCAACCCTCCAAAGTTTTTGGATTTATCCCTAGTTTTTGGGTTTATCCCCAGTTTTTGGGCTTGTCCCCAGCTTAATCCAATACCTTCTACGATTTAAAGGTTTTCACCTTTCACACGAATTGGGTTTTGACACCCCGTCAGTAGCGCACGTTATCCAAGTATAGTTCGAGGCAATGGGACCAGTACCCGCTTTAGGGGCTGACAATTTCATTGTTGTTGGCTATATGTAGGATCTCAAGTATAATGGTAGACATACCATACATCTGTTCCTAAGGTTTCTAACGTTTTCACGTTAGCTAAGGTTTTGGCATTTTCATGTCACTTATGATGGGCTAGTCTCCAGTTTGGGCCATACGCCAGTATCCTAAGGTTTCTAACATTTTCACGTTAGCTTAAGCTTTGGGCTTGTCCCCAGTTTGTTAGGCTTGTCCCCAGTTTATTAGGCTTGTCCCCAGTTATCATTGGCTTGTTCCCAATTTGTTGGGCTTGTCCCTAGTTTATTTGGGCTTGTCCCTAGTTTATTTGGGCTTGTCCCCAGTTTGTTAGGCTTGTCCCCAGTTGTTTGGGCTTGTCCCCAGTTGTTTGGGCTAGTCTCCAGTTTGTTTGGCTTAGTCCCAAGTTGATTTCAACGGGTTTTGGAGCCTCGAAGATTCACAAGTTGATTCAAAAAGGATCATGGATCCTTAAAGTTTATCCAACGGTGGCTTATTTGTTTGTACAAAGGTAGTTCCTAAGGATTCAAAATCCTAACTTGGATTTTCTTGTATGCTTTATTCTCATACTTGTTTATCTTATTGACTTCACCCTGAACCTTGCAATTAAGGTATATGACTTATTTACTTGTATCCAATCAGATTTTGTCTATGATTATTTAATACCAGAATTGGCAAATGTTTAACAACATAAATTTTTCTAAATTCTTATAATGTCAAACATATGATTTTCATATACAATCTATTTGAATGTGGAAACACAAGCATATCAAGTAAACTTTACCAAACAAATGAACAACACCAAGTATAGTTAAAAGGTTTTGTTAGGCTTGTCCCTAGTTGTTTGGGCTTGTCCCTAGTTGTTTGGGCTTGTCCCCAGTTGTTTGGGCTAGTCCCCAGTTTGTTTGGCTTAGTCCCAAGTTGATTTCAACGGGTTTTGGAGCCTCGAAGATTCACAAGTTTATTCAAAAAGGATCATGGATCCTTAAAGTTTATCCAACGGTGGCTTATTTGTTTGTACAAAGGTAGTTCCTAAGGATTCAAAATCCTAACTTGGATTTTCTTGTATGCTTTATTCTCATACTTGTTTATCTTATTGACTTCACCCTGAACCTTGCAATTAAGGGTATATGACTTATTTACTTGTATCCAATCAGATTTTGTCTATGATTATTTAATACCAGAATTGGCAAATGTTTAACAACATAAATTTTTCTAAATTCTTATAATGTCAAACATATGATTTTTCATATACAATCTATTTGAATGTGGAAACACAAGCATATCAAGTAAACTTTACCAAACAAATGAACAACACCAAGTATAGTTAAAAGGTTAAAATTTCTATCAAAACCCTGCTAAGGTTACTAAAATGCTCAACCCAGGCTTCTACTAGCTCCGTGGCTGGTCCACTCGGGTTGATACAGGGTGTTACTAATTTTTTTAAGTGCAGGAAGGTTAAGAACGAAGGTTCAAAACGGCTTCATCCTCCAAAAACAGAAGGATTTTCTGATACTTAAAGAAAAGGAAGTTATCTCTAACCCTATATTTCGCAATGATGATTATAGCAGGTCTTATCAGTGATGTCAAGCAGTGTAACGGCTAATTACATGCAGCAACGGCTAGTCCGCATCTAACGGAAATATAACAGACTTGATTCACATCTTATCTGCCATATTTGGGGGCAATTGTTAGGGCATAGATTTTCATAACTATGGATCCTGTATCCTGAAGCGTTGCCTGGATCACTTATCCTTAGCGGATGGTGCAGGGACTCGGAGGATCAAGGATCCTTAACATAACTTATGATTTCTAACAATTGTCACGTTTTTAATGTTTATGCGCAGATAATGGACTTAGTGGATTGACTCTTAGCTGGAATTTCAGGGAATATTCGTTCAAGATGTTGCACATGTTGAATTCCACTAACGGTTATGGGAAAGACATGGTCTCCCTAGAAAATAGGAGCTATTGTTAGCTTATTTATTTAGGGGGTTGATCAAGTGTTGGATATAGACATTCACATTCACGAACCAGAGAAAAAAACACACACACACTCACATTCGTTGCAGAGCTCTCACTTAGAATTCAATTGTACACACTTGATCAACATCCAAAGTTGTAATCTTTATTGTTTAATATAGTAGATAGGTTTAGTTTTCACCATCCAAGGTTTTTATGCCGCGATCTACTAGTGATCAAGGGCTTTTCCTCGTATAAATCTCGGTGTTCTTCATTAATCATATTCACAACTTGTTCATACTATTATTTGTCACACAAGCACTCAACCTCACAAAATCAAATTTGGTTACATTATCCTTATTGTGATTTTTGACCAAAACATGTAGTATCCTGAAACCTGAAAATATTGGGTAATTTTCAAATAATCCAAGTAGTGGACAATATTATTATTATTATTATTATGTGCTTATATGTCTTGCTCTACTTAATGAATTAAGATTTAAATTATCACTTTCAGAAAATATGTATATATATATATGTATATTACACACATGCGTGTGTGTGTATATATATATATATATATATATATTAATATATATATATATATATATATTATATTATTGAATCACTAATACTTTATCTACTAAAATTATATGTGCTTAAATTGTTTATATCTCATGATCATAGAAGCAAAGCATGGCACCACAAACCCGAAGAACTAACCAAGGCGAGGATCAACCAATGAGTGTTGAAGCGATCGCCCAAATGGTTGGGAGTTTTAGACATTGTTGATATTTTGAGGGAACAACCTTCAACTCGTGGATCCAGGGCCTACCAAGAATCACATTACAACAACACAAGGTGTCAATAACACAAAAATTTTGATAGAATTTACTCCCTCTATATATTGGTAATTTTGTATTTTTGGTTTCACCGCTGAAGCCAACAAGTACTGAATATCTCGCTATGGTCTCAGTCTCTGGAATGTTCATTTTCTTGAGCACATTAAGTTGCACGATATTCACAGAGCTTGCTTCGTCTACGAGAATCCAGCGAACAAAATGGTTAGCAATAAATAGTGTTATGACTAGACCGTCGTGGTGAGGATCTTGGATGTTGACCTTGTCACCCTCGTTAAAGGATATTATTTCTGATCAGTCAACGTGGATGTCCTGATGGGTCTATCACCATTCTTCAATCTAGTTTCCTTTACGTGTCTCTTAGCTGCCGAGAAGGAAGTGCCACAAATGTTTGATCCCCCTGAAATGAAGTTAATCACTTGGGCTTCGGCTGGAGGTGGAGCAGCTCTTTCCGGGACATTCTCAGGATCCTATGTCCTTAATTTCTTTCTGCCCAACAATTCTTTCAGATGCCCATTGCTAAGAAGATACCCTATTTCTCTCCTCAATGCAATGCATGCATCTGTTAAATGCCCAAAATCCTCATCGTATGCACACCATTTGGACTTATCCTTAAAGGGATTTGACTTCTCATTTTTCCTTGGCCACCTTACCTTAGTTCTGCAAAGAAAGCATTAGTTCACTATTATAGAAAGATCCTTGTTTCTTGTCATACTGCTCATGCTTGGTGGAACCACCGAGCCTGTCTTGAATTCTTTTGTCATCCTTTAGTCTGATGAATCTCAATGCCCTGTTTCTAACTTCGGCCAAATTCCTGCATGGGGTCATGACAAGGTTATCGTAAAAGGGAGAACACTTTTGCAATCACATTTTAAATGCCTCAACAGCAGTTGCAACATCTAGATTTGGGATCTCCAAGGGTTCTCTTCCAAATTTAGTGACATAATCCCTTAAGGATTCATGATGAGCCTGAGTTATTGTATACAAGTCACTAGTTAACCTTTCAAATGTTCTATTACAGGAAAATTGGTAATTAAATAGGTTAACTAAATGAGAAAATGAAGTTATAGAATAGGGAGGAAGACTTAGCAGCCATTTTAACATTGATCCAGTGCGTGTGGATCCAAATCCTTTGCACAGGCAAGCCTCTTTCAACCTTTTGGGAATGGGGTTTATCTACATCCTTTCCCTGTAGTGCCACATGCTCATCTGGATCGGTTGTACCGTCATACAACTTCAAGTTGGGGGTTTGGAAGCGCTTGGGTATCTCTGCATTGCATATTGGTAGTGCAAAGCAAGATATCTTGTGGCTCCCATCTCGAATTTTAGGAATAGGCTTGACTATTTCGGGGACGCTGGATATCATATCCTTGAGCTTTTGCAACTCCCTGGCCATGGCCTTCCTAATCTCTGCATCCTGCATAAAACCATAGTTAGTGTTCAAAAACGTATTATGGAAATTGTTACCTCCTGTTTGACTTGAAGGTGGTATTCCAGATGTGTATCTGGGATAAGACATGTCTGCTATTATAGTAGGGCCTAAGGAAGCGATTGTCTGCATGGGGATTTCATCCTTGAAGAAACACGGAATCACCACCGGGATGATTGGGACCGCTTTCTCTGAGAGGATGGAGAATTGCACCTTGTTCTTCCTCTTGAATCTAGAGCTGCAATGGAGAAGATAGAAAAGTGAGAGTGGAGATGGCCGGTAGGGGAAGAATCCCTTATTTCCAGCTACAAAAGTGTGGTGGCTTCATATCTTGTGCCGTAATAATGAGGTGAACACCTCTTTATATAGGAGACATGGGCCTCCCCTAACCTCAATGGGCTAGGCCCAGTTAGGGTTATCTCTACAAGTCCCCAGCCCAATGCAGTGTCAACTACATTGCATTGGGCCTCGCGATTGGGTTAGTAAGCAACAATAATAAATAATTAGTATAAAAGCGATAAGTAACAGGAATGTCCGACCGCTCGAGTCGGGTCTAATACCATACCCCATCATGTCCCCAGCCCAGTGTTGCTCCCGCGTGTAAGTGTGGGAGGAGCACTAGACTTATTAAGAGTGCTCGGAAATGAATAATGTGAGTTTTAGATATACCTGTCGCCTCGGTGTGGGAAAGTTGCTTGTTACGCTTGCTGCATCTTTCTTTAGCTGTGAGTAGAGATAATGGAGCAGTGAATATCACACAATCGTGGAAACTAGTTGGGCAAACCTAGCGCACGTTGATTGGTTGCAGGCAGTTGCCATTTGTACTGGTGCATTACCATGAGCTTGTCAAGGTTGCGCGTATGCGACTAGGTCTCGTGCATGACTTATGCAGCATTTGGGACCATACCCCTTCAGGTCCCCCCCCCCCAGTCCAGGGTTTCTCCCATGCTTGGATGGCAAATGGGTGGAATTTTGGACTAGATGAGTGTCTTCCCTTCGGGTGATTTTTTGAGTATGGCCCAGCTTTAGCAGTGCGCACACAGTCGTGCAGGTTACTATACAATATTCACCCCTTGGTGTGACTTCTGTTAGTTAGCGCACGGTGTGCGTTTCTTTAGCCTTGAGGAATATGTATACCTAGTGTTTGAATCTTTGTAAACTGTTGTCTACAATATCTGCACATGTTAATCCACTTTGTACAGGTTATCGCGAATGAGAATTGGCGTAAAGTTACGTCAGGTAATGAAGTGGAAGCCCGAGCCTGCACTGATCTTCATGTGTGCCACAACAACAATACGGCATTGAGCAAGGAGCTGCGACTTGCCTTGAAGATTGTAGGTGTAAACAAAACTTTGTTGTAGCCAATGTGTTTTTGCGTATACCCAAAGTGGTGCGTGCATTTGTAGTACAGTTTATATTTTGTAAGCGTGTTCATATGTAATTAAACATGTGCGCGGGCGACTTACGTGCTTATATATAAAGGAGCATGCGCGTATGGCAACTTACGTGCTCGTATGTAGAGCAGCGGTCTCGCATGGAGACTGGCGTGCTCGTATGTAAAAGGAGCGTGCGTGTATGGCGACTTGCGTGCTCGTAAGTTGCGGAGCATGCGACTGCTAGCGCATGTGTGCTTGTTCGTATGTAAAGGAGCATACGCGTATGGCGACTTACGTGTTCGTATGTAGAGCAGCAGTCTCGCATGGAGACTGACGTGCTCGCATGGTAGACTCGTTTGGAGACTGGCGTACTCATATGTAAAGGAGCCTACGCGTATGGTGACTTACGTGCTCGCTGCTAGCGCATGTGTGCTCGCTCGTATGTAAAGGAGCATGCGCGTATGGCGACTTACGTATCATATGTAGAGTAGCAGTCTCGCACGAAGACTGGCGCGCTCGCATGTATAGCGGCAGACTCGTATGGAGACTGGTGTTGTCGTATGTAAAGGAGCATGCGCGTATGGCGACTTACATGCTCATATGTAGAGCAGCGGGCTCCTATGGAGACTAGCGTGCTAGCAAGTAGAGCAGTAGGCTCGCATGTAGACCGGCGTGCTCGTATGTAAAGGAGCATGCGCGTATGGCGACATACGTGCTCGTATGTAGAGCCGTGGGCTCCTATGGAGACTAGCGTGCTCGCAAGTAGAGAAGTAGGCTCACATGGAGACGGTGTGCTCGTATGAAAAGGAGCATGCGCGTATGGCGACTTACGTGTTCATATGTAGAGCAGCGGGCTCCTATGGAGACTAGCGTGCTCGCAAGTAGAGCAGTAGGCTCGCATGGAGACCAGCGTGCTTGTATGTAAAGGAGCATGCACGTATGGCGACTTACATGCTCGTATGTAGAGCAGCAGTCTCGCACGGAGACTGGCGTGCTTGTAGGTAATGCAGCTTTTTCGGCTTTCATCGGTGTGCATGAGGATCGCTCGTCTCGTTTTACCGATTGAATATATTGCCAGTCCTGTAGAAAACCTGACAAGGTAAATTGTAATGAATTGTTGGCTGTATGAAAATATTGTACCGAAACTTTTTCCTTAGGAAGTACTTGTTCTTTGTATCGATACTCCACGATATGTGAAAGCAATTTTTAACCCTCGAAATAGTGTTACACCATGCTAGTCTCTTTTTGTTGTTGTTAGATAAATGTTAGTTACATTGTTCTAAAATATTGATTGTAGACGAGCAACAAATGTATGCTCGCATATGAATATGTCGGATATAGCATATATGTCATGTGATTGATTAAACAAAGAAAGGACACATGTAAGTGTAGGAGCAAGAAAATCCCATGCTCTTGCCTTTTATCCATAGCAGGAACCATGATTAAGGATTAAGGATAAGGCGTTAACGGACAAATCCCTCCACTTTAATTCTTGATTTACAAAGGTCATCCCTTAACTATTGAAGAGATTATTATTTTCTTTTTAATGTTATGACATTTAACTTGGTCCGTAATAAAATATACAAGTTAATGATGAGGGGATTAAAAGTGTTGAGGGGGTGCCAATTTGAAAAACACAAGTGTGAACACGAGGAAAAGTTCAAGCACGTACATGTTGATCCTTTACAAATACCAACACCGCAAAACATTTTTCAACGATAATAAATTTGAAGCAGAGGCATATGAAGCCAGCCTATATAAAACTCTTTTTTCTTTCAAAAGCATCACGGCGGAAAGGATGTCTCTGGCGCCTTGCAAAACATTTTCACATTCGCGTGCCCGACATGCCTCCGGCATGCTCCTTGCAAACGTTTTCACTTCGACAGCGCGGTGTTTATTCGCAGGGCGGAGCTTGTCCGGCGTATGGAGAGCTTACTCACACGGTTTAATTTACTCAGTGGCTGGTGGTGGTGCAGTAATCGTCCAATGTACGCGGCGGAGCTTTGTTCGCTCGGTAAAACTTGTCACCCTGTAATGTACTCGCGCGACAAGGTTTATGCGCGACAGCGAAGTATGTCCGGGAGGTGATGTATCCGCGCGGCGGAGCATGTTCTGTAGACGGTGTAGTGTCTGACAGGCGGTGTACTCGCGCGGCGCAGAATGTCCAGCAGACGGTGTACTTGCACGACAGAGTTTACCCGCGCGACAATATGTTTGCCAGACTGTGTACTCGCGCGGCGAAGCTTGTTAGCGCGTGGAGAGTTCTCGCGTGACGGAGTTAATCCACGGCGACGCAGTGCGGCCGACGAGCGAAGACTTCCTTCAGCATGCGCATGTGAGCTGTGGTCACTTATGGTTTCAAAAATAGCCATGCCTTTAAAAATGAAAAATGATAGGGCGAAGACCTTTATTTTTAACGGTAGCTTTACTTCCTGTTTACAGCTGTATACGTCTCTTTCTTTTTAAAAGGACGGATGACAGCTACTGTGCCTTTGTTATTTGATATAATAATATAATAATAATTTAAATAACAAATCTGAAAGACCTCTCGGTTTACCCAAGATAAAATTCAAAAATATTAATCAACCCATCCCGTGAGCTTTTCATAGAGCATTAAGGATTTTCAGAGGTGACAATTTATTTTTATTTCCCTCTGTTTTGTTTAAAAAAGAAATTTCAGAAGCTTTGCGATACCTCGGTTTTGACGAAAACCGCATTAGTCAAGGCATATAGCCCCATAAAGCAAAGATCTCCAAATTGTGCCTTAGAGAAAACGTTGTGTCACCCCAGTTATGTACCTCATTGATCCTGAAGGGTTTTTAGACAGAACTCGTGTATCAATCCTGAAAGGAATCAGATCTTGAAAATGTTTCCCACTAATATTTGTGAGAGGAGGATGGAGAATCACACAAATGTTTTCCGTGTTTCTTCAATCCCAATCATGGATTTATGAGCTTCTCAGTGGTTGTCTCCCTGAGGATCCTTGATCCTGAAAGAGATTGGAGCCAGGATAACTTTATGTCGAAGGTCTGGGTGGGTAATCCATGGATCCTTGAACTCGAGCTGAGTATCCCTGTTGATGGAAGTAGGATCCTTGAGGCTGGAACATTTCTTGTGATCCTCAAGGTTGATAGAAGAATCCTTGAGGCTGAGTCATTGCCAATGATCCTTGTGAATGGATAAAGGATCCTTGAGGCTGGACAGTTGATTCTCTAGAGTGTTGAGTTGTTGATGCCGGAGTGACAAAATCCAACACCCTAAGCACCAGTAGGGACTGATCCTCTACTGGCCTCTTCTGTTTCTTGATGTCTTCAATCTCGCACAAGATCTTCTGGTTGGTCTTGTTCTGCTGCTCCATGTAACTTTTCATCTGTGAATACAAAACATAAAGTTCATGAGGATGAAGTAGCAGAAGTTTTGGATCCTTGGAAGACGGATGGTGTCTTCTTCTAAGCATTTTCAACATTTTTCTGGAATGGTGGAGGAATATGAGGCAACGGCATAGAGCTCTGAGATGAGGCCACCATTTGCATGGCAGTTGAAGTGGATTTTCCTTGAGAAGCCATGATGTTACGGAAATGATGAGAATGAGTAGAAATGGATGAAAATTTTTAGAATTGAAGCACCACTTGCCTCATGCTGGACGTCAAATTGTTTTGGTCAAAAATCTGATTAAGGATAATGTAACCAAATTTGTAAAGTGAGGTAAAGTGCTTAGATGATGAACAATGATAAAATGAATTGCTAGATGAATACAAAGATGAACACGACGATTTATACGAGAAAAAGCCCTTATCACTAGTAGATCGCCGCATAAAAACCTTGAATAGTGAAAACTATCACTATCAACTAAATTGCACAAAAAAGATTACAACTTCGGATGTTGATCAAGTGTGGTACAATCGAATGCTAAGTGTATTGTGAGAGCTCTTGTTTGCAATGTATGCGAACGTGTGTGTGTAATCGTGAAAAACTTATTAACTAACACTTGATCAACCCCTTTTGAATCAATCTAACAACTAAGTACGAAATTTTTAGAAGACCACGTTCAAGCTCCATGACCGTGTATGGAATTTAGCACGTGTAGCATCTTGAACGAATTATGCCCGAGATTCCAATTGAGACTTAGTCCACGTCGTTCATAACCTACATATAAACATTAAAGAACAATTGTTAAAAATAATAAGTAATGATAAGGATCCTTGATCCTCTAAGTCCTGCACCATCCGTTAAAGATAATTGATCTAGACGACACTTCAGGATACATGATCCACAATTGGTAAAACCTATGCCCTAATAATGAGGATACGTAACCATTTTATGTATTACATCAAAATTAAAAGATAACATATAAGTGTTTATGCACTACCAAAAGATATGTAGTAAATGTGCCGCTCCTCATTTATTTGATGGTTATAGTCTTATAGTAGGTAAAAGAATATATGAGTTGGACATTTAATAAAACAAGTATTTATAAGGCATCTACAATCATCTAATAGTGTCATTCGATTCACTTTACATCTTAATAAGCTTTTATGTTATCTGGAATAATAATAATAATAATAATAATAATAATAATAATAATAATAATAATAATAATAATAATAATAATAATAATAATAATAATAATAATATAAGGTATTGATAGTTAAATTTCCTTGTTGGTTATCATAACCAATTACATGACTTGGCCGGTTTTTGTGTGATTAACTGATTATATAATCTTACCATCCATCCAATATTCTGCAAATTTATTGTTGTCATAAAAGAAATCCATTTCCCTTTTACGTTCCAAATTTGGATGAATCAGCCAATGTATTAGAGTTGACTGGTTTGTTAACTATAAAATTTATATGTACTACTATATTTTAAAAGTCGTACATTGTTTACTACAAAATTAACGATTTAACACATTATCTATATACATCTATCGATATTCCTTAATAAAACAAAACAACCATGTGTCATTTGACATCTCTTTAGATCTTCTTAATTGCATTTAGGAGGGAAAAGGGAAAAAACCATATCTTTCTTAGACCATGCGTAGTGGGCAAAGTTTTGGGCGTTAAATGGACAAAAAAAGCGCCCCAATCATGAGTGCACACCGCCCCGTGAGTGTTTTTAGTGGATTTTGGGTTTGGGCGTTTCCCTTCGCCTAATTCAAAAGTGATGACCAATAGAATTTTTGTGATGGTTTATTTATTTATTTTTTATTTAAATCAGTTATAATATATCTTATCATTGCAAGAGTTCAAGCATCATTGCACCCCTTTTTAACTTCAAGATCCCTTGTTGACTAGGCATTACGTGTCGCTTCATGTCAAGGATTGGGCATTTGTTTCACTCACCACTACAAATGGTCTTATGTTTTTTTCTCCCACCCATAATTGAACCAAAATTAGAAAAATCTAGACTTTCCTTAATCACATTTTCGGTGATGTCTGAAGTCTGAGATAAATACTATTCATCTTTTGATTTTTCTTTAGTACTTTAATCTTCTTATTGGCTTAGGTTAAACAAATAGTTATATAGTGTAACATTTTCAAAATTTTTATTTATAAAAATTTAAAGTAAAGTATATCGAAACTTATACTATTAAACGGGTAGAGTACGGGTAAGTTGACGGTTAGAAATATGAGGTTTTTAAACGGATATAGGAACCGTTTAAAATTTATAATAATAAAAATATATTTTAATTAACCTTACTCCGTTTTTAATGAAATTTAGGTCAAAATGTAGATAAAAATATGCTCGTTCTAATGACATATTCATCGTTTTATAAAACGTCATATTTTAGAAGTTATAAGCGATAAATGAGTTGAGCAACTTGATTAATTATAATATTATATATAATAATAATAAAATAAACAATTCAAATATGAAATTGTAATTGATGTGTGTACGAGAACGAGGCTTGGCCTCCAAGTTTGATGTTTAGTATAAATAGGAAACCAACTCTTTTCATTCCCTGCTCTCTTTCTCTCGCCCTCCTCTCTCTAATTCTTCAAAATTCTATTTTTTTCTCTCTTTAATATTATAATCTAAAGCTATGTCCCGCTTTAAGTGTTTTAACCTTTGATCACTGATTCGATACCTTGCTCGATTGATCTTGAACCCAATAACTGATGCCAAAGCGCTGCCTGACAAAGGCTATGCTTTGTAAACTAAGTTAGGGTTCTGTCTCGTGATGTATTGATAAAGTTGACTTGGGTTATTATACTTAACACGAGTGCATTATATATTTTATTAAGAGCTCAGGAGTTATGCCCAAGATTATACCATGAGGCCATTAGTTAAACCCTAAAGTTACCTAATGAGTACATTCTCTTTTTGGAAATCTTTTTGTGAGTCATTCTCTTTTTCTCAAATGCTTTTACAAAACCCTAAATGTTTTCGAGTTGTATTTACAGTGATTAAGTTTTTGCTAATCTGCAATTACTGCCGGTATGTGGGGTTTTGTATACACTACTGAGTCCAGCGTCACTATTGGACAAAGAGTTAGCCAATAGTGGTATGACCACAGTCATTGTAATTGCCAACGTGACAAATACTGATTGAGTTTTTGTTAGATAAAAGCAATATAATTACCCTTGATACTGTGAAATATAACCATGTGTCTTTTTATAAAAACGAATGAACTCATCAGTGTTTTTCGCTGACAAAATGTTTTTAAACGCGTTTCAGGTAACTTGTTGTAAAAGTCATAAGAAGCCAGCTATGGAGCACTGAAAGCTTAAATAAAATGGCTATAATTACTTGAATAAAAGAAGAAATTTATATTTTATTAATTAAAGGTTATCCCTATAAAAACATTTAAATGAAATACGGGTTTTAACCCATTTATTTAATATTAATTATTTGGTGTTTTATAAACTCTGAAATTATTTCCTAACTACGGTCCTGATGAAAAAAAATTTCGCTGTGTATTTAATAAACACCGGTACCACTTGACTGCTTCGCGGCACCCGACGCACAGGGTGGGGTCGGGGGTCGTGACATATAGGTACAGTTTGACGATTTAAATCACTTCAGTTACTCAATTGCACACTTGATATAAGGATAACTTGACGAGGTCAATGATAGTAAAGTGATGCTTTGAAAAGTCCGACACTTTATTAAAGATTCAATATGTCAACAATTTGACTTCTTGGGTCAAAACATAGCATTATGATGTCTTAAAAAGTCAATGCGTCTAATATGGGTACAGTTTGACTACTGAAGTCAAACATAATGGTATTTAGATTATTTTGACATTTTCGGACACTACTTGCCAAAAGAATGGAGGATGTACTTGGGCAAGCTTTTGAACGTTATTGCCCTTTAAAACATCATTTAAAGTTATAAAAATTGATCTAATATTGAAATTTGACCAAGTAAATCTGTTATATTCGGATTGGTCAACTCTTAGACTTGGAAGCAACGGTGACACATGACGATTGTTCCGCGTTTTCTTTATCAGCAAAAAGTATCATTGGTGAACTTTCCTCGAGCTCGTTACTCAAAACATGACAATGATCAATAGATTTTTAATAAGTATTTTCTTTATACAACCGTGTAACACACGGGAACTTAAACTAGTAAACAAAATAATCAAGATTATATAGAAAAGGATACGAGTTTATTTAATTTTATTGAAAGAATATGTGCCTAACAATATCTAGTGGTTAGCCACTTGGTTTTTCTCTTTGAGGTCCCAAGTTTAACTCCCACTAGCATCACTTTAAAGAACATTAGTAGTGAAAATGAAGTTTAGAACTAGGCCTCTCTGGGGGTCGCCAGTTCGAAACTTAGCCGAACCGTGTTTTACTTTTACCGCACTGGCCTTCGGGTGTGCGGGTTTTCCCTGGAACTGGTGGCCTGGGTATGCATCCAACTTTAACTGGTATGGAGGAGGGGACGCATTTTCTTGATTAAGGACATCCCATGATGCATATCCGGTGATTTAGTTGGTCGTTCAAAAAAATATATGTAACCCTAAATTACAAAATAAAAAGGGCTCGAGGGTCTAAAGTGCAAGATTTTGAAATCAAACCTTAGGCTGCAGGGTATGGGGTGTAATTGCTCATCCATCTCAACATTTTTCCCATCAGTAGCGCCCTCTCCCCATACCAAGCTAGCTACTAGAGGCGCTATTGAATGTTAGCCATTGCAATAGTTAGCATTTACGAGTTGTTGTGTGTGTGCGTGTGAAGTATTAAACAAAGGGGGTGTTGATGGAGGATAGCAATAAGGAGCTCTATCTCATACCATGCTAGCTATTAAGAAAAGGAAACAAAGCCTTCTGATTGACGTGGCCCATACGTGGCATAATAGAGCCCCTGTCACCTCCAACCATACCTTGCGGCCTTAGAGTCGACCATGACATATATGGATAATTATATCGTAATTTTGCTTTGTAAGTTTGATATTTTTAGGCGCTAATGTTTTGCTAGTGTTGAATGAAATTTGTTGTTAAAATAAAGCTTTTGTTCGTTAATACTTTCTGGTCACAATTAGTGATCACATCTATATCTTTTTGTTTATTCTTTTTTAACTTACCCAAACATGCTCCTCATATAAAGAAATGTTTATTTTTAACTTACCCAAATATGCTCCTTTTATCCATCATCTTTACTTTACCCCTATGCTTTCTAAACAAACTCCCTTTTCTACATGACTTCGCTAAACATATACCACTTTTTAACACCCTTTTTCACTTATACATGCCTTCTAAGTACACACCTCCTTCCTATGACATGTTATAATCTTCTTAAATCACTTTATATGACTAAACTAAAAAGAAAAATTTATAATGTATCAAAAAATAGTTATTTTCAATATAACTAAAACTGAAGTGGTATTTAGTATTTAAGATAAATAAATAAACAAGTGTTTCTATATACGCACGTCCACTTTTTTTATTTGGATCCATTCTTTCGTGCCTTTTCTATTATCATTTTAAATAACTAAAACAAAGATGTAAAACTATGAACACCAACAAACGTACTAAACATAATCTTACTTATAAGTTATAACAAATTTGTTGTTAATGTATGAGGAGAGTGTGATATGAGCAAACTTGATTGATACCCACACTCCAAAACAAAGAGATTCTGCTGACACTGATGCCTTGACTTTAAAACAAGAGATCATATTTACACCGACACCCAACTCTAAAACAGAGAGATTCTGCTCACACTGATACCCGGCGACTCCAAAACATGAGAGATATTAAAGTATCAACTTTATCAATTGTGTAACTAAATATGCTTGGAAAATGGAATAATAAACTTTAGTTTCTAGTTATAGTTTGAGTTAAATGCTTGGTTGGTCCCTGTGGTTTATGAAAATTGCAGACTTGGTCCTAATGGTTTACTAATTACAAAGTTGGTCCTAGTGGTTGTAATTTTTGCACTCGGGTGGTCCTTAACACTTAACTTTGTTAAATTTTCCAGTTAGGTCTTTGTAAAATGACTAAATTGTCCCTAATAATTAAAAAAATAAAAACAGAAAAAAATAGAACCACCCTTCATCTTCTTTGTAACATTCGTCGTAAAACGGGTTTCAAAACCCGCTCCATTTAAAAATCAAATATTTAGAAGTTCGTCGCATATTTGTTTAGTAGTATTATCTAATTTAATAATTATAGTCAATGAATAATTAAGACGAAAATAATAATAATAACAATAATAATAATTAATCAAGTAATTTAGATTTAATAAAAAAAAAGAAAAAATATATATATGAAATGAAATTTTAACTTAGTTAATAATTCAAGGGACTAAATATGTATTTCTACTAAACTAAGTTCAGGGGCTTTTATGCTATTTTAAAAAAGAAAAAGAATAAAAAAAACAGGCAGCGCCCGGACTCGAACCCGGGTCACCCGCCTCCATCACACACGCATAAACCAGTCGGCAACCAAGCCTCATTCGGTTTATTTTAGAATCCAGTAATATATGTATACACGTTTAAATTGATAGAGATTTCAAAAATGCCGCTCAAAATGTACAGTGGCTGCAATTTCAAACAAAAAAAAACGCATTCATTATCAGTTACCAAATCATGCTTTAACTCAAATTCAGTTATCAATCATGCTCGGATTCAAAGGAAATCGGTTATTAATCATAGAAGGAATCGAAAACTGAAAACTTTAAAACCTCAATTTTGAAGGTGAAATCGGTTACGAATCATCTGATCTATAAATACCGAAACATCTCGCTCACCAAACGATCACTCAAAAGCTTTCTGTTCAAACACTCTGCTGCCGGAAATAATTGTTCTGTGTCGCCGGAACTACTCGCCGGAAAACGGGAACTGTCGTCCGATCGGTACATTTTTATTTAAAAATTGTATAATTTGTTTTCTTCCATGTTCAACCTTTGATTCATGCAACAACAACATCATTTTATCAAACAAAATTGAAGTTCTGAACTGGGTTTAATGGGGATGAGGAAGATGAAGATAATCAGAGTGTATATATATATATATATATATATATTTAATCGTGGGTTTTTAAATGGGTTAGACACATAGTCCAGTGGTGGACTGTGTGCAATTTTAAAACACTGGTCATGAGTTCGATTCGCGTATGTGTCCGGTTCCAACTCCATTAAAATATTTTTTTTAAACTAAGCAGAACTCTCACAGTTGATTGTTAAATCTAATATAAATCATATAATAGATGGGTTAGACACCCAGCCCAACTGGTTGGGCTGGGTGCCAAACAAATCGAAGGCACAGGTTCGATCCCCGCTATGCCAGCCGGTCAGATGATATTTGAAACCTTTCAATTGAATAATTTCTGAATAATCTAAATAGTATATAAATATAATTAAAATCAGAAATATTTCGGGTTAGACACGTAGCTCAGTTGGTAGAGCTGCGTGCACGTATACGAGAGGTGACGAGTTCGAACCTCACTCAGCGCATAGAAAACACAGTCTGACCGGTCAAGACCCGGTCAACGGTCAACGGTCAAAAAGTCAACCTTTTTATTTCTTTTTTATTTATTTATTTAATTGAAAAAATAATTAAAAATACTTAAAAATAAGATTTTAAAGTTAGAAAATTTCCTTAAACTCACAAAAATAAATCTAACAATCCCATTAAGAGCACTAATTAAAAATATTAATCTCAAATAAAGTTTATTTATTTACCGAATCATTTTGTTATTATTTAGGTTAGTTTTCCCTCGTCGGTTGAATCATAATATTCGTGCGCATTCATCGTCATCAAGGAACGCACCCACTGTGAGTGAATCCTTACAAATTCCCCTTTTTATTCATGTTTTGGGGTGTATCATGTGTCGCTTTAGTTATTTCGTTTATTCAAACTTGTGCTATTACCATTATATGACCTAAAATTGTGATGTAAATATTGTTTGTTGTGATGCGTGTTTACGTTCTTGTCAACTTGGGTGCAAATCATTCATTAGGCCCATCAGTTCCTCGTGAGAGACGAGTTGAGCATCAGGTGCCTCATTAGATCGGCTCCGTTTGATTTAGCCTTGATCTCATTGTTCATCATTTGGTGTGTGTGCTTGTGCATTAGTTGATATTATGTGTTTTGTGATTAAATTTACATTTACGTTTACTCATATGTGGTTATGCACCTTTTTATAACCAATATAATAAATTCATTCAAATGTTTTCATAAGATTCACTCGCCAACTTATGTTGACCCAAAAACCCTATTTTTGCACATGATACATGTGATCCAGTTGAGAAAAGAAACACGTAGGATGGCCTAGAAGAATAAACAAGTTAATGCTTTGGAATAGACATTTAGTTTAGTTTCCCTTTGTAATTGTATGATTTTGTTTAATACTTTAGTTTGTAATGAAAGTGTATTTGAACATGTTATGCTTGTATGTCTATTGTAACTTCTTCTTTAAAGAGAAATAATAAATATGAAACTTTATAGTAAATGTCATGAGCTTTGATGAAAACCTAATCATGCCCCGACTACCATTTCCGCTACGGGTCAGGGTGTGACATTCTTCTCCATCCCTAAACCCACTATCTCTTCCACTTACACCACCACCTCCACCCAACCACAACGGATCTTAAACGTATCAATAACTTAACCAGTGTGCATCATAGACTCCTAAACATGTGATTGGATTCAAAACCTAAAAAACCTTTAATATGTCTTTTTCTCACCTCCAAACTGAACATATACAACGATAACTGAATGAGTAATATCTATTGCAGGAATAAACAAAAGTCCAACAATAATACTATTGCACTTTAACCAACATTAATATTATTATTTCTTCTTAATCCAATCAATCTCAATCTCAATTTTCATCGCTCACAACTACAATATTCCAAACAAGACCATTGGGAGAAAACACTTGTTCATAACTCTGTCGAACGATCTTCATCGACTTAACCGCAACCAAATTCACCGATTTTCGAACACGTTGTTGCAAATTCAAATTGACGAATTGGTGAACCGATTGCGACGATTCGTGAACACGTTGTTGTTGCAGGTTGTTTAGGTTTGTTTTTCCAGTGGAGGGTGATGTTTGTGGTGTTGTGGCAGGTGAAGGGCATGGTTGTGGCTGGTGTGGTGGTTATCGACGGGTGAAGCAGCAGGGGCGGCGATGGTGTTAGTAGCAGGTGTGGTGGTAGGGTTTTTGTGAAGGTGGGAGAAAGGGGGAAGAAGATAGTTTTATTTATTTTAATTGCTCATGTAACATCCGCCAAAAACCGGATTTACCAAACCCGCTCCGTTTATCAACCGAACAATCAGATAAAAATTTCGTTGCGTATTTAATGCCCAAATTAATTTTAAACGATACATAATTAATAAGTATATTAGAATATAAAATTTATTTTTGAAAAAGTATTGAAAGTAATGAAATAAAAATAAATGGCTGAAGCCGGGTTTCGAACCCGGGTCAACCAGATACAAGCAACGACTTAACACACACACTTCCAACCACTCCGCCACTTGTGATGTTTGTTAATATATTGAACCAATTAATACATAAATCAAATCTGGAAATCAAAACCCAGTTACTCAACGTGCCCAAATCCGTTCACGTCGGAAATCCTGACAGTTTCGTCAACTTTGGCCGTTTCTTTTTGGTCATAACGTATGTCTTAACAGCAAGATCGGTTATAGCTGAAGAAATTCATCAATTTCATTCATTTCAATTAAATACCGAAAAATACAATTCAAAATTCGGGAGTTATACTTTCTTCATTCAGTTAGGCTCGCGAATTCTATCAAACACACTCTTCATTTCACTCAGAAAGCTTTGCCGGAAGTTGCCGGAATTCTCTGTGAATTGACCGGAAAGTTTCGCCGGAAAACCGAAATCAACCCATCTTTTCTTCTTACCCAAAAATAAGATTATAGGACTCGTACTGACATCAATCCCACTCACTTTAAACCTCTGAAGAACCTCTGTCGCAAGAAATTTCACTCGCCGGAATTCTCTGCAAGTCGCCGGAAAACCGGGACTTTCATCTTCACGGTAATTATCTCGATATTTCTGTTTCATTCCATTATAAGACAATTTCTAACACCATTTCATTGCTCAGAATCAACCCCAGACGACATTGCCGGATTTTTCTGTTTTCGCCGGAAAATTTCTGAAAGTTTCAGAATCACGCTGATAACCGGTATGATAATGTAATCTACTGATAATCATTACTCATTAGTTCAATTTCACATCTAATCCCTCCAATCTGCTAATTAACTCTAACAGTTGAAAGTCACCAAAACAGAGCCGACGAGCTTCGCCGGATTTTCTGAAGAAGACGATGTAACATTTGTAAAAAAACGGGTCTCCAAAACCCGCTCCGTTTTGTAATCTTGTATCAAGTTATAAAAGTTGCGTTAATTATTTATGATTATTTTGAGTTAAAACGATACAAAATTAATAAATAAACTAAACTATAAAAATTATATTTGATAAAAAGTTAAAATAAAACAAATAAAAAATATTTGAAGCTGCCGGGACTCGAACCCGGGTCAGCTGAGTCGCTACAACGACTTAACAATCATTCCCTAAACCACTCCGCCACAATGTGTTTTATGTTAACTCTAGGAAAACAAAAGAAACTTATACACAAACTCAGTTTAACCGATGATACCATCTGAAAACCGGTAATCGGCAAACCAATCGTCAGATCGATTGTTTACGTCACAATTTCAGTTATAACCGATGTATTACGGTTTCTAATCAAGTTAAAATTGATTGAAACTTTAAGTCCTATCATTTTCGGCTTTTGAAACCAAAAATTCATCAAGTTCCGATTTAATTCAAGCTCCAGATCATTTGCACGATTCAGAACTATCACAACAATACTCAATTTCATTCTCGTCGCATTTTTGAACCATAAGATCTTCTGAATCAGTTCGCCAGAAATTTTCTGCAAGTCACCGGAAAACCGGGACTCACATTCTCACGGTAATTCCTCCGACTCTTTCTGTTTAAAACATGTGATTAATCAGTCTCTAACACAACTCCATCATCAGAATCGATCCTAGTCAACGTTTATCGAAAATCTTATCTTCGCCGGAAAGTTTCTGAGACTGCCGGAATCACACTGTAAACTGGTATGATATCCTAAACTTCTTTTAAACCTTGTTTAAGTGACTCAACTTTATGAATAATCGATCAACGCTGTTAACTGGTTTCAACAGCCGGAGTTCATTTCCAGTACCGATGAACCTCCGCCGGATTTCTGTGAATAACATCAATCGGTATATTCTGTTCCTTAAACTCTCTCCATTCTCTACTTTTGAATTACTGTTAATGTCTGAGAACTTTATAAATCACAAATCAATCATAACCAATCGAATTATGCTATCTGTGTAAATCGGCGAAGAAGATGAAGTTATAACAGAACATAAGATTAATTAAAAACGGCATTTTAAACGGGTTAGACACACAGTCCAGCGGTGGACTGTGTGCAAATTTCACACACACGTCCCGAGTTCGATCCTTGCTACACGCACGCCTTGTGTAATAACCTGCCTTTTTGATCAAGAACTAAACCGGGTTAAAGCAGATAGTTGTTAAGTATAATAAAAACCAAGAATATAACCGGGTTAGACACACAGTCCAGCGGTGGACTGTGTGCATCATGAACTACACGTCGCGCGTTCGAATCTCGTCACGAGCACCGGTCCAACTGAATTAAAACGTTTTTGCAAATAAAGGAATTTTCGGTTAATTCAAATAAGTGTATAAATATAATTAAAAACGAGTTTATAACGGGTTAGACACGTAGCTCAGTTGGTAGAGCTGCGTGCACGCGAACGGAAGGTCGCCGGTTCGAATCCCACCCGGCACAGAATTTATCCGCTGACCGAACCGGTCAACGGTCAACGGTCAACACTTAAAAAAATATATTTTTTATATTTTTATTTATTTAATTTAATTTAAAAATCAATTAAAAATACTTAAAAATAACATTTTTAAAGATAGAAAATAGTCATAAACTCACAAAAATATATCTAAAAATTTCATTAAAATCCGTAATAAAATCCATCCACCTAATATATTTTTCCATTATTATTTAGGTTAGTATTCCTCGTCGATCCGCTCATCTAAATCGTGCGCATCTCACCATCTCAAATTCAACGCACCCAATGTGAGTGAACCTTTCAAATTCCCGTTTTAATCACGTTTTTGGGGTGTATCATGTGTCTTTGTTTATATACATATTATAACTAAACTATTGTGCATACATCATATCATGACATGTGTATTTAGTTTGTTGCTGTTAAGTAGTTATTATTGGATGCAAATTATTATTTCAATACATGCAATTGCCGAGGCCGCCGCTCCCCATTCGTGAGGTTTGAGCCTGTTCCCCATTTTATTATGCGGTTGAACCTGGCGTGCCCGCAACGATCGGCTCCGTTTGATTGAGCCTTGATCGCACAGTTCATTTTACATTTCAGTACATGCAATACGATCGGCTCCGTTTGATTGAGCCTTGATCGCACAGTTCATTTTACATTTCAGTACATGATCGGCTCCGTTTGATTGAGCCTTGATCGCACAGTTCATTTATGTTAGTTATCATATAATATTGGTATGTTCATGTATGCTATCAAGTGTTATTGTATGTTATAATTGTAACTGTTATTTGCCAATGCTTGATTACTTACATTTGCTCTTTTATGATTATGCACAATATTTCATTGATAAACTAACCATAAAATCATTATCAAATGTTTATCTAATAAGGTTCACTCGCCAACTTATGTTGACCCAAAAACTCCCATTTTACACATGATACAGGTGAACCAGCAGCAGCTAGGAACACATAGGACCTGGATTAGAAGAATAAAACGATTTAGTATTGGGATTGTTATGTTTGGTTATTTCCTTTGTATTGAATGAACATGTTTGGATGTTTGAAAATGTAACTTTGACTTTATTAATTATGAAACATAATAGTAAATGTCATGTGCTTTGGTGATAACCCAATTATGCCCCGATTCTTATTTTCCGCTGCGGGTCGGGGTGTGACAGATTGGTATCAGAGCCATGACTATAGGGATATAGGATAGGTTATTAGACCCTTAGAGCCTATACTATAGTCGATTAGAAACTTATAAGAATATTGTGTGTTATATGCCAAATTTCATGATGTTTATATGTTTTATGTTAAATGTTACGTTTGATATTGTACAAGCATGTTCATAAGTATGTATTATCAAATAATGCCTATCATGAAATCGTATGATCATAACATATCACATCCATGAAAGCACACACCACATCATGATTGATTTTACAATGATTTTCGTGTTTTCAAATCTCATCAAAGTGAGTTCTCATGACGGGCATGTAGTAACTGGAAGGGTACTAGTACCGGTAGTCGGAACGTCCTGTCTAGGCTGGCATTCGTATAAATCCAAAATAAAGGACCAGTTTGCCTACCTGGGGACTAACGATGAGAGTACGAAGTACCTATTAGGCCAAAGCATGCTATACCAAACGTCGTGTGAGCTAATCCCACTTTGAGTTGTCATTGTGTCTACACCTGGACACGTTCCGACCAAACATCTCATGAACATATCTTGTGGTTTGCATTCGGGGGATGCGAGTGTTAAATTGCCAATACTAATGTGAATCCTACCAAGCCAATAGCCATGGGGGCCCACATGACTATGTAGGTGAAGGTATGGGGGACATTTGAGGCCCAACATGAGCGAACCCAAGACATCCTATGGATGTAGTTGCATTATTGATATTTATGTTATTTTCATTTTCTTAAAGACACATGACACCTAAAAAGATACCATAAACTCACAATCTTCTCATTTTATGATCCTGTAGATGTCATCTAGACAGCATCGAAGGAGTAAGAGATCGGGAAAGACTCAGGAACGTTTGGCCACACATATCGCGAATCAAATGGCCACGATATTGCCTGACATCGTGGTACAAGTACAACAAGCCCTTGCTGCAAATCCTACTAACCCTCCTCAACAACAGGACCAGAACATCGACAACCCCCCTACCATCAAGTGCTCCTACAAACATTTTAAGTCCTGTGATCCTCCAAAATTCGAAGGGACGGAGGGAGTCACTGCTCTCCTACATTGGTTCGAGGAGATGGAAAACGTTTTCTTAAACTGCGATTGTCCTGAGGATCGCAAGGTTCGTTACGCCACTGGGAGACTACTTGGTGTAGCTCTCACTTCGTGGAATACTGAGAAAGGAAAGAGGGGAACTGAAGATGCGATGGCCTTAACTTGGGAGGAGTTAAGGGAAATTATGACTAGGCGTTTCTGTCCTAGAAGTGAAATTAAGAAGTTGGAGGATGAATTTCATGCCTTAAAGCAAAAAGAGGGTGATCACTCTACTTACAACAAGAGGTTCTTGGAGTTGAACCAAACGGTTCCAAACTTATTCACTCCAACCTATCGTCTGATCGAACATTATATTCGAAGACTTCCCTCGAAAATTCAAGATTCGGTTCTCAGTGTTTCACCGGTAACACTCGAAGCTGCCATGGAGTTGGTAACTGAACTGACCGAAAACCGAATTCGCAATGGAAGTTCAAAGAAGAGAAGAAGAAGGCCCCTGTTGAGGGACAAACCTCAAACCACCCCATTCCTTCCTCTAAGTTTGCTAACAAGAGGAAGCGTAACACCAGGAATTTTGCAGTCACCCAAACCAACACCCCTATTCCTGTTGCACCCATCACTCAAGTCACTCCTTCACCCGCGCCATACAGAAGACCCTACACAGGCCCATTACCAAAATGTAACTGTTGTCAGTATCACCACTCCCCTGATCATCCTTGCCAATACTGCACCGGCTGCGGTCGCGCAGGACATACTGTTCAAAACTGCCGCACGCTTCAACGAACAAACCGCCACCAACCTTTAACCCAAACCCACCAACAGTTAATGGGTCAAGCACAACAACAACTACCATTTCCACCCACCCAATATTTAGCCCAAACATACTATCAACCCAATTACCCTATGGGCCAACCTATGCGGGCTTGTTTCAATTGCGGCGACCCAAGTCATTTCAGAAACACATGTCCAAGGCTGGTTAATATTATTCATGCTCAGGCCCAAGCCAACCCTGTGAATCAAGCGAACCAAGCTCCTCCACCTGCTAGAGGAAGAGCTTTCAATATTAACGCAAACCAGGCCAGAGCTGACGGCAATGTGGTCAACGGTACGTTTCTTATAAATGGTAGATATGCCTCTATGTTATTTGATACTGGTGCGGATAGAAGTTTCGTGTCATTAGAATTTGAACCTATCTTAAGCAAAAATCGGGATAAGCTCGCGGAATCGATAACGGTGGAAGTTGCGAACGGAAAACCAGTTTCATTAGACTCTATTTTACGCAACTGTACACTCACCTTAAACGACCACGATTTCTCAGTCGACCTTATTCCTATGAAGCTGGGAAGTTTCGACATCATAATCGGTATGGATTGGCTCAGTCAACATCATGCGGAAGTTGTATGTCGTGAAAAATTTATTCGTATTCCTCTTTCAAACGGTCAGACTCTTCGAATCATTGGAGAAACCTCGTCGAAAGGGCTCAACTTAATGTCTTGTCTTCAAGCTCAAAAATACCTTCGCAAGAATTATGTCGCGTTTTTAGCCCATATCATCAAGAAGGGGACCACAGAGAAGAAACTTGAAGATATTCCTGTAGTAAAAGATTTTCCACAAGTTTTTCCTGACGACGTTTCAGGACTTCCTCCAATCAGAGATGTCGAATTCCGTATTGATCTTATACCTGGTGCTACACCAGTTGCAAAATCTCCATATAGGTTAGCCCCCTCTGAAATGCAAGAGCTAGCCAGTCAATTGCAAGAGTTGACTGACAAGGGATTCATACGTCCCAGCTCATCGCCTTGGGGTGCACCTGTTCTTTTTGTAAAGAAGAAAGATGGATCTTTTCGTATGTGCATCGACTAAAGAGAGCTCAACAAGTTAACCATCAAAAATCGCTATCCTTTACCTCGCATAGATGATCTTCTTGACCAACTACAAGGTGCCAGTTGCTTTTCAAAAATCGATCTTCGATCTGGCTATCATCAGCTTAGAGTGCATGAAGAAGACGTCCCTAAGACTGCTTTTCGAACTCGTTATGGCCACTATGAATTCATGGTTATGCCGTTTGGATTAACCAACGCACCAGCTGTCTTCATGGACCTAATGAACAGAGTCTGCAAACCTTACCTTGATCGATTTGTTATAGTTTTCATCGACGATATTCTTATTTATTCAAAATCTAAAGCTGATCACGAGCGTCATCTTCGACTCGTTCTTGCACTTCTAGAAAAGGAAAAGCTGTATGCCAAGTTCTCTAAATGTGAGTTCTGGTTAAAAGAGGTGCAATTTCTCGGGCATGTAGTCAATGATAAAGGAATACATGTTGACCCTTCAAAGATCAAAGCAGTTCAAGAATGGCAAGCTCCACGCACACCAACTGAAGTAAGGTCTTTCCTTGGACTAGCTGGCTATTATCGTCGGTTCATTTCAAACTTCTCTCGCATTGCTGTGCCACTCACGGCTTTAACCCATAAGGGAAAACCATTCGTATGGGGACCCAAGCAAGAAGAAGCTTTTCAAACTCTTAAACAAAAACTTTGTGATGCACCAATCCTCACTCTTCCTGAAGGTTGTGATGATTTTGTAGTCTATTGCGACGCGTCAGGGCAAGGATTAGGCTGCGTTCTCATGCAAAGAGGAAAAGTCATAGCCTATGCCTCGAGGCAACTCAAGACTCATGAAAAGAACTACACCACTCATGACCTAGAGCTTGGAGCCGTTGTATTCGCTCTTAAGATATGGAGACATTATCTCTATGGTACTAAGTGTGAAATATACACTGACCACAAGAGTCTTCAACATATCTTCAATCAAAAAGAGTTAAATATGAGGCAACGAAGATGGGTCGAACTCCTAAATGATTACGACTGTGAAATTAGATACCACCCTGGTAAAGCAAATGTGGTGGCTGATGCACTTAGTCGAAAGGGTTATGCGAACTCCATTCATCTTCTATGTTCGCAAATTATAACCGATATTAAAGATCAAATTCGAGAAGCTCAACACGTTTCGATAACAGAAGAAGATGTACGAAAAGAGATGTCCTGTGGAGCCGAGCTAAAACTTGAAACTAAATCTGACGGTATTCTGTATTACCTAAATCGTATCTGGATTCCTAACCACAATAATCTTCGGGAAACTCTCATGAATGAAGCTCACAAAACGCGATATTCTATACACCCAGGAGCCGATAAGATGTATCAAGACCTACGATACACCTATTGGTGGCCTGGAATGAAGAAAGATATTGCCGTTTTTGTTTCCAAGTGTCTCACATGTTCTAAGGTGAAGGCTGAACACCAAAGACCCTCAGGACTTCTAGTCCAACCAGAAATACCTGTATGGAAGTGGGAAAATATAACCATGGATTTCATTACCGGTTACCTCGCACTTCTGGTGGGTATGACACTATATGGGTGATTATAGACCGACTTACAAAATCAGCTCACTTTATTCCTATTCGAGAAGATTTCAAGAACGAAAAGCTTGCTCGTATTTATATCAACGAAATCGTAAGCCGACATGGGGTACCATTAAGTATTATTTCTGATCGTGATGGTGTTTCACCTCACGAACATGGCAGGCAGTACAATCCGCTATGGGCACTCGATTAGATCTCAGTACCGCCTATTATCCTCAAACTGATGGACAGTCTGAGCGCACCATTCAAACTCTTGAGGATATGCTTAGAGCATGTGTCATAGACTTCAAGGGAAATTGGGACGCCCACCTACCGTTAGTTGAATTTTCGTACAACAACAGCTATCATTCGAGCATCGGCATGTCACCTTTTGAAGCCTTATATGGTCGAAAGTGCCGATCTCCTGTTTGTTGGCACGAAATTGGGGAAGCACAAATTACTGGTCCAGAATTGATCCAAGAAACCACAGACAAGATTCATCAAATCCGAAACAATCTTCTAGCAGCTCAAAGTCATCAAAAGAGTTACGCAGATAAACGACGGAAGCCCATAGAGTTTAACATTGGTGATCATGTGCTTTTAAAAGTATCACCGTGGAAGGGAGTAGTTCGTTTTGGTCAAAAGGGAAAGCTAGCACCACGTTATGTAGGACCTTTCAAGATACTCGAAAGAGTAGGTCCTGTAGCATACAAGCTTGACCTACCGGAAGAACTCGACAGGATACATCCCACATTCCACGTGTCGAACTTGAAGAAGTGCCTCGCTGATGAGAATCTCCATATTCCACTGGAAGATATTCAGATTGATGAATCCATGCATTTTATTGAAAGACCAGTGGAGATCATGGACTATGGAGAAAAGCGTCTTCGACGAAGTCGCATTCCAATTGTTAGGGTACGCTGGGAGTCGAAACGGGGACCTGAGTTTACTTGGGAACGTGAAGATTCAATGCGTGAAAAATACCCGCATCTTTTTCCTACTACTTCAACTATTTAAATTTCGGGACGAAATTCCTAAAAGTAGGGGATACTGTAACATTTGTAAAAAAACGGGTCTCCAAAACCCGCTCCGTTTTGTAATCTTGTATCAAGTTATAAAAGTTGCGTTAATTATTTATGATTATTTTGAGTTAAAACGATACAAAATTAATAAATAAACTAAACTATAAAAATTATATTTGATAAAAAGTTAAAATAAAACAAATAAAAAATATTTGAAGCTGCCGGGACTCGAACCCGGGTCAGCTGAGTCGCTACAACGACTTAACAATCATTCCCTAAACCACTCCGCCACAATGTGTTTTCTGTTAACTCTAGGAAAACAAAAGAAACTTATACACAAACTCAGTTTAACCGATGATACCATCTGAAAACCGGTAATCGGCAAACCAATCGTCAGATCGATTGTTTACCTCACAATTTCAGTTATAACCGATGTATTACGGTTTCTAATCAAGTTAAAATTGATTGAAACTTTAAGTCCTATCATTTTCGGCTTTTGAAACCGAAAATTCATCAAGTTCCGATTTAATTCAAGCTCCAGATCATTTGCACGATTCAGAACTATCACAACAATACTCAATTTCATTTTCGTCGCATTTTTTAACCATAAGATCTTCTAAATCAGTTCGCCGGAAATTTTCTGCAAGTCACCGGAAAACCGGGACTCACATTCTCACGGTAATTCCTCCGACTCTTTCTGTTTAAAACATGTGATTAATCAGTCTCTAACACAACTCCATCATCAGAATCGATCCTAGTCAACGTTTATCGAAAATCTTATCTTCGCCGGAAAGTTTCTGAGACTGCCGGAATCACACTGTGAACTGGTATGATATCCTAAACTTCTTTTAAACCTTGTTTAAGTGACTCAACTTTATGAATAATCGATCAACGCTGTTAACTGGTTTCAACAGCCGGAGTTCATTTCCAGTACCGACGAACCTCCGCCGGATTTCTGTGAATAACATCAATCGGTATATTCTGTTCCTTAAACTCTCTCCATTCTCTACTTTTGAATTACTGTTAATGTCTGAGAACTTTATAAATCACAAATCAATCATAACCAATCGAATTATGTTGTCTGTGTAAATCGGCGAAGAAGATGAAGTTATAACAGAACATAAGATTAATTAAAAACGGTATTTTAAACGGGTTAGACACACAGTCCAGCGGTGGACTGTGTGCAAATTTCACACACACGTCCCGAGTTCGATCCTTGCTACACGCACGCCTTGTGTAATAACCTGCCTTTTTGATCAAGAACTAAACCGGGTTAAAGCAGATAGTTGTTAAGTATAATAAAAACCAAGAATATAACCGGGTTAGACACACAGTCCAGCGGTGGACTGTGTGCATCATGAACTACACGTCGCGCGTTCGAATCTCGTCACGAGCACCGGTCCAATTGAATTAAAACGTTTTTGCAAATAAAGGAATTTTCGGTTAATTCAAATAAGTGTATAAATATAATTAAAAACGAGTTTATAACGGGTTAGACACGTAGCTCAGTTGGTAGAGCTGCGTGCACGCGAACGGAAGGTCGCCGGTTCGAATCCCACCCGGCGCAGAATTTATCCGCTGACCGAACCGGTCAACGGTCAACACTTAAAAAAATATATTTTTTTATATTTTTATTTATTTAATTTAATTTAAAAATCAATTAAAAATACTTAAAAATAACATTTTTAAAGATAGAAAATAGCCATAAACTCACAAAAATATATCTAAAAATTTCATTAAAATCCGTAATAAAATCCATCCACCTAATATATTTTTCCATTATTATTTAGGTTAGTATTCCTCGTTGATCCGCTCATCTAAATCGTGCGCATCTCACCATCTCAAATTCAACGCACCTAATGTGAGTGAACCTTTCAAATTCCCCGTTTTAATCACGTTTTTGGGGTGTATCATGTGTCTTTGTTTATATACATATTATAACTAAACTATTGTGCATACATCATATCATGACATGTGTATTTAGTTTATTGCTGTTAAGTAGTTATTATTGGATGCAAATTATTATTTCCATACATGCAATTGCCGAGGCCGCCGCTCCCCATTCGTGAGGTTTGAGCCTGTTCCCCATTTTATTATGCGGTTGAACCTGGCGTGCCCGCAACGATCGGCTCCGTTTGA
The DNA here is from genome assembly GCA_947069175.1 of Scalesia atractyloides. NCBI lineage: Eukaryota > Viridiplantae > Streptophyta > Magnoliopsida > Asterales > Asteraceae > Scalesia > Scalesia atractyloides. The sequence goes on along the minus strand of CAMTDV010000016.1, from coordinate 27,012,493 downwards.
TTGAGCCTTGATCGCACAGTTCATTTTACATTTCAGTACATGCAATACGATCGGCTCCGTTTGATTGAGCTTTGATCGCACAGTTCATTTTACATTTCAGTACATGATCGGCTCTGTTTGATTGAGCTCTGATCGCACAGTTCATTTATGTTAGTTATCATATAATATTGGTATGTTCATGTATGCTATCAAGTGTTATTGTATGTTATAATTGTAACTGCTATTTGCCAATGCTTGATTACTTACATTTGCTCTTTTATGATTATGCACAATATTTCATTGATAAACTAACCATAAAATCATTATCAAATGTTTATCTAATAAGGTTCACTCGCCAACTTATGTTGACCCAAAAACTCCCATTTTACACATGATACAGGTGAACCAGCAGCAGCTAGGAACACATAGGACCTGGATTAGAAGAATAAAACGATTTAGTATTGGGATTGTTATGTTTGGTTATTTCCTTTGTATTGAATGAACATGTTTGGATGTTTGAAAATGTAACTTTGACTTTATTAATTATGAAACATAATAGTAAATGTCATGTGCTTTGGTGATAACCCAATTATGCCCCGATTCTTATTTTCCGCTGCAGGGTCGGGGTGTGACAGACGATCTGTTCGGTATTTTCTTTCCCCAAACTCTTCGATTCAATACTTTCCAATTGTTCATCTTGTTCATTAAACGAATTAATCAAGTATCAATGCTGTGACTGATGTCTGTGTTTTGAACGAAGAAGACGAGTTCAAATATGACATAAGAATAATTAAAATCGGAATTATAAACGGGTTAGACACACAGTCCAGCGGTGGACTGTGTGCACATAAAAAACATACACGTCCCGAGTTCGATTCTTGATACACACCTTTGCAGTAATAAAATGCCTTTTTGTTTAAGACTGAACCGGGTTAACTCCGCTATATGTTAAGTATAATAAAAACTAGGATATTTACCAAGATAGACACACAGTCCAGCGGTGGACTGTGTGCCAAACTAAACCACAGGTCCCGGGTTCGAGACCTGTGGAGCGCACCGAGTCGTCACAGTTAAAATCTTTTTAAAAGATAAATGATTTTCGGATTAATAAAATTAGTATATAAATATAATTAAAAACAGAATTATTTCAGGTTAGACACGTAGCTCAGTTGGTAGAGCTGCGTGCACGGGAACGGGAAGTCACCGGTTCGAGTCTCACCCAGCGCACACATATAACCGACCTAACCGGTCAACGGTCAACAAGTCAACGGTCAAAAAGTCAACATTTTTTATTATTTTTATTTATTTATTTTATTTAAAAATCAATTAAAAATACTTAAAAATAACATTTTAAACTTAGAAAATAGCCTAAAACTCACAAAAATATATCCAAAAATCCTATTAAAGTTGTTAATAAAATCCATTTATTTACCTAACTTTTCTTTATTAATTAGGTTAGTTATTCCTCGACGATCAATCCTCTAAACTCGTGCGCATTCATCATCATTCACCGAACGCACCCACTGTGAGTGAATCTCTACAAATTCCCCGTTTAAATCACGTTTTTGGGGTGTATCATGTGTCATACTATTTATATTTAAATCATTGTGCATACATCATATCATGAATAAATGTGTATCCTGCCTGTGTAAACTGTTTGTGTGATTATTGTGTAGATTTAATTTATTATTTTCAGTACATGCAATTTCATAGGCCGCCGCTCCCTATTACATTATGAGCGTTGAGCATGTTCCCCATTACATTATGAGCGTGAACCTGGCGTGCCAACATACGATCGGCTCCGTTTGATTGAGCCTTGATCGCACAGACATTTTTATTTTCAGTACATGCAATACGATCGGCTCCGTTTGATCGAGGCTTGATCGCACAGACATTTTTTTTATTTTCAGTACATGCAATACGATCGGCTCCGTTTGATTGAGCCTTGATCGCACAGTTTCATTTATGTTATATATTTAAGCAAGTTGATATGTTATTGTATGCTGTTGGTTTGTTAATGTATGTTATTGTTTGTTGTTGTAAGCTAATTGTTGTTATTGTATGTTTATTTACGTTTGTTCATATATGAATATTGCACAATTTTTCCATATTAAATACAACCAGAAATAAATAATAAATGTTTTCTAACAAGGTTCACTCGCCAACTTTTTGTTGATCCAAAAACCATTTTTACATATGATACAGGTGAACAGGATGAAGCAAGGAAAACATAGGAAATTGCCTTAGAAGAAAAATAATGAAGTTTAGAAGGATGAATAGAACATGTTGTATTTGTTTGATATGATTGTATGATCTCTTTTAAATTGAAATAATAAATATGAAACATTATAATAAATGTCATGAGCTTTGATGATAACCCAATCATGCCCCGATCACCTTTTCCGCTGCGGGTCGGGGTGTGACAGATTGGTATCAGAGCTTTTGACTATAGGGATATAGGATAGGTTATTAGACCCTTAGAGCCTATACTATAGTTGATTAGATTTTAATTGTTTATGTGGTTATATGCAAACTTATGAATATTATTTGTTTCATATTTATTACATACACAAATGCATGCAAATATTCCAATATTACATTTTGCGATATCTAGTGAATTATACTTACAGTCAGACATACATACTTACATACATATTCATCATACATGTTACAATATTCACATATTCAAATCATATTCATACTTCCGTTATTCAAGATTTTGTCGCATTTTTCATTTTTCAAATCTCATCAATTCTTCGACGGGCATGTAGTAACTGTAAGGGTACAAATACCGGTAGTCGGAACGTCCTGTCTAGGTTGGCATTCGTATAAATCCAATATAACGGACCAGTTTGCCTACCTGGGGACTAACGATGAGAGCACGAAGGACCTATTAGGCCAAAGCATGCCACACCAAACATCATTCGAACTAACCCCACTTTGAGGTGTCACCGTGTCCACACCTGGACACATTCCGAATATCATACGTTACATATTTCTCGATTTTCTCCGGGTTTTAGTGTACGTAACCAGGCTAACACATGCGAACCATATGAAAAACCCGGTAATCATGGGGGCCCACGTGATTACGAAGGTGAAGTATGGCGGCATGCAAGGCCCAATTACGAGCAAAGCCCAAGACATCCTATGGATGTAGTAGATTTATTTTGCTATGTTTATGTTATAAATGTTTATTCCTAAATACGACACATGATCCCAAAAGCATCCAACTCATACTCTTGATATGTATTCCTTGTAGATGTCTTCTAGTCTCACTCGTAGGAAGATGAGAGCAAGAAAAGCCCGCGAGCGCATGGCTACCCTAATCGCTCAACAAATGGCTGCCGTAATACCCAACATTGTAATTCAAGTCCAACAAGCCCTTACCACTAATCCCGTCAATCAAGAAGTTCAAAATATTGTCAACCCTTCCCAAAATACTAGTAAATGCACCTACAAGCATTTCAAATCCTGCGACCCTACAAAATACGGAGGGACTGAAGACCGCTCTTCTCTATTGGTTCGAAGAAATGGAAAACATTTTTCTAACTTGCGATTGCCCCGATGATCGCAAAGTGCGATATGCTACTGGTCGTTTATATGGAATAGCACTCACTTGGTGGAATACAGAGAAGGCCAAACGAGGTATTGAAGATGCTATGACTTTGACTTGGGAAGAGTTGAAAGAAATCATGATAAGACGGTTTTGCCCAAGGAGCGAAATCAAGAAATTAGAGGATGAGTTCTATTCGTTAAAACAAAAGGAAGGCGACCACACCACGTACAACAAGAGATTCCTCGAGTTGAATCAAGTGGTTCCCAACTTGTTCACTCCCTACTACCGTTTGATCGAACACTACATTCAAGGTCTTCCTTCAAAGATTCAAGACTCTGTAATAAGTGCCACACCTGCAACCTTGGAAGCAGCAATGGAGTTAGCTACAGAGCTCACCGAGAACCGAATCCGGGATAAAGACTTCAAGGAGGAGAAAAAGAAGGATAAAGCATCGACTGAAACCTCCAACTACACCCAAACCGAATCCCCTTCTCAACCCATTTCTAAAAGAAAACGAGACGAGCAACTTTTCGCTGTCACCCAACGCAACCAACCAGTCATACAAGCCGTACCCCTCCAAGCTATCCCAATCACTCAAGTGTCACCCAACTCAACCTACCCAAATAAGAAACCTTACCTTGGACCTCACCCTCGATGTAACACCTGTTTTTATCACCATCCATCTACCGTGCTTTGTCGACTATGTGCGAGTTGTGGACGCTATGGTCATTTGAGCAAGGTTTGCCGCACCCCTCAAAACCAAACCTCACCCCCTACTCAAAGCATGAACCAAACATATCAACAACCCCAATACCCCATGTTCCCATATGTTCGAGTTTGTTTCAATTGTGGCGACCCTACCCACTTTAGAAACACGTGCCCTCAATTGGTTAACATCATAAACGCCCAAGCTCAAGCAAACCCAGTTAACCAAGCAAATCAAGAAAACCCAATCACTAGGCCACCAGCAAGAAGAAGAGTTTTCAACATCAATGCCCATCCGGTTGAAGATAATGACGGCCCGAACGAAAACACTCAACTAGTCCCCTTCACCAACAATCAAGATTCAACTCCCACTGCTTAGTTTTATGCTTTCTTTATGTTATCTCAATTCTCACGTGTCTCAATTTTAAATTGGAAGTTTATCCAAGGATCTTAATGCAAATTATTATTTCAGTTTTGTTTTACACCCATTGATTCAACATTCATACCATCATACATCCCAACGTATTTCAATCTCATTATTTAAAGAAGTTGGGCTGTGTCTCACTTCTACATAGACTAACCTCTCCATCATAACAAACGAGAGAGGGACTGTCATCATTCAAACATGTATACTATCAGGATTATGACTCAGGCATTGTTTGTTGTGTTTATTTATGTTTTAGAGTCACATAGAACTAATCATAACTTACAGATAAAGCTAATGAAAATTTGACAAGAATATGGTGGATACGCCGCTGGTACTTCCTATATATAAGTATTCTTGTCAAAGGATCAGAGGCATTATCAGGCAGTTATGAGAAGTTCCATGTAGGATTTCGTAATGTTATGATTGAAGTTTGTTTTACACTCACTGGTTCAACATTCATATCAACTCGTCATTTAAAGAAATTGGATTGTGTTCCATTTTCTACATAGACTAACCTCTCCATCATAACAAACAAGAGAGGTATTGTCATCATTCAAGGACTCAAGCTCTGGTTGTTGTATTTGTTTATGTTTTAGAGTCGCATAGGACTAATCATAACTTACTGATAAAACCAATGGAAATTTGACAAGAATAAGGTGGATACGCCGCTGGTACTTCCTATATATAAGTATTCTTGTCAAAGGATCAGAGGCATTATCAGGCGGTTATGAGAAGTTCCATGTAGGATTTGATATTGTCTTGATTGAAGTTTGTGTCATACTCACTGATTTAGCATTCATATCATCTCATCCTTTAAAGGAATTGGATTGTGACATCAATCCAACATGTATGCTATCAGAATTAGGACTCAGATATTGGTTGTTATGTTTATTTGTGTTCTAGAGTCACATCATAGAACCAATCATAACTAACTGATAAAACCAATGGAAATTTGACAAGAATATGGTGGATACGACGTTGGTACTTCCTATATATAAGTATTCTTGTCAGATGATCAGAGGCATTGTCAGGGGTTATGAGAAGTTCCATGTAGGTTTTAGCATTAGAGGTTTATTTTAGGATATAATCTAATCTTTCAAACGTACCCAAACTCATATGCATAACATCATACTTAGTCGATCAACTCTGTGTATCCATGTTCCGCATTCATACACTTTAGGCAACAAAAAGCGATTCCTGTAGCAGGGTATTCAACCCTTACAAGGAACGTTACCGCCTCAAACAAAATTTAAACTCTTACTCTCTTCTAAGTATGTAATTGTCAAGTTAAAACACCATCCTTTTTAGACAAATATGTCACTACTTAAATTTCGGGACGAAATTTATAAAAGTAGGGGATACTGTAACATCCGCCAAAAACCGGATTTACCAAACCCGCTCCGTTTATCAACCGAACAATCAGATAAAAATTTCGTTGCGTATTTAATGCCGAAATTAATTTTAATCGATACATAATTAATAAGTATATTAGAATATAAAATTTATTTTTGAAAAAGTATTGAAAGTAATGAAATAAAAATAAATGGCTGCCGGGTTTCGAACCCGGGTCAACCAGATACAAGCAACGACTTAACACACACACTTCCAACCACTCCGCCACTTGTGATGTTTGTTAATATATTAAACCAATTAATACATAAATCAAATCTGGAAATCAAAACCCAGTTACTCAACGCGCCCAAATCCGTTCACGTCGGAAATCCCGACAGTTTCGTCAACTTTGGCCGTTTCTTTTTGGTCATAACGTATGTCTTAACAGCAAGATCGGTTATAACTGAAGAAATTCATCAATTTCATTCATTTCAATTAAAGACCGAAAAATACAATTCAAAATTCGGGAGTTATACTTTCTTCATTCAGTTAGGCTCGCGAATTCTATCAAACACACTCTTCATTTCACTCAGAAAGCTTCGCCGGAAGTCGCCGGAATTCTCTGTGAATTGACCGTAAAGTTTCGCCGGAAAACCGAAATCAACCCATCTTTTCTTCTTACCCAAAAATAAGATTATAGGACTCGTACTGACATCAATCCCACTCACTTTAAACCTCTGAAGAACCTCTGTCGCAAGAAATTGCACTCGCCGGAATTCTCTGCAAATCGCCGGAAAACCGGGACTTTCATCTTCACGGTAATTATCTCGATATTTCTGTTTCATTCCATTATAAGACAATTTCTAACACCATTTCATCGCTCAGAATCAACCCCAGACGACATTGCCGGATTTTTCTGTTTTCGCCGGAAAATTTCTGAAAGTTTCAGAATCACGCTGATAACCGGTATGATAATGTAATCTACTGATAATCATTACTCATTAGTTCAATTTCACATCTAATCCCTTCAATCTGCTAATTAACTCTAACAGTTGAAAGTCACCAAAACAGAGCCGACGAGCTTCGCCGGATTTTCTGAAGAAGACGATCTGTTCGGTATTTTCTTTCCCCAAACTCTTCGATTCAATACTTTCCAATTGTTCATCTTGTTCATTAACCGAATTAATCAAGTATCAATGCTGTGACTGATGTCTGTGTTTTGAATGAAGAAGACGAGTTCAGATATGACATAAGAATAATTAAAATCGGAATTATAAACGGGTTAGACACATAGTCCAGCGGTGGACTGTGTGCACATAAAAAACATACACGTCCCGAGTTCGATTCTTGATACACACCTTTGCAGTAATAAAATGCCTTTTTGTTTAAGACTGAACCGGGTTAACTCCGCTATATGTTAAGTATAATAAAAACTAGGATATTTACCAAGATAGACACACAGTCCAGCGGTGGACTGTGTGCCAAACTAAACCACAGGTCCCGGGTTCGAGACCTGTGGAGCGCACCGAGTCGTCACAGTTACAATCTTTTTAAAAGATAAATGATTTTCGGATTAATCTAATTAGTATATAAATATAATTAAAAACAGAATTATTTCAGGTTAGACACGTAGCTCAGTTGGTAGAGCTGCGTGCACGGGAACGGGAGGTCACCGGTTCGAGTCTCACCCAACGCACACATATAACCGACCTAACCGGTCAACGGTCAACAAGTCAACGGTCAAAAAGTCAACATTTTTTATTATTTTTATTTATTTATTTTATTTAAAAATCAATTAAAAATACTTAAAAATAACATTTTTAAACTTAGAAAATAGCCTAAAACTCACAAAAATATATCAAAAAATCCTATTAAAGTTGTTAATAAAATCCATTTATTTACCTAACTTTTCTTTATTAATTAGGTTAGTTATTTCTCGACGATCAATCCTCTAAACTCGTGCGCATTCATCATCATTCACCGAACGCACCCACTGTGAGTGAATCTCTACAAATTCCCCGTTTAAATCACGTTTTTGGGGTGTATCATGTGTCATACTATTTATATTTAAATCATTGTGCATACATCATATCATGAATAAATGTGTATCCTGCCTGTGTAAACTGTTTGTGTGATTATTGTGTAGATTTAATTTATTATTTTCAGTACATGCAATTTCATAGGCCGCCGCTCCCTATTACATTATGAGCGTTGAGCATGTTCCCCATTACATTATGAGCGTGAACCTGGCGTGCCAACATACGATCGGCTCCGTTTGATTGAGCCTTGATCGCACAGACATTTTTATTTTCAGTACATGCAATACGATCGGCTCCGTTTGATCGAGGCTTGATCGCACAGACATTTTTTTTATTTTCAGTACATGCAATACGATCGGCTCCGTTTGATTGAGCCTTGATCGCACAGTTTCATTTATGTTATATATTTAAGCAAGTTGATATGTTATTGTATGCTGTTGGTTTGTTAATGTATGTTATTGTTTGTTGTTGTAAGCTAATTGTTGTTATTGTATGTTTATTTACGTTTGTTCATATATGAATATTGCACAATTTTTCCATATTAAATACAACCAGAAATAAATAATAAATGTTTTCTAACAAGGTTCACTCGCCAACTTTTTGTTGATCCAAAAACCATTTTTACATATGATACAGGTGAACAGGATGAAGCAAGGAAAACATAGGAAATTGCCTTAGAAGAAAAATAATGAAGTTTAGAAGGATGAATAGAACATGTTGTATTTGTTTGATATGATTGTATGATCTCTTTTAAATTGAAATAATAAATATGAAACATTATAATAAATGTCATGAGCTTTGATGATAACCCAATCATGCCCCGATCACCTTTTCCGCTGCGGGTCGGGGTGTGACAGCTCAGGGGTAATTTAGTCATTTCACATACACTTAACTAAGAAAACTAACATAGGTTAGTGATAAGGACCACCCGAGTGCAAAAATTACAACCACTAGGACCAACTTTGTAATTAGTAAACCATTAGGACCAAGTCTGTAATTTTCGCAAACCACAAGGGACTAACCAAACATTTAACTCTTATAGTTTTGTAAACTTTACTTTTATTAATACTTAACTTGTTAATTAAAAGCAAAATTTACAAGAGTCTTAACACTTGAGCTACTCCCTCAATTTTCATCTTTCCCTTCTCTCGCGCTCTTCAATCTCTCTCTCTCTCCCGTTAAATCTCCGGCACCTCCAAATTCCGGCAACAAATCTCTCCGTTTCCGATTTCGATTCCGTTTCACTCACCTCACACACACACATCTATCCTACAACCCGTATTCCCCCCTTTACGACATCGTTTCGCCACACATAAAAAAACCCTAATTCAAATCCACACCGTTGTTTATTCAATTTTCTATCAAGCTTCTGTAATTCGAACTTTCCGTTGTTCGATTGCTGATCTGGAATCGTCGATGCGCTTATTATATTCTATGATCGATTGTTTCTACGACCTAGGGTTTGTGATCGTTGGAAATTAGGAAAGGGGATCGGAAAATTGGGCAGTGTAATTCATGTGATTGTTATTATTATTGTGATGGAAGAAGGTTATTATGTATGGGCGGTTGGACGGTGAGGTGCGGTTCCACCGGTGGCACATGTGGCCGGTCCCTAGTTCCTCCACTCCCTCTGTAGCTGCTCATTCCAGTTGCTTCATCTTCATTGATAATCACACTTTTTCCAAAGTACTTATATTTTAATTTCAGTGTATATTTGTTATTTACATGCTTCTTGATTGGTATACCTGTTTCAGTGTTGCTTGAATTCTGTTATTACATCAGGTCAGTTGCTGTATTTAGAGACATTATTATGTGGTCACTTGCTGTTTGCTTTTCCATTGTGGTTTTATTTGATTAGGGAATTTGCTAAGGTGGGTGAAACCGTTATTAGTCATCGGTATGTTTCCTCGTGAATCATTTCACCTATTGCGTGTAAAGTATAAAAGAAACTGCCTTTTTCTGAAATCTTGGTGTTTTTATGTTGAATTCTGATTGGTTTACTTGAGAAGATAAAGATGTGGATAAAATTAAGATAAAATAGAAGATTTAGTTGAATTGTTTAGTTTAAGTGTTTAGATTTATTAGTTAGATTTATTCAGTCATTTAAATAAGGTTTGAGTTGGGTTGGGATAAGTTTATGTCTAGTATAAGTAGAGGGTTAGTGTATTCAGTTTTATTTGTCGGTTGAGTTTACAACAATAAAATATTTGAACTCTAGTGTTGGCATTAAACTTGTTTTCTTGTGTTTGTGATTATCTATATTTTGAAGCATATATTTTGTTAACTTTTTTTTTTCGTTAACTGAATTTATCCCTGTCAACTATGCATTGGTTATGTTTGCTATTATGTGAACATATTCTCTGATTATCTCAGTTTAAGATAAAGACACTGCTTTAACATGGTTCATTTCTTGTAGGATGATAGAAAGATTAACGTTGGCGACTGTGCTCTGTTCGAGCCATCCCACAATTCCCTTCCATTTGTTGGAAGAATTCGTAAATTAAAGTTAGGAAAAGATAATAATATAAGTCTTTTTGTGAATTGGCTTTACCGGCCTGCAGACGTAAAGCTTAAAGACGGTGCTTTGCTAAAAGCGGCACCAAACGAGGTTTTTTACTCATTTCACAAGGATGAGATACCTGTTGCATCATTACTTCATCCGTGTAAAGTCACATTTCTTCGTAAAGGTGTTGAACTTCCTTCAGGGATATCCTCATTTGTGTGCAGACAAGTCTATGATGTTAAGACTGGGCGTTTATGGTGGTTAACTGACAGAAACTATATTAACGTAAGTTTTATTGTTCGATTTTTGTCTTGTGTTCTATTATCGTATCTGTTGAAAGTTATCTTGATTGGATATGTAGTCTTTTTTGACACAGGACTTACAAGAAGAAGTAAACCAGTTATTAGATAAGACGTTGATAGAAATGCATGGATCAGTGCAGACTGGAGGTCGGTCTCCGAAACTCTTGAACGGTCCAAACGGGTCAGCAAACCGAAAACCTAATTCAGATAATATACAAAATAGTTCCTCGTCTATTTCATCACATGCAAAGAGGAAGAAGCGAGCACATGGCGTTCACAATTCAGAATCCGTGAAACGTGATTGTTTATCTAAAGTTGACGATGCAGATTCTCGTCAACTTAGACCAGAGCACAGGCTAAAAACCGAGATTGCTAAAATTACTGATAAAGGAGGATTGGTGGATATTGATGGAGTTGAAAAACTAAGACAGCTCATGCGACCCGAGGATACTGAGAAACAACTAAACTTGGCTTGCAGAAAAATGCTCGTTGATGTAATATCGGATACTGACAGATATGATTGTTTAGGTCGATTTGCTCATTTAAAGGGATTGCAAGTTTTAGATGAATGGCTTCAAGAAATCCACAAGGGCAAGATTGGCGATGGTAGTGTTAAAGAGAATGAAAAATCTATCGAGCAGTTTCTTTTTTCTTTACTTCGTGCACTTGATAAATTACCCGTAAATCTTCATGCTTTACAGACGTGTAATGTCGGGAAGTCGGTGAATCATTTACGTAGCCATAAAAATTCTGAAATTCAGAAGAAAGCCAGAAGTCTAGTCAGCACATGGAAGAAACGTGTAGAAGCTGAAATGAATATTATTGAAACAAAGTCTAGTACAAGTCGAGGCAGTAGTTCTTGGTCACATAAGCCAATGATTTCTGATGTTTCTCCTATGGGAAGTACTAGACGTATAGGTGGCAGTTTTTCAGAGGTGGGTCCCAAGAGTTCTGCTTCACAATGTTCTGCGTTAAAAGCTCCACAACTGAAACAAAGCTCCGGTGAAGCTATCACCACATCACCAACATCTCCGGGGTCCACAAAATTGTCCCCGTCGTCAGCTAATAGTCAATCTTGTTCTAGTGATCATGTGAAGACTCGGGTGTCAAGTGTTTCTCATAGTAAAAACTCATGCAAAGGTTTCCAACGATCTACAACAGAAAGAGTATCTGACAAAGAATCACCAGCCAAACTTACAACAGAAGCAAATATCGGAAAAAGCCGGAGACTCATTGTGAGGTTGCCAAACACAAGTCGAACTCCCGCACAAACCGCAAGTTTGGAATCGCCCGAAGATTCATCAACAATATCTGGCAAAGGATCTCTTCCGGTACCTTCTAAGAAACAAGATAAACAAGGAAGCGATGTAGTAAACACAGGTGATGATGTGTCTCGGGGGAAAGAACGAATTGTCCGTGATGAAGAACAGGGTAAGAAAGATGCATCCTTTGGCAGCGGTTTATCATCAGGGGTTACACCAAAACTATATGAGACTTCTTATAGCTCGATAAATGCGTTGGTGGAGAGCTGTGCAAAATTTTCGGAAGCTAGCGTGTCTCCGTCGATTGTTGGTGATGGTGGAATAATCCTTCTTGCCAGCGTGGCTGCTGGTGAAATGTCGAGATCTGATGTGTCACCCGCATGTTCCCCTGATTGTGACTCACACATACCTGAAGACGTATGTTCTGTGAATGCTGCTAAGTTGAGTCAAGTAGCTCATGATGCTCATGTTAAAGTGGAGCAGATTGGTTCCGTACGTGTGGATAATAATACGGGGTTGGTGAATTTGGCACCTGAGGTAAAACCACTAGAGGAAAACAAGTGTGTGGATGATATTCTGATTAGAAACACTGTGGGTCCGCTCTATGCAGCTGCTACATGTGTCAAACCTGAAACCGCAGAAATTAATGCAGCTTCTTGGTCATCTTCAGATATGCGTGATGATAAGGAATTGGTGCACAAACCGTTAAACGATCAAACTGTGGCCACTGCTTGTGGTGATGTTGATTTAGCACCAAAGTCTGAAGAGACTGATAACGAGAAGTGTCATATAAACATGGATTCCGGGACATCTGTTACTGAACTTGCTTATGAAAATACAGAAAAAGACGATAAAGCATCTGTGGTTGCATTGCAAGAAGTAGGAACGTGTGTAACAGAGGCCAACTGTGTTGAAGAGCGTACAGTAAAGTTGAACTTTGATCTGAATGAAGTTCTTCCTAATGATGATGGAATACAATGTGAGGATGAAAAGGCTGCTGTTGATGCACCCAACCCGTTACCTTCTAATGATAGAACGCAGTCTGGTTCGATAACTGTAGCTGCTGCTGCAAAAGGACCATTTTACCCTTCTGAGAGCTTCTTAACAGGTAAGCCTGAAATGGGGTGGAAAGGTTCTGCTGCCACCAGTGCATTCCGTCCAACAGAACCTCGAAAGGGAGATGTTCCGGACCTTCCGGTTTCTGATACTTGTACCGATAAACCAAATCATGCTCTTTTTGACTTTGACTTGAATGTTGGAGTCGATGATGCTGGTCAACACAATGCTCCATCGGGGCTTGATCTTGATTTGAACGCATGTGAGGAGAATCCCGAGGCTGTCCAGTTGTCTGTCAGTACCAGCAGTAGACCTTCCAGGTCAAAACTACCTGGCTTTGACCTAAACGGACCGGGTACGGAAGAAACTGGTGGCGAATTGGTAGCTTTTTTGAAAAACGGTATGCAGTTTATATCCGGTGTGCCTAATGTCGGAATGAATAATACGGGCACCACGAACTTTTCAAATTGGTTTCCACCAAATAATGCCTACCCAGCAATTACAATCCCGTCTCAAAGAATGTTGACACCCGTGACTTCTAGCACATCACTTAATCCCGATATGTTCAGGGGCCCCGTTTTATCGTCATCTACCGTTCCATTGCAATATCCAGCTTTCCCGTTTGAGACCAGTTTCTCGTTACCTTCGGTTTCAAATGCTTATGCCGATTCTCCGTCATACAGTGGTGGGCCGCTTTGTTTTCCAACCTTTCCCTCAGTGGGACCCAACGGTGTGGTGTCGATGCCTTACAGGCCTTACTATACGAGTCTACCTGGTGGCTCGAGTAATGTTGGTCCCGATGGTAAAACGTTTGGAAGCCAAGTTTTAGATCTAAACGCGGGCCCCGGAGATGATAAACTGGCAGCCACTTTGAGGCAGTTACCTGTTGGTGGTGGTGGTGATGAGCAGTTAAGGATGTTTTATCAACTGGCGGCAAGTGGTGGTGCACCGAAGAGGAAAGAGCCAGATGGCGGTTGGGATGGTGATAATAGGATTAGCTACAAACATCCACATCAGCAGTAGGGATACTTAGCCTGGTGAGTTTATTTTTTTTGTTTTATACTGCTTTGCGGTCGAATGTGAATGTTTTGGTTTGTTTTCTCACGTGTTTGATGTGATTTTTGCAGGATATAAAACTGTGTCTTGTTTATGAGAAACGTTGATGGTTGTAATGCATAGGGTTGAGTTGTTGTTTGAAATGGTTTGAGTGGCCTGTGTTGATGTTTAGTCATCATGCAATTTTATGCTGCAAGTTTAGTCAACAATTCAATATTCATACAGTTAAATACTTATATAATAACTCTTTATACCGTTCAAAAAATATAATAACTCTTTATCTCATCCCTTATTGTCATTAGTTTCTCTTTCCATTAATACGCATTACCATAAATAATTGTGCTAAGACACTTTCCTACTTTTTTTATGGAACACCATCTTATGATTGCTTTACTTATGAGTTAAGCTGGAAAAGGGTTGTTTTGAGACCGGGTACAGTTAGTCCTGTCAAAATGGGTCGTATTGGGTGTTGGGTAAACAGGTTTGTGAACTTGAGTTCGGGTTAAATGGGTTCAAGTTGAATCGACGATTTATTTTTTTTTTGTTAAAGGGGAAGACACCCGGTAAATTTTTGGTAATGTGCCAAGAGTTTGGTTAAAGTAGTCATAACCTTGTAATTATCTAGGTTGAAGGTAGTGATAACCTTTTCCCTAAAATGGTAGTGACAACCCTTACAATCTCTTGTAATCTTTGTAGGATTCTACCTTACCAACTATGAGTGAATGTAAAAGTTATTACAATGAATTTATCGAACACTCATCCACTTTTAGAATCTTGATATTAGTATGTAGGGTTAAGTTCACATACAAAGTGCTTTATCGTACAAAACGTACGAAAGGCATGAAAAAAACAAACAAATGCAGTGACATTTTCGTAATTATTTGCTCGTAGGGTAATTATCACAATTACTCTACAAGTGTATCAAAATAACTCTGCAAGTTTATTAAACAACATATAATTCAAAATTACTCTATAAAATCATTTATAGAGTAATTATGATACTCTACAAAATTACCTTACAAGATCAAAATTACCTTACAAGAACATTTTACAAAATTACTCTACAAGATCAAAATTACCCTAAAAGATCAAAATTACCCTACAAGATCATTTGTAAAATAATTTTGATAATTACCTCTATGAGTAAATAATTACGAAAATGTCACGCGTTTTTTATATACATTTTCATGTTGTTCGTACGTTTTGTATGATAAGAGTATTTGTATTTGATCTTTTGTGTTAGTATGTAATCACTAGGAATATGAAAGTGTTCTGAGTTTTGCGTATGAATGATTTTTTTTTAAATTGTGAAGAGCGATGCCTAAATATCGAAGAAGAAATAGAGCGAGAATCCAGACGGTCATTTCATGACTTAGAGCATTCACATTCTATCAATCAAAATATGTGAGAGAGGGTCTTTATATTATAAAGGGTATAAAAAGTGGTTGTGAGTGGAGGAGAAAGAAAATGTTACTGTTCATCTGTATATTTGGGTGGACACTGTTCATCCCCTATAGTTTTTTAATATATAATGAAAGTGGTTGTGAGTGGAGAGAGAAAATGTAATGATTAAAGGTATAAAAATATTATTTAATTGAAAAGGAGGAGAGAGAAAAGTATTTGTTTTTAGTGGAAATATATTGATATATAAATTGTTTTTAGAAAGTGTATGTATAATTTTAAGAAGCTGGGTGTGAATGCTTTTAAACCGTACGGCAAAGTGGATTTCGCTCTCAAGAATTAATCCAAGTAATTTCAACTCTATGATAAGACTTTTTGCATAGTGAAAATCAAAGAGAATTTAGTATATGATTGAGTTTGACTTAAAAGAGAGACACAAGTTTAACATGTTAAGCATTTTTGTTTACATCATGGTGTGTCTTGGTCTCTTTTACTTCTTTGTTTGTATCATAGTGTTATGTGCCTTATGTCTAAGGTTTGATGCAAAACTACTATCAAGCCGGAGGTCTTATCGGAAGTAGGCTCTCTATTCCTAGAGGGTAGAGGTAAGATTGTCTACATCTTGCTCTCCTAAGACCCTACTTTAGCTTTGCTATGAGTGAGATTTACTGAGTATGATGATGATTAAGCATTCCTCATTTGTATAATAATCCAAATAAATTTTAGAGTTAAATCCCATTTTATTCCCTGTGGTTTGAGCCATTTTGCTAGTTTAGTCCAAAGGTTTTATTTTTCGCTTGTAAGTCCAAAAAGGTTTCACCGTTGCCATTTTAGTCCACTAGGTTCACTTCATCCATTGTTTCTATTAACAAGAAGGGCAATTGGTCATTTTATATGGTCGAATTGCCCTTCTAGTTAACAAAATTACATATAAAACTGACCGAATTGCCCTTCTTGTTAACAGAAAAAATGGATGAAGTTAACCCAGTGGACTAAAATGACAACGGTGAAACCTTTTTGGACCCACAAATGAAACATTTTGACTAAACTGTCAAAATGACCCAAACCACATGGACTAAAATGACATTTAACTCTAAATTTTAAAATAATTCCTTTAGGGAGTTCTCATCCAATATTTTATTAACAACTAAATATATAAAAACCATCCTCATAAGAAGTGTAATATTATTTGTAAAATCTTTTTAGTTTCAATTAAACACGGTATAAAAATAATAACTGTATCTGATATGTTTACAAAAAATACATTACAAAATTACAAAAGTTTAGGGTGTTGCACAAAATTTGTGGAAGCATGGTCAAAATATATTAGTTAGAGTTTAATCAAATGATATTTTTCAAAATAAGGACATTTAATTTAATTAATTTTCCTTTATAATCATTTATTATCCTTGTTGAAGAATGAGGGGCATGAGGATTGATTGAGGAAGATCTCTTTTTCTTGTTATAAGACTGTGATTGGGTCCGCATATGTTTGGTAAAGAGAATAATTAAAAAACTAGAAAGTGTTCAATTAGAACATTAAAGTTTAGTATAGAGAATAATAAAAAAAGGGAAAGTGTTCAATTGGAACATTAAAAGTTGACGAAATTGGACCTAGTTACTCTTCAGGATGAAGTGGATGAACGGAGGGGATTCTCGAACGTGGAAAAGGAATATGTTGTATACAATTGATTAATAGGGAGAGGATCAAATAGGAAGTATGGTTTGGGTAAGAAGGGTAGGAAACAAGAATAGGAGCATACGTAGCAAAGTTGAAAAACCATAAGGGGAGGGACATTTTAGTCAAAACCCATCATTTTAAAAAAAATCAGCATTTGCAATTAATTTCTCTTTCCCGTATACCCAAATCCACTATTTTCAAAACCACAAACTATCACATCACAACCAACACCACCACCTACGATCGCCACCATCTTCTAGAAACCAGATTTGAAACCACCACCACCTTCAACCACATGTTGCGTTTTTCAGATCTGAAACGACCATTCCACCATCCACCGCCCACCACCACCATAACCAGTTTCTCCATGGTGTGTCGGATTTCTTTCTCCATCCATCGTGGTTAATCGGAGGTCTTTTGTAAGTTGTGTTTTTTATTTTCATTGCGTTTTAGGTTATCAAACCTCAATTGTGTTTTTCACCTCATTATGTTTTAGTTAGAGTTGTTCTTTTCATTTTTTGTTCTTTTGGATGTTAAAACATAGGCATGACCATGTTAAAAATAGAAACATGACCATGTGAAACCCGTTGCGTTTTAGACATGGAGTGTATGTTTTAGAACCTAAAATGCAAAGAACATGATCATATTAAGACAGAAGTATGGTCATGTTGGAACACAGGAATGACCATGTTAAAACATAAATGTGCTATGTTAAAAGTCCATTGCGTGTAAGAACCTTGCAGTGCAAATTTTTGATTTTGGGTTTCATTGTGTTTTAAAACCTGGATTGCGAGAAACATGATCATGTTGGAACAAAGGCCATGTTAAACCCATTGCATTTTAGAACCTAGAGTGCAAAGAACATGATCATGTTGGGACTAAGGCCTATCCATGTTAAAACTCCATTGCTTTTTAAAACTTACAGTGCAAAATATTTGCTTTTGGGTTTCATTGCGTTTTACAACCAGAACACGATCATGCTAAAATAGAAGCATGGTCACGTTGGAACAAAAACATGACCATGTTAAAACTCCATTGCTTTTTAGATCTGTAGTGCAAAATCTTGATTTTGTGTTTCATTGCGTTTTAGAACTGGAGTGTAAAAGAACATCAAAGAACATGATCATGTTAAAATAGAAGCTTGATCATGTTGGAAGAGAGGCATGACCATGTTAAAACAAAGGCATGGCCATGTTAAAACAGAAACATGACCATGTGAAACTCATTGCGTTTTAGACTTGGAGTGTACGTTTTAGAACTTGAGTGCAAAGAACATGATCATGCTCTGTTCTAACATGATCATGTTAGAACAGAGGTATGACCATGTTAAAACATAAACACGACCATGTTAACCCCATTGCGTTTTAGAACTTGTGTTATAGTGTGTTGTTCTATCCATTGCGTTTTACGCATCTGGGTTTTCGAATTTTTTTCTTCAAAGTATAACAATAATAACTCATTTTGAAGATAAAAATGTTTGTTTTTATGGTGCAATTTTATTAAAAAAATAATGTCGTACAAAAGAGTTATTAACGTTTTATAAATGATGGAAAATTGGAAGAAAGAGAAACTACTGACTTGAAAGGATTAGAATACCCTTAATGTCACGCGCCTCCCATTTTGATCAATTCAACCTATTTAATCTAAGCCTTTTGATCAAAAAGCCAATAAGTCAATAAGTTGTTTCAAAAAGCTAAGCCAAACACCCCTTAATAGATGATCAAGATTACTTCTTAACCTTCCTACCTAAATAAAATTCCTAGTATATCTTGACCCTTGATTAATAATACATAATACCTTTCATGATTTTCTTATTCTATATAGTAGGCTTCTTGCCTTCTTCTTTTCCCTTCCTCATGCCCTACTACACAACTAGGGTTGTGCTAAAAAACAAAAATTAAAAAACCCAAAAATCGTATCGAATCTGATACCGGAAAACACCAAACCGAATTGATTCCTAACCGTATCCAAATTGTGAACTCGGTTATTGGTTCCACACATCTTGCTTATCTGGATAACCGAACCGAATTCAATTGAATACACCGAATAATATAATGACCAGTTTACAGTTGAACTCGATTCGGATTGACAAAGTTCTAATTCAGATAAGTCTGGTTTTCTGTTAAGTCCAAAAGAAAAAAAATATGAAAACCGAATAAATTTAGATCTGAACCGATGGGCACCCCTTGTGGGTGCTCAACCATATAATCTTGGTTGTTTGTTGGATTTCTTCTAAATTGCCTACTTGTGTGATGATTTACTTTCTCTTCTTATCCCCATCACCGGGATGTGCTATGCAAATAACATATTAGGTTTTATTTTTTTGTTATTTCTTATCGCCATTGTTGTTGTGTTGCCATAGTCGTAGGTCACTTCACTTTAGCGATGTTGTTATGCCTCTTGTCAATTGCCACTACCACTCAACATGTAGGTAATGTTTCGTCACATAGTTTCTTAGTGCGCACTTTTGAGGATTTTTAAAGATTGTATGTTCTCCTTATACCGTAATATTCATATATTTTTTCTTGTATGAGCGTCATTTTTTCCCACTCCGACTACGAAGTAGTATTAGATTAAATATATTGGTTATGGCTTATTTTAATGATCATTTCATAATTATGACATAGGGTAAAGTTAACCTACAAAGTCTCCAAAATTTTAGAAGCGTACAAAGACATAATAGATTACAAAATATAACATAATGTCGAACAAAATATAACACAATGTCGAACAAAATATAACACAATGCCGAAAAATATAACACAATTATGGCACTTCGTAAAAGCATGTCCAATAATGCATCGACACATGTCCCTAATCCTAACGTTGCTTAACGGTAGCCAAGAAGGACTATTTTTTCCCAAAAATTTAAAATTTTGGATGTAGAGGGACTAAAAGTGTCAACATGCTGAAACTAAGCCTCTGAATGACCTTTTAACAAACCGGGAGCTTTTTGATATTCGATCATACTCTCGGGAATGCCTAGTATTGATATATAGGCTTTATTCATTTTTAGGCTTTATATAGCCAAAAGTCACGCGTTTTCGATAAACGCTTTGACTTTCGGTTAAGACCATTATGGTCCAGCCATTGTTTGATATGAACATGGCTAAGTGATCGTAATTAGGTAGGTTTTAAACTCTTAAAAGGGAACCTCCTAAAGATCACGTTTACTAGACCAATTGACAGGTCAAAGTTAAAGCTTTAAAAGTCAAACGGGTCAGATTTTCGTAAAAAACTTATAATCTGAATACATATGTGTTATAAACATGTTTTGACACTTAAAACAACTTGGTAATAAATAATAGAACATGTGTGAATATGTTCAGCCCGTCAATTTCAGTCTTAGGGTCGGTTCGCAACCGAAAGTCGCAAAGTTTGACTTCTGCTTTCACTTTCGATTATGAACCGAATTAGACTAGTGTGCTACTGATTTAAGGTCCCGTTATGATCGTATTATGATATAGCATAACCCTCTGAGGCTATATTACACGATCGTAATAGTAATCTGAGTTTTATGCAAGTTTCCGTTAATATGCCACACTTTGACTATTATGCCCTTTTTATTTAAAATGAGGTTTTAATCACCAACGAACTTGCAAATTATTTAGGTACTGACATGTTAACATGTTTAACATATTTGATGTTACAAATCTGATCATAAACCAACTTTTCGAATAATATCGTAAATGATGCTTTAAAGCAACCGAAATGCCCTTTCGGCGCATAGAACGGTTTTAAACATAATTCTCATACCAAACTTATTATCTACTATTATAATATCATAAATAGGATATTTTGGGATATCAACTCAGTTTATAAATTGAGTTTACGATCGAGTTCTTGTATTATGTCCTTAAATGACGATAACGCCCTTTTGGCCCTTAAAGAAGTTTTTAAACATGAACGGAATACAAAACCTTATACCTACTGATATGTTATACTAAATAACATATCCTAATCATATAAACCTGTCATAACTTCTATTTTGGCGCGTAGTATGGTTTTAAACCATATCAACCAACCAAGACTTGTTACCTACTGATTTTATAACTCATTTAAAATGTTTTGCAGTAGGTACTTGATATAAACTCAGAATCCCAAATAAGTTTTCGAAACTATGTGTGAAATGACTAAAATGCCCCTACGGAGTATAGTTTGGTCTTAAACCATAAAGCACACATATATTTGATATCCTACTGATATTATATCATGATAAAGTATTTTCACAGAATGTTTATGGTCGTAACATCAGATTATACGCAAGTTCCTTTTATACGTCGCTAAATGACCAAAACGCCCTTATGAGGCATAATTGATTTTAAAATCTTAACGTGCATACAAGTTGATATCCTACTAATATTATAACTTTTTTAAAGTATATTGGCATATGTAACTTGTTCATGACTCATCCGGTTACTCGATATCGCATATGTGTGCACGGTTAGACTTATGTAGCTCATTTACATAAGATTACCGAAACGGGTTTAACCTTATCATTTCCGCTTCAAAATCCAGAATGTACTATGTTTACCCATACTATACAAGTCCTAGTACTTTTGGGTTTAAACCACATTCTAATCAGTATACGCTTAATCTAGCGAATCTATTCTTAGGTATCGGGTCATATCTAAAGGGACTACCTTTGGCCCGTATACATTCTAACATATAATAAATCTGTTTATTCCAGACTATAGTATCCCAGATAATCGGAATTGGGTCAATAATACTTAGACTTGCGGCTTTTTACTTAATTATAATCTTATCGATTGGAAGCTAGCAAAAAGGTAAATACTCTTAGCCTATTTTTTATACGGGCTTGGGATACGCTAAATTATTACCGCTTGGTCGGGTATGGGATATTGTTGTCGGATTGCGATTTAATTAGATCTCATAACCCGTTTTAATCTGTATTGTCTGATAACTTAAACATTGGGGGTTAACTCGACCGTGTCCTGGATATCCTCGGCTCATTTAATTATGAATAGCCACGACCTAAGCGCAGGGTGTAAGCGTACACCCGATAAACGCTAATTTATACTTTGTACCCCTTGGGGTTTATATGTGGTGTGTCGGTTAATCATGTCTCAGTTTTTATATTGGACCCCCTATGTATTATCAACATGTAAAACTGTATACAAGATCATTTTGAATTATCCCAAGTTATTAATAAAAGATTTTTCGTGCCTTGTGCACCTAAATGAGTCTTTTGAAATGTTTTCAAAATGAGTCGGTTAATTGTATTTACCAGCAAAAGCTGACATATTTTCAAAAGATTGAACCGCAGGTACCGAACTTTATTAAGACTGGGAATTCGGGTCGGCTTGAATGAAGACCAAGGAATTTGCGACCCCTATGCTTAATGCTGTCTAAAGCTCTGTTATTAGATTCTGCCTGTGGGCATGTATCGAAACACTTGTAATAATTTTATATATATTCAAACTTTAATGAATTCTTTCCAATACTTCCACTGCATATTATTACATTGTGGTAACTGTTATTCAGCCGTCACGATTATACCCCTTCGGGCCCACCGGGAATCTACGTGGAAATCGGGGTGTGACAGGTTGGTATCAAAGCTACAGTTTGAGTGAATTAGACACTAGCCTGTTGTGTCTAATCTCAAATATCACAAATGCAGATTCCTTAAATATCGAGTCTAGACCCAAACATAAGATTACTCCTATCGATATATATATACAGTCCTTGATTTTATGAAAATCATGGAAATGCGGCCAAGATAAGGAATCAAAATAAAATATTGGGTCGTGGACTTGATGATCTCTACTACTGAGTAGCTTGAAGTTCCATATGGTGAAATACATATAATTTGGAGACAATGACTCCGTTACGAGGATGTTAAACCTCGTCACGTAATATTATACCTTCTGGTATTCTTGTGATATCCTAATATCATTTATCCAAAGTCTATCATATTCGATAGACATTCCGGTAATATCTCACCAGCCAATTAAAGCAGCAACAACTATAATAGCTGTATCATGGCAAGGATATCAGTGCAATTTTTGCACCAAATTAAATTCTCTGATTCTCATATTTTTAGAGAATAAGCGGAAAAAGGAATCACTTTTTCTGAATCATGCTTAAAGCATATAAATTTCGAGTCTTGGAACTCGATTGATTCAAACCCATCTGGGTATATTATATTACATAAGATCGGCAACTCTCGCCAGCAAATTCTCCATCTGGAGTTCGACAATGATTATTATTTCATTGATTTTTAGTAAACTACAAATGTTAAACTTTAGTATGATAGAAGTGTCGTATGATGATTGTCTGTATCTTAGCGTGTCCTATAGATTGCTTTCATGCCTAGCCAGTATGAAGGTTTAATGCATGGAACCTCTAAGATCTCCCAAATGATCATATTGTACTAATATCAACTGATAGTAAGCTTCTAATATAATTTGGCGATCTCATTGCCATAAGAAAAATCGTTGATTTTATGGAGCCCATTTTATGATTTCTTTTCTTCAATATGAAGGTCACAATTGTTCCTCCTACCTTTCAAAAAGATCTTCTTAATGGTTTACACCAGCCAAGTGATAAGGTCACACTAATTGGAAAATATGGTAGTTAAGATGTATAGCCTTCTACCATGATAGTTAAGGAAGATTATCCCTTCTATCCAGAGGTGGTGAACTATGTTCACACCTCCTAGTCTATGTAGTCACTGCGACCATGACTAGATCATCTAAACAATTAAGACAACTATTCTAAGTTAACATTCAAGTAATGCTAACAATCCTGGTAGTGTGACTTGAGGAATCGCACTAGCCATCTAGGTAATGGACTATGTCCAAACCTTATAGCCCTCGTGATCAAATTTGATCATGGCTAGTATCATCAATACGATGATCATGACATCCATTAGTGATGTATAGCTTTCGAGCTATTATTATTAAAAAAACATCCATTAGTGGTGTAGTGCCTACGGGCCATGAATGAACATCCATTAGTGGTGTAGTGCCTAGGAGCCATGAATAAACATCCATTAGTGGTGTAGTGTCTACGGGCCATGATTAAACATCTATTAGTGATGTAGTGCCTACGGGCCATGATTAAGCATCGGTTAGTGATGTAATGCCTACGGGCTATGATTTAACATCCATTAGTGATGCATCCCAAATACCCCAATGTGGAGAAAGGGTCCGTAATTAAACGTTGTACTTTATTGAGGCGTGTCCCAAGTCTCCCAATGTGGAGAAGGGTTTGTATTTAAGCGTTGTACTATATTGAGGCACATCCCAAATATCCCAACGTGGATAAAGGGCCTGTAATTAAACGTTGTACTTTATTGAGGCGTGTACCAAGTCTCCCAATGTGGAGAAGGGTTTGTATTTAAGCGATGTACTATATTAAGGCGCATCCCAAATATCCCAATGTGGAGAAAGGGCCTGTAATTAAACGTTGTACTTTATTGAGGCGTGTTCTCAACTCTCCCAATGTGGAGAAGGGTTTGTGTTTAAGCACTGTACTATATTGAGGCGCATCCCAAATATCCCAATGTGGAGAAAGGGCCTGTAATTAAACGTTGTACTTTATTGAGGCGTGTCCTAAGTCTCCCAATGTGGAGAAGGGTTTGTATTTAAGCGATGTACTACATTGAGGCGCATCCCAAATCTCCCACTGTGGAGAAAGGCATGTACTTAAAACGCTGATGTATTGAGGCGTCTCCCAAATATCCCACTGTGGAGAAAGGGCAGGTACATTAAACACTGTACTATATTGAGGTGTAACCCAAGTCTCCCAATGTGGAGAAGGGTATATATTTAAACGTTGTACTTTATTGAGGCGTATCCCAAACTTCCTAATGTGGAGAAGAGTTTTTATTCAAACGCTGTACTTTATTGAGGCGTATCCCATATCTCCCAATGAGGAGTGGGACTTATATTTAAATGTCAACTGCGATGTATTCCCATATCTCCAATTAAGGAGAGGGAGTTATATCTGAAACGTCAATTAAGACGTATTCCCACATCTCCCAATAAGGAGGGACTTATATTTGAACGTCAACTGAGACGTATCTCAAATCTCCAACTATTCCAAGTTATGTGGAAGGAGAGAAATTAAAATACTGCATTATCAGTCAAAATAAGGACAGTTGTGGTCATATAACTCCCTGTCTATAGGTGGTGAACTATGTTCAAACCTTATTATCTATAAGATCAAATGAGATCTTGACTAATAGTATCATCAAATTAGGTGATCATAATGTTTTAACTTTCAATGTAATGTTCATACTTCAGGCAATGTGACCTGAAGAACCACATTAGCTGTATGGGTAATAGGCTATGTCCAAACCCTGTAGCCTGTGTGATCAAATCAGATCCCAGTTGATATCATCAATAAGATGATCATGAGTAAACATCCATTAGTTATGTATTGCCAATGTGCTATATATTATTGTCCATCGTGACAGGACATCTGTAGTCTTGAGACTTCCTGTCCAGAGGTAATAGGCTATGTCCAAACCTCGAAGCCTTATGATCCAATGAGATCATGGCTCACATATTCTGTCCAGAGGTAATAGGCCATGTCCAAACCTTGAAGTCTAATGTCCTTCGTGACAAGACAATGGGCTATATAGTTAAGTCCATTACCAACCGCGGTAAATGAGGCTAGTGAAATCTGATATATATATATATATATATATATATATATATATATATAGAGAGAGAGAGAGAGAGAGAGGATAAGTTTAGATAGAAAACCCACCTACCGACATTTTTTTTTTGAAAAGAATAACACATGTAATTACATGTTTTTAAGAGTTTTGCGTAAAAAAACAAAAAAGCGCCGAAGGATTATTTAAAAAAAATAAACAAATTTCAGCAACTTTTGTGACTAACATGTGTTAGACAAAAAATGCTGAAACTTGTTTATTTTTTTAAATATTCCTCCGGCGTTTTTTTTTGGACCAAAACTCTTAAAAACATGTATATTACATGTGTTATTTTTTTCAAAAAAAAATGTCGGGAGGTTGGGTTTTCTAAGGTTTCTCAAATTTTTAGGGTTTTCCTATATAACCCTACCCTATATATATATATATATATATATCTGCAAGATCTGATGCAAATAAATAATTTGCTTTTAAAATTCTCAAAATCTTACTGATGGCTATAATATTTCAGATAAGCTTATGGCGAGCCTTAAAATTGGCGAAACAAGCAAGAAAAACGGTGGTGATGACTTAGAGCACCAAAACCGTAAGGAGAAGGGAATCATCTTTGATCCCTGATTGCCGATGAAGCCGGTAAAGCCCTGGCTGGATTTATGGCCACACTAAAAAGGGCCAGAACCATCAGCACATAAAGAGAACTCTGTTTCCAAACCCCGTTCTAATACTTATAAGACTGAAAAGTCTCATTTCTCCTCAACTAAGAGTGAGCAAAGTATTAAGAGCATCAAGAAAAATGAGTCGTATGACTCTAAGAAGGGGTGTACTTATAAGTACTTTGTTTCTTGTAAACCCTGTGACTTTACGGGTGAAGATGGAGCTATTGATGCTCTAAAGTGGCTGGATGAAATGGAAACCGTTATTGATATAAGCGGTTGTGTCACCAAGGACACCGTTAAATATGTGTCCCAATCCTTCAAGGAGGATGCTTTAATTTGGTGGAAGGCACTGATCCAGTCCACTGGCAAGGTTGCAATGTATAGCCTAAGTTGGTCTAAATTCGTGGAACTGATCCGCGAGACTTACTGCCCACCTCATGAGGTGGAGAAAGTCGAATCTGATTTTCTGAAACTGACCATGAAAGGTCTCGAGTGTCGAACCTATGTATCTGAGTATAACTCTTTATCAAGACTCGTTCATTATTTAATCACCCCCGAGTCTAAGCGCATTACGCGGTTTATTGGAGGACTCGCTCCAGAAATCAAGGGGGTGGTTATATCCTCCAGACCTATGACTTATAGATCCGCTGTGGATCTATCTTTATCACTCACTAAAGATGAGATAAGAGTAAAAGCGACTAAGGCCTAAGAAGATCGTAAACGAAAGCGTGATGATACCTCAAGTAATGATTTCAAAAAGAGTAAAACCGGCCTAAATCATCACCGGTCCAAGCCAAATGAGGCAAAACCTAAGTGTAAAACATGCGGGAAGCGACATTTTGGAAGATGCTTCATGAACAAACCAAGGAATGTGGCATCTGTAAGCAGATGGACCACAAGTCCCATGAATGCAAGGATTTGAAAAACGCCATCCGCTATGGATGTGGCGAGAAAGGGCATATAAAGACCCGCTGCCCAAAGAGGGCAACTTACAGGAAGAACAAGGGCCATTGATGGCAAGAAAGGCAATGATTGAGCCTTTCAAATAGTTGCAAGAGAAGCAGTTCAAGTCATAAAATATCATTACGGATCTATTTCCCGTAAATGATATATTTGTTAGAAACTTGTTTTAAATTCTGAAGTTAGTTAAAGCTTCGTTAAACTCTGAATCTAATAAATTCTAAACTTGTCTTTTTGAGGTTTAAATATGATTTATAAAAAATCAAGTGGCCAATATAAATGGTTTCACATATGATATATCTTTCATGAATTTATTTGTCCCTTATCTATAAATCTTGCCGGATTCGATATAGTTTTAGACATGGTTGGTTAGATCAAAAACCAAATCCACATTGTCTGAAATAAGAAGCCTACCGAAATCAAAAATCCCCATCAGGTGATATACTCACCATTTGTGGAAAATCAACACTATGAATTAAGTACAGGTTAATACTTCTTGTCAATTGAGGAAAATTTATAATTTCCGACAAGTTAAGCTATAAAAAGACAACATTAAACCTCCTTATGGAGTACTGTTGATCTAACATTTCGTAAATTCTTGATCGGTAATATACCGACACATGTCCGTACTCTCAAATGTGCCACATGTTGGACGAGAGGGACTAATCTTGTCGTCATGTCATTATTATGACCGCTGAACGACAATTGATAATATTAAAGTACTAGTCTTGTCGTTATGTCATTATTATGACCACTGAACGACAACTGATTAAAAGTACTAATCTTGCCGTCATGTCATTATTATGACCGCTGAACGACAACTGATTAAATTAAAGGACTAATCTTGTCATCATGTCATTATTATGACTGCTGAACGACAATTGATTAAATTAAAGTACTAATCTTGTCGTCACGTCATTATAATGACCGCTGAACGACAATTGATTTAATTAAGGTACTAATCTTGTCGTCATGTCATTATTATGACCACTGACCGACAATTGATATAATCAAAGTACTGATCATGTCATTATGTCATTTATGACCGCTGATCGACAATTGATTTAATTAAAGTACTAATGGAGTCGTTGTGTTATTATGATAACCTCTGAACGACGTCCGATATTAAAAGGCTGATTCTGCCGTTATGTCATGTTATAGACCTCTGAACGGCATTGAATGAAGTCTAAGGTCTAAAGATGTCAACATGCCAAATATGGCCTCTGATGACTCTTACGGACTAAAACCATAGTATCGGATTGAGATACTACATATATTCTTAATTCTGGAAATTTCCAGCATAGCATTTAATACGCTCTTAAAATTTAAGTACGACTTACCACCCAGATTGATGGCAAATTGAGCGTACAATTCAAACTCTGGAAACATTCTATGTGCACGTATGATACACAAGAAAGTGTAGAACACCCGTCTGTTGGGCTAAAGTTGGTAGAAACCAACTCTCTGGACCATGGATTGTCCTAACTAAAAGATTCTTACGAATCTGGAATATGCTCGAATATGTCTATGATAGACAGGAGAGTTTTAAAAGGTAAAAGCTTCGAGGATAATATATCCCTGAATAAGGGCAATTGGGCCCTAGATTTATTGACCTTTTAATGTGTCGACTCTATAGCTTTGAGCTACTAATAGAGATGAATGGAATCCATAGTGTATTTCATACCTCTAATCTGTGAAGTACTTAACTGATAAGCCCTTATCATGTTTCGCCATGATGTTTAAATATGAGCATAAGATTATTGGAAAACCTTGTCTATTATGACCGTGAAATCTAAAAGCTCCATAGAAAACAAGTTTCCCTCGTTAAAGTAACATGGGATTCCCAATGTGGACTAGGATACACTTAAGAGGTTGAAATCCAATACGGAACTAACCGTATTACAATAAACAAATCTCGAGGTCGAGATTTCCTTTAAGGGAGTGAGGATGTGACACTTCGTAAAATCGTTTCCAATAATGCATCGAAACGTGTCCCTAATCCTAACGTTGCTTAACGGTAGCCAAGAAGGACTTTTTTTTGCCAAAAAATTAAAATTTTGGATGTAGAGGGACTAAAAGTGTCAACATGCTGAAACTAAGCCTCTGAGTGACCTTTTAACAAACCGGGAGCTTTGTGATATTCGATCATACTCTCAGGAATGCTTAGTATTGATCATATAAGGCTTTAAGCCATTAAATGATTAAATACGAGAGTTTATAAGCACAGGGACTAATTCCGGCAAACTACGAAAGTCTGCCGATTCTCATATTTTGAATACGAAACCCATATACAAGTCCTAATACTTTGCATTCAATAAAACATCATACTTTATTAATGAGAATGCAATAATGTCGATCGTTGTGAAATTTGGATCATTTTCGTGTTCGTTAAAGAGTTTTACGCATTTTAGCGAAACGCATAACCGTACAACTGAACGAACCAAAATCCATGATATTTCCGGACAAAATCCAAGTCTCATATGCCTTAAAACCTTTATTAAGCCTAGAAATTAGGTTAAAAGGGGTTATGGGTGAAAAAACGCGACGAAACAAGTCTAGGGGCCAAAGCTGCCAACAAGTGAAAGTTGTAATTGATGACCAAGGTCCTTACGGACCATATCCATGGACCCATATGGTCCATATGGATACCTGCAGATCAGATTTTTGCTTGTTCATCAAGCATATCACCATAACTTGACACCTAGCTCGTTTTGCCACCATTTCACCTGGTCCTGACACCTCCTAAACACTTGTAATCATCCTAAAAGGCCTCTAAACACATGGAATCATCTCATTGATCCTCTTCAAGTATAAATAGGTGTTGTATTTCATTGTTCAAACTTGCACCATTTCTTGAAATCTTTCTATACTCTCCTTTGGAGGTTCCTGATCATTTTGGAGACTTCCTTGAGTACAAGACTTCTCCTTGGATCACTAGTAAGTGTTCCATCTCAGTCTTATTCATTCTTTGTCACACCCAACTGATGGCGGAAACATCAAGGCGGGACGAAAAAGATTGCTCATTACTCACAACGCTAATGGTGACAATAATTATTTAAAATCCAAATTTCATTTCATAGAGAAATTGTCATTACAATACATGGAAACTTCAAATAACAAAAATAACAAAGTCAAAATTGATACAACATGAATAAACCTAAAACGTCTATGTGTGTATCCAGCATCAACGCTACTTCAATTTCATAGCATCATCCTTCTCAACCTGTAACATGTTTAAAATAAAGTTCAATGCAAAATCAAAGGTGAGTACACAAGTTTAAGCATAAGCATACGAATTAGGTTTAAAACAAATCCACATGGCAACTAAGTTTATACAAGAGCATTATACATGGCATGCAATATTTCTAGTCAATCCTCTTGCTTACGCGAAATAACGATAATTTAACATGACCTCTCGTTCACGGGTGGTGCGTTACTCCTGTAGCGCTATACATGTCAAATGGAGGCTTAAGATAAGCAAATGACTATTATATTACATAAGAATGGCCCAAATATAAGCATCAAGCAATGTATCAAAGTCTTCGTGTAAATTGGATTGTTTCATGCATTGCATAAAAAAATAAGTTTAGTGATTTTTGTATAAGGTGAACATGTTACACCTAAAAGTGACAAAATGAAAATGGGTCGAGTGTACTCAAGTTTTTGCAAGCTTTCCGACTTGACGATTCCATGAAGAGTTGTTTGGTTGCGGGAGGAACACCGAGTTATCCTACAGGAGGAAAATGTAGGTGTGAGTATTGGATGTTAGATGGAAGATTGGGAATTTGGAATGAAGCATAACAAAATAATGTGTACGGAAATATTCACTAAGGTCTAGCACTCGTTTTGACACTATGGGAACCCATTAGGGTTTGTGTGATTTCATAGGTTATATCACCTATCAGAATCATAACGAGGAACTAAACACTTTGGTGATAAAACTTAGTAACTTGAAATATGATTATTTAGTCATCATCAAGGTTTCGGTTTCAAGTATATTATATAGATTATCATAGGTATACATTATATCATAAGTCCAATCATGGATGTCATAGAAGTCATGTAGGAGGTAGGAAGATAAATCTTCCATTTAGGAACCTCTTGTAAGTTCACCACTACACAAGTTATCATAGACAACAAGGTGGGTCAAGAACAAGAATAATAAAGGGAATGTAATTACTGTTATCACTATACTAAGTAGCCAAGTAATCTACAACCCGGTGAGCCGACGTCGACACATGCCGAAGGCTAGACGGGGTTGTGCTACTTTCAACTTCTAAGCTACCTAGGATAGAGATGAGAAATCATCAAGTGATGTGTGGAATTTTAGATGTAGGATAGCCCAAGCTAACCATGTAGTCAGACTATCTGCAAGTTCAAGACTTGACATCACTAGTGAGCTTAAAGCTCATGTAATACAGAAAGTTTAGGGTGTTAGAACAGCCCTCATTTGATGTAAAACAAGCTTGGTTAGGCTCACTAACCATAAACTTGGTTAGGAGTATAAGAACTCAAGGTTGTTTGAGGTAAAACACAAGTTTAAAGAGATTTAGTCCATTACAGAACGTTTGGAACCTTTTTGGTGAATTTCCAGGTCTGGATTCTCCAAGGAGAATCCATGGAATCAAACCTAAGGTTTATCCAAGTGTTATGAAAGAAGAATCAAGCAAAAAGACCAAGTTAGAAGAGGTTATGCTCACTTTGGCAAAGATTGATGAATCTGCCAACGTTCTTGAGAATTCAGAGATTATAGAGTGTTTGAGAGAGATTTGAGAGAGTTGAAAGTGTAAAAATGCTTGGAGATGCCGTGGTATTTTTAGGGGAAGAGTTTAGGGTTTGTTGGAGGTGTTTAATGGAGGTTTGGAGGTGATTGGGTGAGTTTAAAGTGTGTAGATCCGTGTAAACGCGGCTGTTTCAAACCTGCTACCCGCCAGACCTGCTTACAGACCGTAAGCGCACAGCCTTGCGGTCCGTAAGGCTTGTTCAGAATAATTACTTTTATTTTTTGATTTTTGTTATTTGGGGCCTTGTCTAGTGTTGCATGTTACGTGTTTTAGGACCATTTTTGGGCTTTTAGGCATATATAACATGTACTAAAGGTTACACAAGTATATAACGAATATGAATGAGTATAAGAATCACGTTTACATTTCGTATGAAGTATGAGTGTCACGTATTTGCAAGTTTATCAACGTTTACATGTATCACGAATTATGTATCATATGTATGAATGTATGAATATGTATATATCATGGATTGAAACGGAATACGAGTTTCATTGTGATTGAAGTCTCAGATTACAATGATTTCAACGGAAGAACGAATACAAGATTACAAGGTTTCCAAAAATAGAATTACAACGTGAGCTTTCCAAATATGGAAAGTATGAAAAAGCATGGCGTTACAGTCTCCCTTCCTCTAGGATATTTTATCCCGAAATTTAGGAAGATGCAACGAAGAGGTGTGGATACTTAGTCTTCATATCACTCTCGAGTTCCTAAGTAAATTCAGCGCCATATTTTCCTTCCCATCGAACCTTGATGATAGGGATTCGACTGCGCCTTAATTGCTTGATTCCTCGGTCAATGATTTCAACAGGTTTTTCCACAAAATGCAATTTTTGTTGATTTGAAGATCCTCAAGTGGAACTTGAAGTCCTTCTTCAGCTAAACATTTCTTGAGATTTGAAACATGAAAGACTGGGTGAACGTTGTTGAGTTCTTGAGGTAGGTCCAGTTGATACGCAACCTTGCCAATCCTTTTGAGAATCTTGAAAGGACCTACATAGCGAGGAGCGAGCTTGCCTTTCTTACCAAATCGAACAACACCCTTCCAAGGGGATACCTTGAGAAGTACGTTATCACCTACGTTGAATTCCAAAGGCTTACGTCTTTTGTCAGCATAACTCTTTTGTCGACTTCGGGCTTTGAGAAGATTATCACGAACTTGTAGGATCTTGTCCGTTGTCTCTTGTATTAGTTCGGGACCGGTGATTTGAGAGTCTCTGATCTCGTGCCAACAAATCGGCGAACAGCACTTACGACCATACAGTGCCTCAAATGGTGCCATTTGAATACTAACGTGATATTGTACGAGAATTCTACCAAGGGTAAGTGCGAATCCCAGTTGCCGCCAAATCGATTACGCATGAACGGAGCATATTCTTCAGGGTTTGGATAGTACGCTCGGTTTGACAGTCAGAATGAGGATGAAAAGCGGTGCTAAGATTGAGATGAGTGCCAAGGGCGAATTGAAATGTTTACCAAAGGCGGGAGGTGAAACGAGCATCACGATCAGAAATGATGTCAATGGGGGTACCATGAAAACTAATGATTTCATCCGTGTAGATATGAGCCAATTTCTCGACTTTGTAATCTTCACGAATGGCAAGGAAATGCGTGGATTTGGTCAGCCGATCGATGATGACCCAGATACTGTCGCGAACCAGACGAAGTGCGATGAAGCTTAGTAATAAAATCCATAGCAATACTCTCCCATATCCACACAGGAATTTTGGTTGTTCGAGTAAGCCAGAGGGGCGTTGGTGTTCAGCTTTGACTTTGGAACAAGTAAGACACTTCGAGACGTAAAGAGCGTTATCCTTCTTCATCCCAGACCACCAATAAGATGCACGAAGATCATGGTACATCTTTTCGACGCCAGGATGAATGGAGTATCGGGATTTGTGGGCTTCATCCATCAAGGTGTTTCGAAGGTTGAGACGATCAGGAATCCAAATACAATCGTGGTAGTCAAGAATACCATCAGGTTTAGCTTCGAGTGGGTTTTCGACTCCACAATTCAACTCGTTATTGAGGTTACCCTCGTTAATGACGGAAAATTGTGCATGGCGAATCAGCTTGTTAAGTCTTCCCACAATTTGGTAGCAATGAATACTCTTGACATGAGTTTTACGACTAAGTGCATCGGCCACAACATTCGCCTTACCAGGGTGGTAGCGAATATCACAGTCGTAGTCGTTTAACAATTCTACCCAACGACGTTGACGCATGTTGAGTTCCTTTTGATCAATGATATGTTGAAGGCTCTTGTGTTCGGTGAAGACCGTACACTTCGTACCGTAAAGGTAGTGTCGTCAAATCTTTAATGTAAAAACAACTGCATCAAGTTCAAGGTCGTGCGCAGTATAGTTTTTCTCGTGGATCTTGAGTTGTCTCGACGCGTAAGCGATAACCTTGTCCCGTTGCATAAGAACGCAACCGAGACCTTGGTTTGAGGCATCATATACACGACTAAGTCGATGTTTCCATCGGGGAGGGTAAGGGTAGGAGCATTACAAAGCATGTCCTTGAGGATTCGGAAAACTCCTCTTGTTCGGGACCCCAAACAAAAGGTTTATCTTTTTGAGTCAAAGACGTAAGAGGAACCGCGATCTTGGAAAAGTTCGAGATGAAGCGGCGATAATAACCAGCTAGGACAAGAAACGAACGAATTTCAGAAGGCGATTTAGGTGCAATCCAATTCTTACAGCTATCAATCTTTGCGGGGTCAACATGAATACCGAGTTCATTGACGGTGTGACCAAGGAATTGAACCTCTTTTAGCCAAAATTTACAATTGGAGAATTTGGCGTTAAAGACGTTCAGTACGCAAAAGCTGAAGGATAAGTTGCAAATGTCGCCCGTGCTCTTCTTTCATCTTGGAGTAGATGAGAATATCGTCGATGAATACGATCACTAAGGTCTATCACTCGTTTTGACACTATGGGAACCCATTAGGGTTTATGTGATTTCATAGGTTATATCACCTATTAGAATCATAACGAGGAATTAAACACTTTGGTTATTAAACTTAGTAACTTGACATATGATTATTTATCATCATCAAGGTTTCGGTTTCAAGTATATTATATAGATTATAATAGGTATACATTATATCATAAGTCCAATCATGGATGTCATAGAAGTCATGTAGGAGGTAGGAAGATAAATCTTCCATTTAGGAACCTCGTGTAAGTTCACCACTACACAAGTTTTCATAGACAACAATGAGGGTCAAGAACAAGAATAATAAAGGAAATGTAATTACATGTTATCACTATACTAAGTAGCCAAGTAATCTACAACCTGGTGAGCCGATGTCGACAGAAGTCGAAGGCTAGACGGGGTTGTGCTACTTTCAACTAGCAAGCTACCTAGGATAGAGATGAGAAATCATCAAGTAATGTGTGGAATTTTAGATGTAGGATAGCCCAAGCTAACCTTGTAGTCACACTATCTTCAAGTTCAAGACTTGGCATCACTTGTGAGCTTAAAGCTCATGTAAAACAGAAAGTTTAGGGTGTTAGAACAACCTCATTTCATGTAAAACAAGCTTGGTTAGGCTCACTAACCATAAACTTGGTTAGGAGTACAAGAACTCAAGGTTGTTTGAGGTAAAACACAAGTTTAAAGAGATTTAGTCCATAACAGAAAGTTTGGAGCCTTTTTGGTGAATTTCCAAGTCTGGATTCTCCAAGGAAAATCCATGGAATCAAACCTAAGGTTTATCCAAGTGTTATGAAAGAAGAATCAAGCAAAAAGACCAAGTATGGAAGAGGTTATGCTCACTTTGGCAAAGATTGATGAATCTGCCAATGTTCTTGAGAATTCAGAGACTATAGAGTGTTTGAGAGAGATTTGAGAGAGTTGAAAGTGTAAAAATGCTTGGAGATGGTGTGGTATTTATAGGGGAAGAGTTTAGGGTTTGTTGGAGGTGTTTAATGGAGGTTTGGAGGTGATTGGGTGAGTTTAAAGTGTGTGGATCCGTGCAAACCTGCGGCTGTTTCAAACCTGCTGCCCGCCACCTGCTTACGGACCGTAAGCACACAGCTTTACGGTCCATAAGGCTTGGTCAGAATAATTATTTTTATTTTTGTTATTTTTGTTATTTGGGGCCTTGTCCAATGTTGCATGTTACGTGTTTTAGGACCATTTTAGGGATTTTAGGCATATATAACATGTACTAAAGGTTACACAAGTTTATAACGAATATGAATGAGTATAAGAATCACGTTTACGTTTCGTATGAAGTTTGAGTGTCACGTATTTGCAAGTTTATCACACGTTTACATGTATCACGAATTATGTATCATATGTATGAATGTATGAATATGTATATATCATGGATTGAAATAGAATACGAGTTTCATTATGATTCAAGTCTCAGATTACTATGATTTCAACGAAAGAACGAATACAAGATTAAAAGGTTTCCAAAAATAGAATTACAACGCGAGCTTTCCAAATACGGGAAGTATAAAAAAGCAGGGTGTTACATTCTTAGGCTTTATATAGCCAAAAGTCACGCGTTTTTGATAAACGCTTTGACTTTCGGTTAAGACCATCATGGTCCAGCTATTGTTCAATATGAACATGGCTAATTGATCGTAATTAGGTAGGTGTTAAACTCTTAAAAGGGCATCTCCTAAAGATCACGTTTACTAGACCAATTGACGGGTCAAAGTTAAAGCTTTAAAAGTCAAACGGGTCAGATTTTCATAAAAAACTTATAATCTGAGTACATATGTGTTATAAACATGTTTTGACACTTAAAAAAACTTTTTAATAAATAATAGAACATGTGTGAACATGTTCAGCCCGTCAATTTCAGTCTTAGGGTCGGTTCGCAACCGAAAGTTGCAAAGTTTGACTTCTGTTTTGACTTTTGATTATGAACCGAATTAGACTAGTATGCTACTGATTTAAGGTCTCGTTATGATCGTATTATGATATAGCATAACCCTCTAAGGCTATATTACACGATCGTAATAGTAATCTGAGTTTTATGCAAGTTTCCGTTAATATGCCACACTTTGACTATTATGCCCTTTTTTATTTAAAATGAGGTTTTAATCACCAACGAACTTGCAATTTATTTAGGTACTGATATGTTAACATGTTTAACATATTTCATGTTACAAATCTGATCATAAACCAACTTTTCAAATAATATCGTAAATGATGCTTTAAAGCAACCGAAATGCCCTTTCGGCGCATAGAACGGTTTTAAACATAATTCTTATTCCAAACTTATTATCTACTATTATAATATCATAAATAGGATATTTTGGGATATCAACTCAGTTTATAAATTGAGTTTACGATCGAGTTCTTGTATTATGTCCTTAAATGACGATAACGCCCTTTTGGCCTTTAAAGAAGTTTTTAAACATGAACGGACTACAAAACCTTATACCTACTGATATGTTATACTAAATAACATATACTAATTATATAAACCTGGTCATAACTTCTATTTTGTCGCAAGATCGCAAATATCGGCATTTAACGACTTAAATGCCCTTTTTGGCGCGTAGTATGGTTTTAAACCATATCAACCAACCAAGACTTGTTACCACTAATTTTATAACTCATTTAAAAAAATTTTACAGTAGGTACTTGATATAAACTCAGAATCCCAAATACGTTTTCGAAACTATGTGTGAAATGACTAAATTGCCCCTACGGAGTATTGTTTGGTCTTAAACCATAAAACACACATATATTTGATATCCTACTGATATTATATCATAAATAAAGTATTTTCACATAATGTTTATGGCCATAACATCAGACTATACGCAAGTTCCTTTTATACGTCGCTAAATGACCAAAACGCCCTTATGAGGCATAGTTGATTTTAAAACCTTAACGTGCATACAAGTTGATATCATACCGATATTATAACTTGTTTAAAGTATATTGGAATATGGAACTTGTTCATGACTTATACGGTTACCTGATATCGCGTATGTGCGCACGGTTAGACTTAGGTAGCTCATTTACATAAGATCACCGAAACGGGTTTAACCTTATTATTTCCGCTTCAAAATCCAGAATGTACTATGTTAACCCATATTATACAAGTCCTATTACTTGTTGGGTTTAACCACATTCTAATTGGTATACGCTTAATCTAGCGAATCTATTCTTAAGTATCGGGTCATATCTAAAGGGACTACCATTGGCCCGTATACATTCTAACAGATAATAAATCTGTTTATTCCAGACTGTAGTACCCCAGATAATCGGACTTGGGTGAATAATACTTAGACTTGCGGCTTTTTTCTTAATTATAATCTTATCGATTGGAAGCTAGCAAAAAGGTAAATGCTCTTAGCCTATTTTTTATACGGGCCAGGGATACGCTAAATTAGTACCGCTTGGTCGGGTATGGGATATTGTTGTCGGATTGCGATTTAGTTAGATCTCATAACCCGTTTTAATCTGTATTGTCTGATAACTTAAACATTGGGGGTTAACTCGACCGTGTCCTCGATATCCTCGGCTCATTTAATTATGAATGGCCACGACCTAATCGCAGGGTATAAGTGTACACCTGGTAAACGCTAATTTATACTTTGTACCCCTTGGGTTTATATGTGGTGTGTCAGTTAATCATGTCTTGGTTTTTATACTGGGCCCCATATGTATTATCAACATGTAAACTGTATACAATATCATTTTGAATTATCCCAAGTTATTAATAAAAGTTTTTTCGTGCCTTGTGCACCTAAA
The DNA here is from genome assembly GCA_947069175.1 of Scalesia atractyloides. NCBI lineage: Eukaryota > Viridiplantae > Streptophyta > Magnoliopsida > Asterales > Asteraceae > Scalesia > Scalesia atractyloides. The sequence goes on along the minus strand of CAMTDV010000016.1, from coordinate 26,973,415 downwards.
TGAGTTTTTTGAAATGTTTTCAAAATGAGTCGGTTAACTGTATTTACCAGCGAAAGCTGACGTATTTTCAAAAGATTGAATCGCATGTACCGAACTTTATTATAGACTGGGAATTCGGGTCTGCTTGAATGAAGACCAAGGAATTTGCAACCCTTATGCTTAAGGCCTATGCTGTCTAAAGCTCTGTTATTAGATCCTGCCTGTGGGCATGTATGGAAACACTTGTAATACTTTTATATATTTAAACTTTAATGAATTCGATACCTTTACTCCATTACTTTCGCTGCATATTATTACATTGTGATAACTGTTATCCAGCCGTCACGATTATACTCCTCCGGGCCACCAGGAACCTACACGGAAATCGGGGTGTGACAATAACGTCGAGGAAAAATGACACAACGAGTCACAAAAAAGACATAAAGTCGCAAATATAGAAATAGACGATGATATAAATAAAAATTCTAAAATCTACAAGCTATAAATCCAAATGTGAAAACCTAGAATCTCATAATGTAGATTTCGATGAGACGGTTCCAATGCCGCTTGAATGAGGTCAATTGGAGTCCGTTTGATACCCTTCTTACGACTTCTTATATTTAAGAGACTTTGTATTTTATCTAACCCGTATTATATGTGATTTGATTAGATATTCTTTGTAATAATTATCACTGTGTTTATATATATAATCTATACATATAATAAAGTAAACCATTTGATGACTCATGTCATTCTATAAGGTGATCTCAATTGTGTTTTCTCTCATAAATTAATAGATATTGTTGATAAGATTCAAAAAATTTACATAAATTTTAAAGATAACCAATCTTAAAACTTTAAAAAAGATAACTAATTCACTAACGAAATCAATCATGATTTTTAATTGGATAATCAAATAATTAATTCATATACTATTTTAACTAACGTATACAATCGGTCATGATTTTTAATTGGTTAATCAAAATAATTAATTCATATATTTTTTAACTAACGAAACAATCGTGATTTTTTAATTGGTTAATAAAAACAATTCATTTATATATTATTTTAACTATATATTTATTCAATCCGTGTAATACATAAGGTTTTAATCTATCTATATGTATCTGTAATAAAAGAAATCTTTTAGGGACACATGACACTTTCTCAGCATTCTTTAATTTTGTTTTCCGGCTTAAATCAATCTACTAATTCGATGAGTTTATTAGTGACGACAAGGATAAAAAATAGAGAGAAAAATGGTGACGGTGATTTTTTTAAGTATTCAATTTTCTTTCGTTTTAAGTTGGTTATGAAAGATGGCACATTCATATAAATATAAATTTCAATAAGTTGTAGATAACCACTCTTATTTATTTTTTATTAGTTAAAATTACTTTTCGATGTTTAACCACTTTTGTTTTATTAGTTATATATTAAATTATTAGTAGATTTGTACGAGTTAATGGGGACCCTTTTTGATTTCGAAATGTGTAGTTTATAATTCCTTATTCATTATATGATAATCTTAATTTTATAGGCAAAGTTTATGCAAGTTATTTTCATTATTTATATTAGGAAAATCTTAATTTTATCACCAAAGTCATGTCAGGTTTTCAAGGCTTTTTATTTTTACAAGACCTATTAGAAAATAAAGATTTTTTAGGGGGGGTATTTGACAACTTTTAAAATGATTTTTTAGGGAAATAGTATGACAAATAACAAGGGGGTACGTTTAACCCACCTCAATACATTTATTATTACTTTTCCATCTTTAACCACTTTTGTTTGTATCTCCGAGTACAAAACCTATATGAGAATTTTCTGGTAAGCTGCAATGACCCTATCTCGCTTCTGGTTATGAGCTTGAATGAGACAAAAGATGATGACTTCAAAATATTTGAATAATCAGTTGATGGGTCTTGCCCTCTTGTGACCTTTCATTTAACTAGAAGCAAATCTACCGTATAACATTAATAGTATTAAAAAAGTATTTTTATGTTTTTTTAACCCTGATTGTTAGTAATAGTATTAAAACAATAGGTGGTAAATGTTTAAAAAATAAACTTAACAAAATTTATAATTGTCATGTGAATGTTCATTTTCTTAAATACATATCTTGATAATTCTATATGTTAACAAATTAGATTATTCTTTTTTCAGTTATTATTCAACCGCGTAATGCATATATTTTTTAAAACATTATTTTTTAATTCTTAATCATATAACATAACATTTATATTAACTCATTTATGTCAATCTGGTATATTAATATCTCCGTCTTTATTATGCATTTACAGGAAATATTTATTATATAATTTAAACTGTTTAACCTGTGTAACACACGGGGAACTAACCTAGTTTATTAATAAAACAATACATAACACTATATAAAGTTTTCATTTTCTATATTCTTAAAATTTTTACAGTTATTCACATATTCATAGTAAAAAGTTGAGAATGTATTGACTTCAAAAGTATAAAAAAATATGTTAAACAATACTATACATGAGGTGTGGTTAAGTGGAAATGAGATGTAAAAAAGTGTAATTTGAGCATCAGATTATTTTTTGTACGGTTTCCACGTATGAGAGGTGTAGCATTTCACTTCACCATTCCGATGAAAATGTCATGCGTCTACACATGATTGCCCAACGCCATTTCTTTAACCAAGCACCTCCTCCACACCCATGGAAGTCTCTACGCCAAGCCAAGCTCCTCGTGTCACAACCATGCACACTAATTGAATACAATCAACAATAATACCATGTTATGGCGCAAAGTGTAAGTATCAATCTATTAATCAATAATGATGATACAATGTATGGTATGGCCTCCCTCTGTATATAGAATCCTAAAGTAAAGATAGATACCATACAAATGAGTATAATTAACTAAGGGGCTGTTTGGAAACATTTGACTGAATAAGTGTTGAACCAATAAGAGGTCTGAATGAGTAAGAGACTCTGAACCAGTAAGTGATGTTTGGTTGGACCTCTGAATGACTGTGTAGAATGACTATTTTACCTCTCTAAATTATTATTTGTTAAACGAAATGTATCTGTTTGATCAGAAATGACTTGTACATAATGATGATAATACAAAACATCATACAAATTCCAAATTACACATAAATCCTTCACAATCCAGGAAAAATACTAAAACCCAAATGAAAATTAATACTTTGCGTCTAATTTTTATTGAAATGTTTTTATAAATAATATCATATATGATAGAAATGCTTTGTTATAGTTTTATTATAATGATAAATATACTGTATGTTGTCATGTTTATTCTTTCTTCTAAAAAGATTAAAAAAGATTAGTTTTTATTTAACCCAAAACCTATGGGATTTATATATTGGTCGGAACTAATTTGTATCTACCGAAGCGATTCTTCTTTTTTTCTTTTGTTCTGATATTATACTAATAACTTGTAAGGGTGTTCATAAACCGTTAAAACCACCCAAAGTTAAGTATACAAATTAGGCACAACATATAACAACTAAATAGTGATCAAGATCAACTCACACAATCAACTAGTCAAGAGCCACAGACAATCCTATTGAAGATAATCAAGTTGTGTGCATATACCATCCCTTCTTGTATTATCTTCCGCCAATTTTTTAAAATATAAAACAGGGAAGGTTTCAAATGAGAAAAATACGAGCCATGGAGATAGGTATGGTTGTGCTGCACATGCTTGTGCAAAAATTTTGAATATGCATTCCCTATGAAATAGCAAACTCCATGTATACATAATAAATCTTCATTCTTAGATACAAAAAGCTACATCAACAGTTTCAGCTACCCAAATTAAAAGAAAAGAATCATTAAGACATTTATTTTAGCAAAATCAGAATGATATACAAAGTTAGGCATGAGCTTGTGTGGACCTTAAAATATATTCAAAATACTACTCCCATCAAAAAATTCAAGTTTCCTTGCTCATCTTAGGGGTTAGCTATGGTCTATTAAAGTTGACACACAATCTGTCCAAAGTTGGCAGTTTTGACATTCAGTTTTGCGAACAACTTTTGGAGGTTCAAGCGGTATTAAAAACTTACGAAATTTTGTGGCTGAACGACCATCTCAAAGTACTACATTTTAGGCTCACAAACTGCTCAAAAATGTTTCGAAATGAATGAGATACGGCCTCTTAAAGTTGGTTTTAAATTCTGCTAGCATTGTTTTAAAACTTGTGTCCTCTTTTGACTTAATCTTTACATAGAACCCATGGGTTTTAGTGAAAACGATGCACATGTTAATGAGGCTGATTTGAGCGAAAACAACAAAAACCCAATCAACTATAATAACTAAAAAATTGCACACATACATACCTAAAGAATTGCACACATAAAGCGAATTAAAGAAGAATACAACAAAATCCATTTTCATCCAATAAAATCGAAAAGAAAACAAAAGACTGTAGCATAATAAACAAACAAAACACACACCTTTCTTTTGCATGTAACAGTTTTCACTTTTATCAGACCAAGAACTTTCATTTACACACTGATGTAACATTTTTCATCCTAATTTATCACTGTCACACTGAATATCATGGCACATAGTTCAATCATTGAAGAAACACCTGATCTAACTTGATCGGAATCAATTTAGATCTGAGGACATGGTTTCTGCATAAAATGGTTAATCTCCTGTTTGATCGTCAATGAATTGAGCTTCGCCGGGAATCACTGCAAAACAGACAACGCCGTCAGCCTCGCCACAGGGAGAATAGGGATTCTCTCCGTGACCACCATCCGGCTTGAGAATAAGTACAGTGATCGGAGAAGAAAAGGTATAAGTGTAAATAAAAGAGTGAATGAATAACTTGTACCTCAAGTCTTCTATTTATAGCTGATATTTTGGGCGCCAAAATACAACGGAGAGATGACGGAATCCTCCTTCGCCGTTAGTAATTACATCCCCATCCATGCACACGGATCATGAGTTTGATCAACGGCTGGGCAGACGCCACGTGGAACGTGGTTTAATCTAGATCTGCATATAAGTGACGCTAATATCGTGCTAACGATTGACGTACCAGATGCTGCCACGTCACATTCGGTTGTAACCGAATGGAGATCTGCACGATGGTCATTTAATGCTTCTAGAAGGTATACAGCTGTGGAGCCTTGGTCATTTGCCACGTGTCCAGTTTGTTATAATATAAAAGATTCCTTTCAGATCTTACTTTATCATTGCACAGACATGTTTGTGTACTAGACTTAAGGATTCACAATCTTTCCTAACTCAAGCATAGCTGGTCCCTTGCGCGACGTGGCGCAAGGATGTTTTTTTCGCCACCACCCTTCCACTTTTACACTTCTCTTTTTTTACCCTTCTCACTCAACGCTTTTTTGCCACCCCTCCCGAAGTTATGTTGCTTCTTGCTCCTTTTGGTACGCGCAAATGATAAGAACTGTATTTTATGATTATCATACCGTTGCACGGTAGGCGCAAGGTCCTGATTCTTGAATTGTATTATTTTGGTGGTATAGTCTCTTGCGCCGGCGCAAGGTTTCTGGGACCATACCCCTTCAAGTCCCCCAGTCCAGTGTTGCTCCTATGCGCAAATAGCAAGTAGGTGGAGCACTGGACTATAAATTGAGTGTGCGCTTTGTTGTTATGATTTATTTACACATGCTTTTAGTGCATGGTGATGAAAACTTCATGTTGAAAATACTCCCCTACTGGTTCAAAAATCTCTTCAACTTTCCTTCTTTGCTCTCCTTCAATTCTCAGCAATCTTTAGTGATTTTGAGATCTTCTCTTTCAAAAATACCGTCATGTCAACCAGCGATAAAACTGAGATTCCGACAGAAGGGGTTCCTCCGGCGTTGCCGCCGTTGAAATGGTCTGAGGAGACCTTTGACAGGGTTGTGACGAGCTTTAAGTTTCCACCGACATGGGGTGCTTAGTATCCCAAAGAAGGTCAAACGGCGGCCCAGGCGTCGGCCGGTTATGTCACCCTTTTTTGGTATTTTTTTGTCGATGGTAACTTCCGTCTGCCAGTTACCAAGTTTTTTGTAGACCTTCTCGATCACTATCAGTTTCACATTTCTTAATTTAATCCCATGGGGATGGTGAGAATTAAACATTTTGAATTCCTTTGTCGGTCTATGAACATTATTCCGACTGTCAATCACTTCCGGGTTTTTTAGCAACTTCATTGCTCTTTGGGCTTTTATTCCTTTCAACAACGTCTTCAGGCGAAAAATTGTTGCTCACCCCTCCTAAATCTTATCACGATTGGAAACAAAATTCTTTTTTTTTATCAAATCTGGGGTGATACCTTTGAAGATGTCTTTTCGGGGTGCTGAGGATATACCCTTGGAAACTATGTCTACACCAGTCAACGAAGAGTGGTATCAAGATTTGAAGGAAATTCCAACCATTCCTGCCTGAGCGAGCTTTGGTTGCTGCCGATATGAGTTTGTAGTGGAAGGCGGAACGTCGTGATAAACCAGTATATATGAAAGAAAATACCAGTGAGTATATCTCAATTTTAAAAACTTTTTGGCGCATAGTGAACTCTTTTATTATTCTTGCGCTTTTTGCAGAGACTGCTTTGTATGTTGCCTCATACAAGAGAGACGAAGGAAAAATGAGCAGCGTACCATTAGACCCGGCAGAACCATCGTGGTATGAGCAAATCCCGGGGAATTTTGAACTTCCCAAAGACAAAGACCTTCAAGCGCAACCTACGTCAGGTGTTGGTAAGTGTTTAAAACTGTGTTGCGCCTGAGTAATATTGCAATATTACTTTTTGCCTATGTTGCGCTCAAGCAATATTGCAATATACTATTTGTTTATTTACATTGCTCTTGATTTGACTAGGTGACTTGATAAATTTGGGCATAGGCCCGGATTCTAAGAAGATAAAACGTCGGTCCTGCTGTCAGCGTTGCCAAGAAGACAAGTATACCGAAGGTGGAGACGAAGGAAGGTACGCGTTCTGTGCTGGATTCTTGGAATAATTATGTAGTGGTGTCTGACACCCTCGAGGTACTTACGCATGTAGGTTTAAGGAAACCTAAGGTGGAACCTCAGGAAGGCGCAGACATTCCGGCCCAGAACCCTGAAGATCCTATCGATCTAGACTCGAGCCCTGAGCCCTTGATTGTAGAAAAACCAATGAAAAGAAAGGTTCCCGAAGGTGATACTGGCGTACAACCTTTAAAGATACCCGAAAGAGAATCGGGAAGAAAGGAAACTTGGATGCGCTTGCATCAAAATTTACCCCTGGTAAGCTTTCAAACTTAGTTCGTAGTTAAACAATAATATTGTAACACTTAGTTAATTTTTATGTAGAAAAAATTGGTGCATCATCTCAGGGTGCGAGTGCGCAGCAATCTTCTCATGCTGAGCGTTCCCCATCACCTCTCCCCAATGTTAGCCAGACATCCTCCGCAGGAGGAGATAAAGTTTTTAAAGTTGAAAAAGAAACAGCTGAAGCTGATTTCACCAGGCCAGTGTCTCCGGAGATTGTGAAGGCTATTCCAGTTTAAGAAAAAGAACAAGTTGATGTTGCTGCTGGCGAGCAGCCTAAAGATACTGATGTACCTGACTTTGCGCAACCTGATCCCACCAAGCCTTCAGAAGGGAGTCATGAGGATCACCCCAAGACCCCTGAATTTGAACTTCTAGAAGAAGAACCAATTCGCCCAGATGAGACGCGGGTGATTATTATTACCGCTCTTTCACATAGCAGCGTGCAACAGATCCCCACGTCCCTGTTTAGAATGTAAAACAGGGTGACAAGTTTGCCGATTGGCAAGTCTGCAGGGAATGGTTTAAAGGGGCGTTTCCTCCGACAGAAGTGAAATTTCAAGAGGAACAAGCGCACGAGCATACATACCGTGCATACCTTCAAGAATCAGCTAGCTCCGCTTCTACCACTCACAGAATTATGCGCGAATGGCGCAACATGTCCAGAGTGTGAGAAAAATTTGAAGCTGCAAAGAAGGAAACTGTTGCAGAAAAAACACAGTTGACTGCGTTAAGAGCATAACTTGAAGCCGACAAGGCTAAGTTTGAAGATGAGCAGAACACCGAGGAGCGGTCTGCCATGGGGTGGAAAAAGAAAGCGGAGTCAATCGATGCCACACTTGCCGATGAGCGTAAAAGATGGAAAGAGGCATGCGAGATAGACAATAATGAGAAAATATCCATCCGCAATGAGGCAGTGAAACTTAAAGCGGAAATTGAACGTCTGAGAAAAGAGAGAGATGACGCCACTGTTGCGGCGGAGGAAGCCCGGTCCCATCGGGAATGTAGTGAACAGAAGGAGGTAGAAACTTACGAATTCTTATCTTAAAAAATAAAGAGATTGTTGAACTTACCCCTCTGTTGTTTGATCAGGAACAATTGAAGGCAGAGCTCGACGTTGCTAAAAGGGACTAGCAAGCCACCCAAGTAGAGAAAGCAGAACTGACGCGCCGCCTATCTGATCATGAAGAAAAAATCTAACTTTATTAAGTAGAGATAGGTGCCGATAAAAAGCGTACAAAAGCTACGGAGAAAAAACTTGAAGATCCTGAGACTGCTCAGGTCACCGCGGAGAGCATGGTGGAGCCTTTGATGAACAATACTTTGTGGGTGTAGCATCAAGAGATTGTGAATTTAAGTATTTGAAACTTGTTTCTTGGTCCATGTATTTAGAACTCTTGAAACTTATTAGTATTGCCTTTCTGCAGATTGCCAATTCCATTCTGAATTCCGTAGAGTTAGACAGTGCGGTAGCGAAGCTGATGGTGCTAGCGCACCATGACGGATATGCGCAAGGCTACGAGGAAAGCACCCACCATGTTACAAGTGCTTTAGATATACACTGGGATCCAAGCCGCGCCGCAACTCATGGTGTAGATAAGAGTACAACCTTTGCATCTGCGAAAAAAGAATATGATCACTTGAAGTTTCAAGTGATGGATCTGGTTGATGATGCCCTCCAATATGATGATTCATCAGCCGTTTAAAAGATATCTTTCCAGAAGAACCTGTTGGCATGGAAGGTGAAAAGGAGACAAAATATGTTGGAGAATAACTATTAGGGTTTTTTTGGTTATATGTGTTGTGTTTGTAGGTGGTTTGTTGCCACGAAGTAACTTGATGAGTTGCATCAATGTTTTGAATTGTATTTTGATTGTACAAGTGAATGTAAATCTTATCTTTTTGCTTTATGCGCCTTAGTTACAATTTTTGCGTGATTTTGAACGTCTTTGTCAAGGTAAAAACAAATGGGTTGGTATTAAGGCTCATGTTTGAACATGTTATAACCTACCCTACGCGTTTAAGTTACGTATGGTGCTTAGGAGTAGATAATGTTCATGAGACTTGTATTATACCATAGTATTTTTGTGTATACCCAAAGTGGTTTAACGCATTTGTAACAAAGCATAAGAAAAGATGACATAATGTAAGTAACGACTGTATTCGAAGATAAGGCGCAGAGGCCATGTATTATCAAGTCGTTAAGATTACATGGAAATAAAGAAAAATATAAATAGCAATCTTTTGCACCTAATATTGATAAGGCGTAAAGCCAGTGCGTGTAAAGATTCAAATTTTACATGTAGCATCTACGCAATTGCTGCGCTCTCCATGTCCGGGGGTCATCTGTTCTGTGACATCCGGTTATTTTGAGCCTGTACTAACACGTGTTTTGAATAAATAAAAGGCAAAATTTTATTGAATATGATTTTATTTGGTGATATTTGATGTGTTAATAAATTTAAAATTCATTGGAAATTATGTTGGCAACTTTAAGATAAACGCTTATCGCGTAACGGTTAAAATACGAAACGAACGTTGGTGACCGCCCGATTCATGTTAAAATCCTAAAAGGAGTCTGTTATGATTAAAATAATATATTTAATCATATTCGTAAGGAAAAATAATTTAAAACGCTAAGAAACTCTATTTGTCGAGTTTAAGTGCGTACTGCGCGTATCTAACAAAATACTGTCAACACAGCCAGTTACGGCAACTGATAGTTATTCAGTAATAATTTGGCGAGTTTATTTCTATAGAATGATAAAAATAAATTAAACGATTAGAAACTCTATTTTTCGAGTTTAAGCGCGTGCTGCACAACACCGCGCGCGTACTGCCAAATACAGACAACGCAACAAGTCCAGGAAAATAAAATATTATTCAGTAATTTTTTTGGTGATTTTATTTTTATAGAGCATTAAAAATAATTTAAAACGCGTTAAAACGTGATTAAAATGCTAGATAAAACACCTGATATTTAGTTAAATACTAGTTTTTACACATATATCATATATATATATGTATGTAAATGTGTGAAGTGTGTGTGTAAGAGGTAGGTGGCGGCGCATGGGGGTGCCCACCTTTTGAATTATTCTTCTAAATGGACAAGTGTAAGCTCTTGGGAGAATAAGCAATCATTATGGATACTTACGTACTCCATATATGCATTTCAAATGATCAAAAGATCATCATATCTGCGTCATCTCTCTCTCTCTCGACCGTACACTTCCACCACCACCTTCACTTACAATTTTTTAATTTAACTCTTGAAGATCCAAGCTCATTCCAAGTTAGTTTCAAGGTGTTTTGAAGATCCTAAGGTGTTTCCAAGCAAGAATCAAGCTCCATACCATCATACTTTGCGAAAAAACCCATAAAAACAAGAAGGTATAAAAAATTACTTTAAAAACTTTATTCTTGATGAGTTTTGATGAATATGGAGGTTTCTCTTGTTCTGGATATAAACACTAACTTGAAACAATTAACAAATGGGTTTTCAAAGAAAATAAAATGGACATGTATACATATATGTGGGTGGCCGTAGGTGTCACACCCCAACCGATGGCGGAAACATCGGGGTAGTGGGACTAGGCGACCAGATTGTCTCATGAGAAATTTCCATAACACTATCCAATCAACAATATTTTAACGTCTAATATCCCATACTATTAAACAATACGTCATCAACAATGTCACGAAATACATGATTTTCCCATAAAACAATAAGGTTCGATTTCCCCTAGATTTATTACATTTGAAACTAAGCAAAACAACTAAACGAAACAAACTACGTCCCAAGCATCCAAGCTAAAATCCTCAACCTGTTACATACGTTGAAATACAAGTCAATACAATCAAGTAAAGGTAAGCATACAGGTTTTAATTAACACTAGCATAGTCGAGAAAACGTTCGCGAAATAGTCTAATTACTTATCATGATACACCAAAACACATCATACAGATAAAGATAGCTTATTTCTCATGCTAACTACCGTGAGAAGGCTTGCGCGTCCATCCTAACTAGACCCGTCGGGCGTTAGCCACACTATAGTACCATACTAGCTAAGGAGGCAAGTTAACGAAAATAAGTCCTACTCACATGTTTCTAGTATCACGTATCGAGCATATATAATCAGATTATTCGCGTGTGATAAACAGTTTGATTTGTGAAGTGATTTTGATAGAGGAATATATGTAACACCAAAATGTGCATTAAAGCGAAAACGGGTCAAGTAAACTCACTGTGGGTGCGTTTTAGGTAGGATTATAGATCTAAGAAGAGTTGTGAAGAGCGCCGGATCAACCTGCATACGCGAACGGAAGTGCATCAGTCTCCGAAAAGCTGAAACGGTTAAGTTTGGATTGAACAATAGGCAAGTTCGGCCGAACTTGTATGTAAACATACAAGTTCGAGCGAACTTGTATAGTATTGTTGAGGTTAGAGTCAAGTTCGAGCGAACTTGTAAGTTTCTCAGGGAAACTTGACAAGTTCGGTTGAACTTGTGAGGGCTTGGTAAGAGGAGAGACAAGTTCCGCCGAACTTGGGGGTTTTCTGTTGGAAAGTTGGTCATCGTACTCAAGTTCGGCCGAACTTGACCCTTAGAGGGCAAGTTCGAGCGAACTTGACTAGCAAGCTGTACAAAATCAGTGCAATCTCGAGCGAACTTGATGTTTCCGGGTTCAAAATCTTGCGTTTTCGCGTCGTTTGCTGAGGAAATCGAGTGCCCATCCCTCCAACCTTAAGCCACTGAGTAAAGCTTAGGCCGGAGAGGTCTTTTGGAGCGAACTTAGGCATTTTACATAAACTCGGGCTAATCCGGACGAACTTGAAGGTTCGTACGGGTTAGTCCAACTTGTGTAAAGTGACGAGTTCATCCTTGTGCTTCTGGATCTGAGATCTAGCTTCGACAACGCCTCCTTCCACTCAAAAGTGAACGAAACATACGTCACTAGTCCGAAAATGGTGTAAAAATCAAGGTTTTAAAAGGTTTTGCTCAGATCTAGTATCGATCTGAGTGAAAACAGAAGTTTTGATGGAAAAAGATGAAGATTTTCGTAAACAGAAGAGATTTGATGAAAACGAAGGCAATGCCTTGTGCAAAATCGTTGTAAAACGTTGTAAATTGTTGTTGAACATTGTTGTAGTTGAAATCGGGTTGATTCTTACTTAGAAAACAGAGGGTTTCAGGAGCTCTGGGCGAACTTACAGCAAGTTCAAATGAGAGAATGTGGCTGAATATTTATAGGTGAAGGCAAATATGAGAGCTGGTGTGGTCAAGTTCGGTCGAACTTGCATGATTTCATGCAAGTTCGGGCGAACTTGCTAGGTTTTCAAGTGAGATCAGTTAAGTTCGGCCGAACTTGTACATGTGTGTACAAGTTCGAGCGAACTTGTGGAAAGCAATAGATTCTTGTGTCTCAGGCAAGTTCGGGCGAACTTGTGGTAGTCAAGTTCGGTCGAACTTGGCCTGGTGACCAAGTTTCGTTTGCTGATTTCACGTTAAGTGTTCGTTTGGCGATTCGGTTCGTATTAATTAGTTATATTAAATGTTATAATCGATGTAATAGTGAGATTTATCGATTCGAGCGTGCGAGGGCGATGCGACAGCGAGCGTAATCATAACCACAAACACACATAACACATAAATAACATAAAACCACATAATTAACTGCGTTTTGCGATGCGATGAGATGAGCGATGCGATTTAATAAGCGATTAGATGCGATATAACGTACATAATTGTAATTAATTAACATAAACTTTTCTTATAAACGAATCTCGAGATTTATTGTAAATAGATACAATCGATAACAAAAGAAAGATAACAACGAAATTCTGAGTTGTTACAGTAGGTATGTATGTATATACATACGAGATAAGTTTTGATTTTGAATGTTTTTTATTGATAATGTTCATAAGGATTTGAATGCATGCATGTTTAAAAAGGTTGTTTAGTGATTTGTGATGAATATGAGAAAAGTGAAATTTTGAAATCATATATATGTATATATGTGACCGCGTATATATATATATATATGTATATGCATGCATGTGAAAATTTGATGTTAGTACATAAACGTGTAGAAACAAGATTCTTGCATTTATGATAAATGATTGGATGATGATCATATGATGATGATGATGTTCTTGAATGAGTGAACATGAATTAAATGAATGTTGTATGTATTTGAGTTCATGCATGTGGATGATGATATGATATGGTTGCATTAGGTGCTTCATATGAGCATACATGAAGTTAAAATGGTCATGAAATGATGATTAAATTATGTTAGGATGAAAATGGTTTTAGATCAGATTATAAACCTTAAAAATAAGGTTATTTGATGTGATAAAGTGGTGTGAAACTTGTCATAAAGTTTACTAACTTTGCATGTGGTACTTAGTGCTTAAAGAGTTGTAAAATACGTGAAATCGCATGATTTAAGATGCTTACACAAAAACTGCACTAATCTGATTTTAACCATCATTTTAATCAGTAAATAACATGGGTTATGTTAAAATATCAAGTCATTACGATTTGGGATGGTTATGGAAACGTTTTATGCAAAACTATACGATAAAAATTATAAAAATCGTCTTTTCAAGAGATTTTTATGAAACTGTTTTAGATCAGTAAGCAAACTGATATTTTTGATATAAATATTTATATTAAGTTTACTTGGTGTTTGGTTAGTCGTACGTGACTTTCGACGCCCGAAAACGTTACCGAATCACTAAAATACGCATTTTTCAGTGTGCACTAGAATGGGTTGTTCATAGGTGAACCTCATGTGTTTAAAAGTGTTATGTGATTTAAATATGTGTATATGATAATATGTTAGGTGTTGACATGATAGCGGGAATTTAGACTATGCATGTACACTTGTGTGTCTAAAGCGGTAAAATCGATGAAATCGCGTTAAATGTGTACCTTATTTGTCGAGCGTGAAAATTGATACATAGGTGAACTTAATAAGTTATTTCATGTATGCATGCTTTAAAAAGATAAAATGTATAAGTTAATGAGTTTTCGCGTGTTATGATATTGAATATTTGTGTACGTTTATGTATATATATTACGACGTGCAAATCGTAGATATATATTACGTATAAACGGGAGTGTTAACGGATATAACATATTAAGGGTCACCAATAAAATTGTTCAAGTCGCAAAATCTTAATATATATATATATATATATATATATATATATATATGAACTCATATATATTAAAGTGCCAACATAATAAAAAATAATGACTTTTCGAGAAAAACTCAAAGTTATGTGAAAATTCCAAGATTTGGAGAAACTTAGGAATTTTATGATATATTGTTTGATGAATCGTTCCTACGTATATTAGGACGTGTAGAAACAATCGTGGGATTGCGCTATTTAAAATACGCACCCAAAGGTGAGTGTCACTATAACCCCTCTTTTACTGTTTTATAATTGTTTTGGGGGAAGAACAGACCTTAAAAGGATAAGTATACACTTTGTATAAAATATACATTTGATTAAACTATGGATATATTTTCATGGAAAATATATGGTTTTGATATAAATATGTTTCGGGGAGAAACGAATTTTTTGATAAATGTGAATATAAGTTTCGGGGAGAAACGGATTTTTGAATGAATGTGAATATATCTTTCTTGGAGAAACGGGTGTCATTACGGTGTTTAAGAGAAAACGACCGTGTAGATTTAAAATTGATTAAATCTAAGTTCGGACGAATTTGCCCGGTCTCAAGAGAGTAAGTAACAGAATTGGATTACGTTTCGTGGGACGCGGGAAATTCATACAACACATAGAATTGGATTACGAATTTGCCGGGCCTCTGTTTTGACTATAAATAGGGGTGCTTGGTTCCCTTCAAAGGCATCCCTTGGCAAACCACTTCTCTCTCACTTTGCCACCACTCCACCACCACTACAACACCAACACCCACCACCATCATCTATCAATCATCTTTAGAGTGTGTAGTAGTCTTGGGATCCAAGATAGATTGTAAGGGTTCTTGTCAAACAAAGGCCATGCTTGGCTAAATTCCTTACATCACTTGGTGAAGACTAATCTTTTATGTATTACTTTTAGTTTTTAATCTTTCGGCACTTTTTATTTGGGTATGTATTAATGACTTTAATAACTACTTTCTTATGTTGAAAGTGAATTTTCCTAACCATTTCTTCATGATGTCATTGATTTGCTCGTTCGTGTCTTTACGGTCTATATAAAGCACGTTAACTACTTGGAAGGGGGTTAGAAGGGTGGTTTGGTAAAGTTCTTGTCTCCTTCAGTGTATAGACATGCGAGGACTTGGTTCAAGCTTACTAGGGCTTCCTTCAATACTCTATGGGTATTGGATGGCGGGGGCGCGAATGGCTTGAACTCCTCATTTGTAAACTACTATTAATACTTTAAATCGGCTACTTGGGATTGTATCCCTGCTGACTCAAACCACCTAGCCGAGGGTAACGTCACCTTTAAAAGAAGGGCCTACCACTTTTCGCATTAATAACTTACTTAATTATCTTCCAATATTCCGACCTTTTAGGATTGTATCCCCTGCTGACTCAAACCACTGGGTTGAGGGTAACGTCACCTTCAAAAGAGGGGCCTACTACTATAACTAAGATAATCTCTTAAAAAGTCCGAAAGTGCAAAAACTATCAAAGGATACATAAAAGAGAAGTTAGAACCAAGTGACTCTATCTTGTCTATCAGTATTTTATTTTATTTTATTTATCTTTTTATTTATCTTTATGTTTTTTAAAATCTTTATCAAAAATTTAGATTGATTAGACGTTGACAAACGAACCCGTATGCTCTTGTGTCCTTGGACGATCTCGGTATCTTACCAACGCTATACTACGCTCACGATGGGTGCACTTGCCCAAGTGTGTGTTTAGTGTTAGTAGAATATCGTGCTTTATAAACTTGACTAATGCGTAAAATGAACCTAAAATGACAACAAAAATATAGTACGCTTAACGCACACCACACACATTTTGAAGCAAATGTGTAAGTTTGCCACTCTTCAATTCTTTCTCAATTTCAGTGCGCAAACTGATGCAATTGTCCGTGGTGGGTCCAATATCTTTATGATATCACAAAAAGATTTGGATCTTGACCTTTCTTATTTTTCATGGGCTGTGGCTGCTTAAACTAATGATTCTCAGTGCTAAGCACTTCCGCTGAAGACTTCGTCAAGGGCGTCCACTGCCTATCTCGATTCTCTTGCTTAATCTCCTTTTGAGTGGTAATCTTGTTGATTGTTGTGCGAGCATCCATTGGCGAATAAGGAGAAAAAGCATTCTGATTCGAGTCTTTCCAATTTTTCTTGCTCTTTCGACCATTATTTCTGCTCATATCTTGTGGATGATATTGAGGCAAAGTGGTCTATTAAACTTAGGTTGCGCTCGGTCTGAGCGTAAACCTTGGCTGACGCCATAAGTTTTTCACAAATTTTTGGAAGACCAACGCTTCCCGATAAAACTTTAATCATTTCATCGCATCACACAACATACTTGAACTGTGCGCGGATTAAATCTTCATGCAAATCTCCAATCTCGAGGATTTCTTTATTATATCGAGTAATAAAATCTTCCAAACTTTCATCATCTCTCTGCCAGATGTTCATAACATCTGAGGAGTCTCTGACATATCGTCGTTGCTGGGTAAAGTGAGTTAGGAATTTGTCCTTGAGATCATTCCAGGAAGTAAGTTTACCTGTTGGTAAGTTATCAAACCATAAGCGCGCAGCACCCGTAAGAGTCTGAACAAACAGATGAACAACATAGGGAGTGTCCATCCACCAATAAGGCCCGCGCTGGTGAACAAGCGCATATGATCATCTGGATCTGACATTCCATTAAATTTCCCCACATTGGATGGCAGCTTTGCGTGTTCAAGCGGAGCTAGTGCTATCTCCTTCACGAATTTGGATTGTTCAGCAGCTTCGGCTGGTCTATATACCAATGTATAATCATGCTCAGCCTTTGGATTATAAACCGAGCGGGACTTAGGTTTGTGATCAGCATGATCCTTCTGTAATCGGCTAAAAACACTCACACTATCACCTTCCTCATCTTCTTCACGATTGTTATCCCGTTCTTGTGATGAACGTTGTCCCAATCGTGAATGAACCGATGGTGGCTTCTGTGAATTTTGTTCCTCCTGAAGTTCTCGGCGTCCAATGCCAGAATTAGTAGATTGAGAATACATCTCCATTTCTTCCGTAGAGATGTGGAATGGTGCTCGTTCTCTGTTTGATGAATTATAATTCAGTACTCAAGGTGCAGGTTGAACATGCACCTGAGTTGGTGGAACCTACATCTGTGGAGCCGGGTGTGCCAGTATGTGCACACAGCTGTGCATAAATTGCATTTAGAGCACTTTGAGACTTGAGAAACCATGACATCGGAGTTTCACCAGGTGGTAATATCGAAGCAATTTGAGCAGATGGATTTGAATTTTGAATTCCTGGTGTTACCGGAATATTCACATGAGCAGGGTCATGATGAATATCAGCTTCGCCGGAGTAATATTCCTCTACTTGTCCGTCGATCTGAGCACCATGAACGACGTTCCTGATTTCAGATCGAGGACCTTGTGGATAATTTGATGGTCCGTCAGCCGTAGAAACTGACGAAACAAAAATCTAAACAAGAGATGAAAAAGAAGAAAGAAATCAGGTGGGCGCCAATGAAGAAACACCTGATCTAACTTGACCAGAATCAATTAAGATCTGAGGACATGGTTTCTGCATAAAATGGTTAATCTACTGTTTGATCGTCGATGAATTGAGCTTCACCGGGAATCATGCAAAACAGACAACGCCATCAGCCTCGCCAGGGGGAGAATGAGGGTTCTCTCCGTGACCACCCTCCGGACGTGAGAAGAAGTACACTTATCGGAGAAGAAAAGGTATAAGTGTAAGTAAAGTGGAGTGAGAGTGAATGAATAACTTGTACCTCAATTCTTCTATTTATAGCTGATATTTTGGGCGCCAAAATACAACGGGGAGATGACGGAATCTTCCTTCTCCGTTAGTAGTTGCATCCACATCCATGCACACGGATCGTGAGTTTGATCAGCGGCTGGGGAGACGCAACGTGGAAAGTAGTTTAATTTAGATCTGCATATAAGTGACGTTGATATCGTGCTAACGATTGACGTACCATATGCTGCCACGTCACATTCGGTTGTAACCGAATGGAGATCTGCACGATGGTCATTTAATGCTTCTAGAAGGTATACAGCTGTGGAGCCTTGGTCATTTGCCACGTGTCCAGTTTGTTATAACATAAAAGATTCCTTTCAGATCTTACTTTATCATTGCGCGGACATGTCTGTGTACTAGACTTAAGGATTCATAATCTTTCCTAACTCAAGCTTAACCGATCCCTTACGCAATGTGGCGCAAGGATGTTAAATGAAGTTATGTTGCTTCTTGCTCCTTTTGGTACGCGCGAATGATAAGAACTGTATTTTATGATTATTATACCGTTGTGCGGTAGGCGCAAGGTCCTGATTCTTGAATTGTATTATTTGGTGGTATAGTCTCTTGCGCCGGTGCAAGGTTTCTGTGACCATACCCTTCAATCATCAATACACTGGGTTAATTAGACCAAAAACTATACAAATTTGCATAAAAAACAAAACCTAGGTACAATGAATGGCAAAGATTAGGGTTTGAAAACCGTTTAGGGTTGAAAACAAAGATTGGGAGAAGATTGTACATACCTGTGTGAGTAGTGGCTTCGCCAGAATAGCGGTGGTGACGAGTGATTAAGGCTGAAAGTCGTTCGTCGAGCAGTCGAGGAAATCTCATTGTTGATATGTTTGAGAGAAGGTGTCGCTGTAAAGGGTATGCATGTCTAACTTTTCATACAGATACTTTAGATACTTTTTAAAACTGAATTGGTAAGAGGCTAATGAACCATTAATATGTTTTAAATTATTGAACCAAACACTCTTAACTCTTAACCATTAAGATGTAGCCTTTTAATAGAATCATTAAGAGGCTACCAAACATCCCCTAAATAAGTATAACTAACTAAATAGCTAACTATGATAACTATCTAGGACATACTTCGACAAAAATGTTTCATGTCGTTGCCCAGTGCCACATAATCCCACGCTGCGTGTTTGTGTTTGGTCACCACACCCGATAGCCTTAACAGAAATACAAAAGTGTGAACATTATTATTTATATAAGTTTTTTTATGAAAAAGTATATCGTACAATATGCCTTAACGTACGTTGTGTACGCGATGACAAACTTGCACGTTATGATACAAAAAATGAAAATCGTCATGGTTCAAAAAACCTTGAAATCGCATGTACATAAAAAAACGAAATCGCATGTTAAAAATAAACCAAAATCGCATGTTGAGAAACAAATTGAAAGTCACATGTTATAAACTTAATTTCGCATGTTGATACTTGAATCTCGTACAACGTTAAATCATTTCGTTCAATAACTGGCCTCGTTTTTTATTAGGATTTAGGTTAACTAGATTTTTTTATTATTATTTTTTTAAACATAAAAGATTCCGTTGACCATGGTCAACACTTGATCGCAGTTTGGCAGCAATACAACCCCGTCTCTCTCTCGGCTTTCATCTTTCCCATTCTCTCTCTCTCTCGCACTTGAATTCTCTCTCCGGTCTCCGGTCATATCTCCGGCACCTCGAAATTCCGGCAACAAATCTCTCCACTCTCACTCATACACACGTCTATCCTATAATCCGAATTCTTAACGACATCGTTTCACCACACATAAAAGCCCTAATTCAAATTGTTCATTCATCGCTCAATTAATCTTCCGTATTTGACGTTTCTGCTGTTCAATTGCTGATCTGGAGTCGTTGATGCGCTTATAATATTTTATGATCAATCAATTCAGCCACCTAGGGTTTCAGATTATTAGAAATTAGGAAAGAGGATCGGAAAATTGGCTACTGTAATTGATGTGATTATGATACGGAAGAAAGCTATTATGAATGGGCGGTTGGACGGTGAGGTGCGGTTCCACCGGTGGCACATGTGGCCGGTCCCTGCTTCTTCCACTCCCTCTGTAGCTGCTCCCTTCAGTTCCTTCGTCTTCATTGATACGCACACTTTCTCCAAAGTATATACATACACATATTTATAATTATATCTAAATCTGTTTGAGCCTTGTAAGTTAGAATAATATTTGGATGATTTTATTGCTTTTCTTTGGTTTTAGTTAGGTTATATAAATCAGTTTGTGGTTATATCTGTAGTTTATTGGTTTTTAACTCAATTCACTGCTGCAGTGTTGGCGGTAGTTATTCGACTCGTCACAGTTCGGTGATGGAAAGGACAGTCAAAGAATCCAAAACTAGTTTAGGATCATAGTTGTCAATAGCGTATAACGGTCAATAGCGACAAGCTAACTATATGCTACGTAGTGATAGCGACGTAATAGTGGCCGCTATATAATGTATAGCGTAAAGTAGAGACAGAAAAATACAAGTGATAAGACCAAACCTGAGGTATCGAGCAGTGGGATGAGAAACAAAAATATCATCATCATCATCATCATCATCATCATACTCAGTAAATCCCACCAATAGCAAAGCTAAGGTAGGGTCTGAGGAGGGTAAGATGTAGACAACCTTACCTCTACCCGGTAGGAATAGAGAGGCTGCTTCCAGTGAGACCCCGGCTCGATAGTAGTTTTGCATCAAGCCTTGGACATAAGGCACATAACGCTCAGCAATCGGGACAAAGACCGATTAGTGTATGTACCCTTTTGTCTTTCAGCTATCAACACCACCACATGATGCATGATTAACCGTCCCCCGCTTTTAACGTTATTTTCACGAAATTAATAAAATAACGTTATAATTAGTGCACTTTCTATATAGTGACATATGACCTATATGCTACGTAGCACGCTATATCGAGCGCTATATTGACAACTGTATTGTAAATTCAAAATTCAAATAATTTGCTTATTTATCAAGTCAGTTAGGGAATTAATAGCAACTCGAATTTGATTCTAAATAGGTTAGAGATTATTAACCTATAAATACCAAAGATGTGGTGACATTGTAATCAGTTTTTAGAGACTTATTTTTCTGATTAGTTAAGAGTATTACATGGGAGTTATCCGCAGTTATCCTGGTGTTTATCGTTCTTGATATTGATTTTAGGACTTGGGTAGTTAGAGACATTTTGTGGTCACTTGTTGTTTGCCTTTCATCGGTCGATAACTAAATTATAAAATTTACCAAACTCCTTGTTTTTTTTACACTTCTTGTTTAACACGTGGGTATGCCTATAAATATTAACAAAACTTCTTTTTCCGATCGTACAGCTGATCTCAAAATCTGTATTAAAGCCATATGTGTAGTAAATGTGAATTTAAATGCTTTCTGAAATATTGATGTTGTATATTAAAGTAGTTTCTTTTTTTTCCAGTTATCAGAGTCATCCTTGCCAACTATACGATGGCCATATCTGCTATTAATAATGTGAACAAATCCTAAGTATCTCAGTTCTTATAATTTTATGTCTTAGTTAACACTGGTTTAAAGTTATATATGGTTCGTTTCTTGCAGGATGGTAGAAAGATTAACGTTGGCGACTGTGCTCTGTTCAAACCACCCTACAATTCCCTTCCGTTTGTTGGAAGAATTCGTAAATTAAACATAGGAAAAGAAAACAACATAAGTCTTTGTGTGAATTGGCTTTATCGACCTGCAGACGTAAAGCTTAAAGAAGGTGCTTCGCCGAAAGCAGCACCAAACGAGATTTTTTACTCTTTTCACAAAGATGAGATACCTGCTGCATCATTACTTCATCCGTGTAAAGTCACTTTTCTTCGTAAAGGTGTCGAACTTCCTTCAGGGATATCCTCGTTTGTGTGCAGACAAGTGTATGATGTCGAGAGTGAGTGTTTATGGTGGTTAACTGACAGAAACTATATTAATGTAAGTATTATTGTTCGTGTTTTGTCTTGTTTTATAACCTCATGTGTTGTAAAGTATCTTGATTGTATATGTAGTCTTTTTTGACACAGGAACTACAAGAAGAAGTAAACCAGTTATTAGATAAGACGTTGATAGAAATGAATGGAGCAGTGCAAAACGGAGGTCGGTCTCCAAAACCCTTGAATAGTCCAAATGGGTCAGCACACCGAAAACATGGTTTAGAAAATGTACAAAACACTTCTTCATCGATTTCATCACATGCAAAGAGTAAGAAGGGAGAGCATCGCATTCGCAATTCAGAATCTGTGAAACGTGATCGTTTATCCAAAGTTGATGATGCAGATTCTAGTCAACTTAGACCAGAACACAGGTTAAAAACCGAGATGGCTAAAATTACTGATAAAGGAGGATTGGTAGATATTGATGGAGTTGAAAAACTAATACAGCTCATGCGACCAGAGGGTACTGACAAGAAACTAGACTTGGTTTGCAGAACAATGCTTGTTAATGTAATATCGGGTACAAACGGATACGATTGTCTAGCTAGATTTGTTCATCTAAAGGGCTTGTTAGTTTTAAACGA
Source organism: Scalesia atractyloides (assembly GCA_947069175.1). Taxonomy (NCBI): domain Eukaryota; kingdom Viridiplantae; phylum Streptophyta; class Magnoliopsida; order Asterales; family Asteraceae; genus Scalesia; species Scalesia atractyloides. Next base: position 26,950,606 of record CAMTDV010000016.1, on the reverse strand, counting down.
ATGGCTTCAAGAAATACATAAAGGAAAGATTAGTAATGGAAGCTGTAAAGGGAATGACAAGTCTGTTGAGGAGTTTCTTTTTTCTTTACTTTGTGCGCTTGAGAAATTACCTGTGAATCTTCATGCTTTACAGACGTGTAATGTCGGGAAGTCGGTGAATCATTTACGTAGCCATAAAAATTCTGAAATTCAGAAGAAAGCCAGAAGTCTAGTCAGCACATGGAGGAGACGTGTAGAAGCTGAAATGAATATTATTGAAACAAAGTCTAGTACAACAGAAAGAGCATCTGATGTGTCACCTACTGCTACTGGAAACCGCCTGAAACTCATTGTGAAGTTGCCGAACACCGGTGGAATCACCACACAAACCACCAGCAGGGAACTACCGGAAGATTCTGCTACAATATCTGGAAATGGCTCTCTTCCGGTACCTCACGCGAAACAAGGTCAAGATGTAAGCGGAAAAATTGATTCTCTTCAAGTAAACAATGTACCAAAGACAAACACAGACACGGGTAATGATTTGTTTCCGGAGAATGAAGGACCGATTGTCCGTAATGAAGAACAAGGTAAGAACGATGCATCCTCATCAGGGGTAACGCCAAAACCAGGTAAGCTATGCGAGCGTTCTTATAGCTCAATAAATGCATTGGTTGAGAGCTGTGCTAAATTCTCGGAAGCTAGCGCATCTTCATCAATTGGTGATGATGGTGGAATAATTCTTCTTGCCAGCGTGGCTGCTGGTGAAATGTCGAGATCTGATGTGTCACCAGCTTGTTCTCCTCGATGTAACACGCCCGTACCTGAAGCCAAGTGTCCTGAAGATAAAGCGTTTAGAAACACTGTGGGTTCATTCAATGCAGCTACTACAAGTGTAAAACCTGAGACTGTGCAGATTAAAGAAGAATCGGTCTTTGGTCATCTCCAGATATAAGTGAGGATGAGAAGAAATCAGTGCATAAACGTTTAATCGATCAGCCCGTAGCCACCCCTTCTTGTGGTGATGTTGGTTTAACACCAAAGTCTGAAAAGACTGATGAAAGTATGGAAAAAGACGATAAGGGCACTGTGGTTGCAGTGCAAGAAGTAAGAACGTGTGGAACAGCTACCGATGTAACAGAGGCCGCTGTGTTGAAGACCGTAGGGTAAAGTTGGATTTTGATCTGAATGAAGTTCTTCCTAGTGATGATGTAATACAATGTGAGGATGAAAAGGCTGCTGTTCATGCACCCGATCCATTACATTCTAATGATAGAACTCAGTCTGGTAAGCCTGAGACTGGGTGGAACGGTTCTGCTTCCACCAGTGCATTCCATCTAACAGATCCACGAAAGGTAGATGTTCAGGTTCCGGTTCCGGATACATGTACCAGCAAACCGACCCATACTCTTTTTGACTTTGACTTGAATGTCAGAGTTGATGATGCTGGTCAACACAATGCACCGTCAGGACTGGATCTTGATCTGAATGCATGCGAGGAGAGTCCCGAGGCTGTCCAGTTGTCTGGCGGGTCTGATTCTTCAAGGGGCTTTGACCTGAATGGGCTGGGTATGCAAGAAGTTGGTGGTGAAACGTTAACTTTCTCCAAAAACGGTATGCAGTTTATACCTGGTGCACCTAATGTCAGAATGAATAGCATGAATAGTGGGAACTTTTCACATTGGTTTTCACCAAACAACGCCTATCCACCAATTACAATCCCGTCTCAAAGAATGTTGACACTCGTGACTTCCAGCACATCACTTAATCCTGAAATATTCAGGGGCCCCGTTTTATCATCATCTCTCGCAGTGCCATTTCAGTATTCGGCTTTCCCATTCGAGACCAGTTTCTCTGTACCTTCGATTTCAAATACAGTTTCATCTGTTTCGAATGGTAATGCCGATTCTCCGTCATCCAGGTGGTGGGCCGCTTTGTTTCTCGGCCATTCCCTCGGTGGGACCAAACAGTATGGTGTCAATGCCATACAGGCCTTACTTTATGAATCTACCTGGCGGTTCGAGTAATGTTAGTCCTGATGGTAGAAAGTGGCAGTTACCTGGGTGGTGATGAGCAGTTAAGGATGTTCCATCAAATGTCGGCAAGTGGTGGTGGTGCACCGAAGAGGAAAGAGCCAGATGGCGGTTGGGATGGTGATAAGAGGATTAGCTACAAACATCCACATCAGCGGTAGGAAAAGCGTTGTTGCAGCGCTAGGTGAGTCCATTTGCTTTTGTGCTGATTTGAAGTCGATTGCTTTAGTTTATTTTCTCATATGTTTAATATGATTTTTGCAGGATACCAATCTGTCTTTAGGACTCCTTAGAGGTTTTGCTTAGCGACCTGTATGTTGGGTTTCGCGGGTTACCTGAAATATGTGACAAACCTTCATGGTTGTAGTGCATACGGTTGAGTTGTTGCTTAACGAAATAGTTTGAACAGAGTGTGGCCTGTGTTGTTGATGTTTAGCCATCACAGAAATTTTAATATACAAGATTACAAGTTAGTCAACAATTCAGTTTTCATACAATTAAAAAGTTATCATACAGTAACTCTTATCTCTTGGCGTGTTCGCATAATTTTTTCATTGGACACCTTTTAACTCATAATCAATTTGATTACTTGTTTTTAGATCTAAACCTTATGGCACCTCTATGCCATCGCAAATCTGACTTCAATCTTTATGACTTATGATCTTCACTTTGTTCTGCCTGCAATGGTGTAGATTCTTTACTTCAATCTTGATCCTCGAATGGTTGGGCCTGTTCGATTTTCATCGATTCCTAAATCAGAATTCGGTTTGAATTTTGAAACCCGAATTTGATTTTGTTATTAGAATTGGGTTGAACTAAATTTAGGGTTTTTTTTGGAGTCTGGTGGCAACAGGCTGTTGGTATATATGACCTAAATAGATAGTAAAACAAGATAATCTACAAATTTGAATGATTCCAAACATGATTATTCTTTAAACAGACAATTTAGTGTATCTTTTGCTTTAGGAAACACTACACACTCTAATCAACAATTTAAGCTCCTGAATTGCTAATCTTTGTCCATAGATAGTTGACCACCTAAAATTTGAGCCTTGTTGCCTCATTTTCGAACCAACTTGACATGTTAGTTTGAAAATTCACCTAAATTAGTTTGATGACCTTCCATGTGAACCTTTATGTTTGAAAAAAAAAAAACATTATAAAGATTTTCTCCATTTAGTCAATCAATTCACCAAATTGTCATTTCATGTCAATTATAATTTTTCAGATGTAGTGACCATGATTTACAACCTTTGTTAGTTCATTTTCGCTTTTCAAATCAAATATACCCAACAAGTTTTCACCATTAGAATGCGTTTGTTCTAACCTATCGAAGCTTTACACATCATAAATTCTAATAATCATTCGTTGGTTTCACAAACTCCCCTTAAAAGTCTCAAAAACTGGAAAGAAAGATACATGAGGATTACAAGTGGTTTTCTCTTGTTGGTAATCAATTCAAAAGAATATAAGTCATCTAAAATAACCACCTCAGTGTTTCATTCCTAGGTTTTGTTGTCTCTACATTGGTTCTTGTGAAAGCTCAACATGAACTCAGGGTGAGTCTTTGTTCCTACGGTTTTCAAAACGACCCATACCTTTACATTAGATATTCATGGATCAGATTAAAGCAATTGTCATACCAAGTCCCTCTAGTCTAGTGTCAATGATTTAACGCAAAAGTCAACTATTTACACTTTTAACTTAGTTTCAATATTTATGGTATTTTAGTCTAAACTTTGACAATAACTCAATTAAACCTTTGCCAACACATTACATAATAACTCAATTAAACCTTTGCCAACACATATACATATGAATTTAAACACTTTAAATTAGGGATATTGGATTTAAATAATCCAAACTTTCACATCTTGGCCAATAACACTCTGAACTTTCTAGTTTGTACATCAGCACTCCCAACTTTCAACTTATTGGCCGATAACACTCCAAAACCAATGCCACGTCAGCTGCCACGTCAGCAATTGGGAGTGCTATTGGCCAATATGTTGAAAGTTGGGAGTGCTGCTGTCCAAACTGAAAGTTCGGATTATTTAAATCCAATATCCCTTTAAATTACCAACACTTTTATGCATATAGTTGTTGTACTAAATGCTTAGGGGTTTTTTTTAAAAAAAATTGTTTTTTTACTTTTAACCCAAATGTATTTGATAAATTACTTTTAACCCAAAACTTTTTATCTTTTGTAATTTAATCTTAAACTTTTTTACCTTCAACTTTGGTCACATATGTTGTTCATCTTTCGTAAATTTTTCGTTTTAGGCTTTGTTCTAATTTTTTTTCGAGTTTATACGGTGCAACGTGCGTGTGTGGTTCAACGTTTTTACGTTTCGTTCTGAATTTTGCGAGTTAACACGACGCAACGTGTGTGTGTGGTTCAACGTTTTTATGTCATCTAAATTTTCCTGTTTGACAGGTTCGTCATAACGTGCGGGTCCTAGATCAACTTAGTTGTTATTTTCTATGTTTTAAGCTTTGATCTATTTCTTCGCATTAACACGTCACAACTTAAGTGTTGTTGGTTGCTGACGATGATGTGGCATTGGTGCTATTTGGCATGGTTTTACGCCCCGCCGTAACGAGGGGGTGCTTAATACTAGTTTATCATTATTTCAGAAAATATTATTCTTAATTTTTGAGATTATTCGGTTGTTATCGTTTCTTGTTGTTTATGCTAATGTAGTAATGTTTCAATGTTTTTGGAAATTTTATATTTCATGATGTTAGTGATGATTACTTATGCTATTTTTTGTTGTTCTTACTTTTGTATTTTGTGTTTCTAACGTATGTGTTATATTTTGCAGTGTCGTTTCTTTTCTTTTAATTATGTGCATTTTTTTAATTAGTGTTTTTTTTGTTTTGTATTTAAAGTTGGTTATTATATTTATAGATAGACTTTTCTATAATTATTATTCTTTTGTTAGATTATTATACTAGAAATAAGGGGAAAAAACTATTGAGGGTTGACATTTAATGAAGATGTGATGGTTGTGGATGGTTTGTCAAACATCGACACATTGTATGCATTGGGTGATATAAAGTCGATAATGACATTAACAGCATCTTGAACAATTATTTACATAATCCCTTTTTAGAATCCAGTATTTTAGGTAAGAAGGTATTACATATCAAATGAAAAAGATTGGCAAGCACTTTATGATAAGTTGAATAATACTAGTGGATATGGTCTGATAGCCAACTTAACCTTGTGACAATGTGCCCTTAAATCACCCAATGTGGGTATCATTACCTTAACTATATGATATATTCTTATATTATTAATATTTGGGGCGAGTTATCATACAATAGCCTCTTAACACGACTTAATTAGGCATGTTCATTTGTAAATTACGCACGTTATAAATTTCAAACCCTAGTTATCGCATGGAGAAGAAATCACGCATGGTCAAAACACAAAATCACACATGGGTTGTTTCAACCCTAGTTACGCATGTTATATGCATAATTACGCACGTTATTTGGTGGTCGTGTACCTAAGAGTCTTTTGTATTTTAAACTTTTCACTAATATTTTTAATGTTAAAGGTGTATGTTATTTTATTATTATATTATATAACAATCATAGGTGAAAACATAAAATCTTTCTCATTAAGAAAAATTTTGTGTATTTTTTGAAAAAAAAAATCAACGTTAAAATAAGATGCCTAAAAATGATTTTGAGATGGTAATTGATGCTCTTTATGCAGTCGATTTGTGTCTGGTATTGATAAAAAAAAACGTTAGAATAAGATGCCTAAAAATTATTTTGAGATGGTAATTGGTGCTCTTTATATAGTCAATCTATGTCTAGTATTAATAAATGATAATAAGTTCTTTAAAAAATGAACTAACCATTCTAAATTAAATATTGACTTTATTCTTTTCGATTTAACAATTTTCTAATTATGTATCAAATAATAGCTTGATAAAAATTTTGAAGACATATTTCATTACAAAAGGTTGATAAATTCTTAATTCGTGCTAGTGTGCATCTAGATGCACTAATAATTGGTATTCACGACTTTAATGGTTAATGTTTGATGCTGCAACGAAAGTGGTTAGGATAAATCAGATTAAATTAAGTATACTCTCTACGTGCGTATAAGAATACGTATATATTTAAAAGTGAAATTAATTTAATATATATATATATTTAACAGGACGATGAATACTTCAAATGCTTAGATTCTCTATTTACAACACTTCTTGTTGGTATGTTCGTATCCTGGAGGATCTCTAAGCACCACATTGGCATCATGCCTGTTAGTGTGTTCTCTAACCTCATTGTCTTAACACGCGAAACCACTCTCTTTCATGCAAGTGATTTCCTAATTACTAGTATGACTAAAATGCACCATTTTGACGATTGTCTTGCTCACGTCACCATCTTCTTTCCTAGAACTCAAAGATTGACTTTAGAAACAACTGTTTTCAATAGAAATTTTTATTCCTTACGAAATTTGTAGGTTTTATTTAGAGTTTTTATTAGTTAATATTCATATATATGTATTAATTTATAAGATTTCAAGGAATAGTACCTTTTTTGTCTTTTGTGATTTTTTCTCTTTATTATTTTTTGTTTTACATAATAAACTTAAAAGAGTTTAACCTTTTTTTTATCAAATTTGTTTTATGTTTTTTTTTCCGAATTTGGTCGTTTTAGCAAGGTTTTTGATAATCACATTTGGGTCTTCAAGTTTTTTTTATTCTCTCGCCTTTCTAATACGTGTTGATATAAATTTCACTTTGTCTATGTTTTATGTCACATGAGTCACTTGGTGTAAATCAATGTGCTTTTGTTTACGTCGTTTTCCGGTTTTGGTCGTCGTTTAGTTGCTACTTAGCACATTTTTACTCTCCTGGTGACACGATTTTGTAACCCCGCCCCGCAACGCTGGGTCTTAAGACTAGTTATTATTATATTATAATATTATTATTCATGAATACCTAAAATTTATTACCCTTTTATTAAAAAATAAATGAGTTAATTATTGTTTTCGTCCCTATGGTTTGTCAAAAATCACTATTTCAGTCCATTAATTTAAAATTACGATTTTAGTCCTTGGTTTCACTTTGAACCATTTCAGTCCACCAACTTAACACCATTTATTTATTCTGTTAACTTTGGGTGAAACTACCAAATTGCCCCTATGGTTTAATTAAAAAAAAAACGATGGTCACAGGTATCGAACATGTGACCTTTGCTTTGAAATGTGATTGTTAAACCAATAGGCCATGTATCAAGATTGTGAATGAATTTAAATTGTTTTCCTTATAACATAGCCTTTATTATCATATATTCCCTAAACCTTTGATCTTTATCAATGGAACTGTGTATCTGCAGCCATGGCGTAACTCGTTTTTTCTTTTCTCCGTCCCTCCAATTACAGATCTGATCCTATTCATTTATCTCCTTACATTAAATAATTCTGTATCCTCTCTTGTAAATATGATCTTATATACTTGTGGAGGTTTTCTTGAGAGCAAAGTGATTATAATAGTTGGAAGAATGCCATGAGTTAATCGATTACTTAGTTGATTCAACACCGCCTTCTTTTTTCTATGATAGGAATTAGGACCACCAATTTGATTTTCCTTAAATAGACTAAATTACAATTGGGATCGAACTTGGATCTTCAGATCGCTTGTGCTTGTTGACTGTCTTACTCTGCTTCTTATATTTTCATTTACCGAATACGGTGAAATTATCTCAACACTGCTTCTCCATTGATAAGATGAAAGGTTTGGGGAAGATGATGATGATGATGATGAATAGCTATGTTATGAGGAAAACAATTTGAACTTATTCACAATCTTGATACATGGCCTATTGGTGTAACAATCACATTTCAAAGCAAGGTCACAGGTTCAAAACCTGTGATCAGCGTTTTTTTTTAATTAAACCATAGGGCAATTTGGTAATTTCACCTAAAGTTAACAGAATAAATGGATGGAGTTAAGTTGGTGGACTGAAATGGTTACAAAAGTGAAAACACAGGACTGAAATCGCAATTTTTAAACTAATTGACTGAAATAGTGATTTTTGACAAAGCACATGAACGAAAACAATAATTAACTCAAAAAAAAATAAAAAAACATAGTTTAGAGCTCGTGACGAGGGGCTTCGCCGTAGCAAAACACAAACCCTCTCTCTTTCGACTTTCATCTTTCCCCTTCCTTCTTCCCTTCTCTCTCGCTCTTCAATCTCCCCCAAATCCGCCATCAAATCTCTCTTATCCTCCGATTCACTCTCCCCTCACACCCACAGATCTATACCTCTATCCCCTTATCCACTTCATCTTCCCCAATTCAAACTCTCACAACACCCACCAAAAGCCCTAATTCCAATTCACCCCCTTCATATATCCATCTCCTCTTTTACCCTAATCTATACTGACCTTTTTCTTGCTCGATAGCCGATCTGGAGCCCTTCAGGTGCGTACTGTCTTCATGATCGATCATTTCTTCAACCTAGGGTTTAAAATTTAGGAAAGGGATCGGATAATTGTATATTTTAATTGATTGTTCAAGTTGTACCGTACGAACTGTAGGTTTTGATTGTGATGATGGAAGACAGCTGGTATGTATTGGGGTTGGAAGATGAGCTGTGGCACGTGTGGCTTTGATTCACTGTATGTATGCTATTGAGTTTTTATTGATTGTTTTTGTAATTTAGAGTGATATATGAATGCTGTTGTTAATTAATCTGTTTGTTTTGGATTAATGTTTACTGGTTAGCTAGGTTAATTCATAACATGAGATTTTGTTATATTTTTAGGGTATGTTTTGAGCTTTATTAGTTCTTTGGATCATTTACTGCGATGGTTTTTGGTAACTTGCTGTTTGTTTTTCGTTGGCGGCTTTATTCTAAGTTAGGTGGAATCGTTATTAGTCGCGCTAGCTTTATTGGTTAATCGTTTTGTACATCTTGCTTAATACGTGTGTGCGCGTGTATAGTAATAAGAGAACCTGCCTTTTCTGGTGGTAAGTTGAATCTCAGAATCTATTTTTAAGCCGTATTTTGATGTATTTTCTATATGTGTTTTAGATTTCTGTCAACTATATATTGGCTATATTTGCTATTCATAATATCACCTGATAATTTTGTTATTTTTGTTTTTTATTCTTCTATGGTTGAGTTAACATGACCTTGCACTGGCTTAATATGGTTTATTTCTTCAGGTTGGTGCAAAAATTAGTGTTGGTGACCGCGCTTTGCATAAGTCACCCTCTGCAATTCTCTTCCGTTTGTTGGAAGAATTTGTAAATTAAATTAAGGAGAATAATTTAAGTCTGCGTGGCTTGGCTTTACTGACCTGCAGAAATAAAGTTTAAAGAAGGCGCTTTACTGAAAGCGGAAGTAACCGAGGTTTTTTACTCTTTCCACAAGGATGATATACATGTTGCATCATTACTCTATGCTTGTAAAGTCACATTTTTTCATTAATTGTTATATTTGTGTGCAGTTTGAGTGTATGATTGTGAGAGTGAGTGTTTATGGTGGTTAACTGACAAGGGATATACTAAAGTAAGTATAATTGTTCAATTTTTGTCTAGTTTTATATTACCTTATCTGTAGAAATGTATTTTGATTGGAGTTGTAGTTTTTAATTGACAGGAACTACGAGAAGAAGTAGGCCAGTCATTAGATAAAACGTTGATAGAAATGCATGGAGCGGTGCAGACTGGAGGCCGGTCTCCAAAACCCTTGAATGGTCCAAACGGGTCAGCTCAACTAAAAGCTAGTTCAGATAATGTACAAAACATTTCATCGCATGCAAAGAGTAAGAAGAGAGAGCATGGTGCTCACAATTCAGAATCTGCGAAACGTGACCGTTCATCTAAAGTTGACGATGCGGATTCTGGTCAAGCTAGACCAGAACATATATTAAAAACTGAAATCGCCAAAATCACTGATGAAGGAGGAATGGTAGATCTCGGTGGAGTTGAAAAACTAATACAGCTCATGCGACCCGAGAATACCGAGAAGAAACTAGATTTGACTTGCAAACAATGCTTGTTGATGTAATATCGGCTACAGACAGATTTGATTGTTTAAGTCGATTCGTTCATTTAAAAGGCTTGGTAGTTTTAGATGAATGGCTTCAAGAAATCCACAAGGAAAGATTGGTGACGGGAGTCCGAAAGAGAACGATAAGTCCGTTGAGGAATTTCTTTTTTCTTTACTTTGTGCACTTGACAAGTTGCCTGTGAATCTTCATGCTTTACAGACGTGTAATGTTGGGAAGTCGGTGAATCATTTACGTAGCCATAAAAATTCTGAAATTCAGAAGAAAGCCATGAGTCTAGTCAGCACATGGAAGAGGCGTGTAGAAGCTGAAATGAATATTATTGAAACAAAGTCTAATACAATTCGAGGTGGCTCTTTGCCAAACAAACAAATGATTTCAGAAGTCTCGCATATCGGTGGCGCAAGACGTATAGCTGGCAGTTCTTCTGACGTGGGTCCCAAAAATTCTGCTTCACAACCTCCGTCAAAAGCCCCACAACCAAAACAAAGCTCAGGCGAGGCTAATCAAGCTATCACCAAATCACCAACATCTCCGGGGTCCACAAAATTGTCTCCGTCATCAGCTAAAGAAGGAAGAAGTTGTAGCTCAAGTCAATCTCCAAACAATAGTCAATCTTGTTCTAGTGATCATGGGAAGACTGGGGCTTCAAGTGCAACTAAAAACTCCGGAAACGGTTTTCATGGATCGTCAATCCCGGGGTTGCAAAAGGAAGCTGGAAAAACCGGCTATTTGAGTAGGAGTTTTGCGTCTGAAAAGGGATCGCCAACTAGACATTCAACAGAAAGAGTACCTGATGCATCGGTTGTAGATAACGGAAACAGCTCGAGTCTCATTGTGCGGTTACCAAACACGAGTCGAAGTCCCACACAAACCGCCAGTTTGGAAACACCCGAAGATTCCTCCACAGGTAAGGGATCTCTTTCAGTACCTTCCAAGAAACAAGAGCAAAAAGTAAATGCACCGAATTCAAACCCAAATGTCGGTAATGATTTATCTCGCGCGAAAGAGGGGTTAGTTGTACCTGATGAAGAACATGGTAAAAAAGATGCGTCTGGTTCGTCAGGTAAGCTATATGAGCCTTCATATAGTTCTATTAATGCATTGGTGGAGAGCTGTGCAAAATATCAGAAGCTAGCGCGGCTCCATCGATCGGTGATGTTGGCGGAATAAATCTTCTTGCCAGCGTGGCGGCTGGTGAAATGTCGAGATCTGATGCGTCACCTGCGTGTTCCGCGGATTGTAGCTCACCTGTACCCCAAGATCGTGGTCATAGTGAAGGTAATAATATCAATGTGGCTAATGGGGAAAATAATAATACAGGGTCGGTGAGTATGATGGAAGAAGCTACAAATACGAAACCTAACAGCAGAAGTCCATTAGAAGAAGACAAGTGTCCCGACGATAAATCGATTAGAAACACTGTGGGCCCGCTAGATGCAGCTGCTACAAGTGTAAAACCCGAGACTTCACAGGTCAAAGAAGAAGCGGCAGCGACCACGGCTTCTTTGTCATCTTCAGATATGCACGATGATGATAAGAAATTGGTACACAAACGGTTAACTGATCAACCCATGACCACCACTTCTTGTGGTGATATTGATCTAACACCTAAGTCTGAAGAGCCTGATGACAAGAAGGCCGTTGAAAATATGGAAACAGACAATAAAGCCTCTGTGGTTGCAATGCAAGAAGTAAAAACGTGTGTAGCAGAGGCCAACTGTGCTGAAGATCGTACAGTAAAGTTGGACTTTGATTTGAATGAAGTTCTTCCTAGTGATGACGGGATACAATATGATGTTGAAAAGGCTGCTATTCATGCACCCAACCCGTTACCTTCTAATAATAAAAGTTGGTCTGGTTGATTACTGTGGCTGCTGCTGCAAAAGGACCATTTTACCCTTCTGAGAGCCTCTCAAGAGGTAAGCCCGAGCTTGGCTGGAAGGGGTCTGCTGCCACCAGTGCATTCCGTCCAGCAGAACCACGTAAGGTAGACGCTTCAGTTTCAGTTCCAGATGGTCGTACCAATAAACCGGCCGAGCTCTCTTTGACTTTGACTTAAATGTCGGAGTCGAAGATGCCAGTCAACCCAATGCTTCATCGGGACTGGATCTTGATTTGAATGCATGTGACGAGAGTCCGAGGCTGCCCATTTGTCTGTCGGTACAAGCAGTAGACCTTCTAGGTCAGACCTACCTGGTGGGCTAAATTCGTCAAGGGGATTTGACCTAAACGGGCCGGGTATGGAAGAAACCGGTGGCGAGTCGGTAGCGTTCTCTAAAAACGGTATGCAGTTTATATCCAGTGTGCCTAATGTCAGAATGAATAATATGGATAGGGGGAACTTTTCAACTTGGTTTCCGCCAAACAATTCGTACCCGGCAATTACAATCCCGTCTCAAAGAATGCTGACACCCGTGACTTCAAGCACATCGCTTAATCCCGAAATGTTCCGGGGCCCAGTTTTATCATCATCTCCAGCAGTTGCGTTTCCTAATGCCGTGCCATATCAATATTCAGCTTTCCCGTTCGAGACCAATTTCTCGTTACCTTCGATTTCGAACACATTTTCTTCGGTTTCAAATGCGTATGTTGATTCTACATCATCTGGTGGTGGGCCGCTTTGTTTCCCGCAATTCCCTCGGTGGGACCTACGGTGTGGTGTCGATGCCGTACAGGCCTTACTATATGGGTGTACCTGGCAGTGGTTCGGGTAATGTGGTCCTGATGGTAGAAAGTGGGGAGGTCAAGGATTAGATCTGAATGCCGGTCCTGGTGACGATAAGCTGGCAACCACTTTGCGGCAGTTACCTCTTGGTGGTGGTGGTGGTGATGAGCAGTTGAGGATGTTTCATCAGATGGCGGCCGGTGGCGGCAGTGCGTCAAAGAGGAAAGAGCCGGATGGCAGTTGGGATGGTGATAATAGGATTAGCTACAAACATCCACATCGGCAGTAAAAAAAAGCGTTCTTGCAATGCCAGGTGAGTCATTTTGACCTTTTTCTTTGTCTTGCGCGCTGCAGGTCGATTGCTTTGTTTTTTTTAATGTGTATGATATGGTTTTTGTAGGAAATCAATTTGTCTGGAACTACACTCCCCTCAGAGGTTTGACTGAGCGAACGGTGGGTTTCCTGCAACCAGTGTTGTTAATGACGAACGTTGACGGTTGTAACGCATGCATAGGGTGGAGTTGTGTTTTAACAGAGTGTGGTTGGTCTGTGTTGGTTGGTGTTTTAACTTGGTGGAAAAGCATTTGCCCACCTGAAACAAAACAAAACAAAAGAAAACCTGGGAATTGGTTTCAACCCATGTATGTAGTTTCCACTTCTGGGTTTAGTTTATTAATTTTTATTATTATTTACTTCCTGTCGAGTAACATTCATTCTGTCTAAACCACTGGCCCCGTCGGATTGTAACTATGGCTCGCTTTCTTTGTTCTGGTAAGGCACAAAGGTCCGGATTTGTTCTAATGGCTAGACCGGTTTCAAAGTTTCAGTAATTTAATCGTTGTTAGAAACTTGATAACATCATAATTAATTTAAAGGTACTAATGAATTTAAGAAGTAAGGTTGATGAAATTTATAGAATTTCATTTGTAGTTAAAACAATTACATGTGTGGTGTTATATACAGTGTTTTGGTTTGAGAGATTATATCCTTTATTTCTTATGTTTTAGTGTGTTGCTGTTAAGTGTTACAAGTAGCACATTTGGGTTATAAAATTATTTAGGCTTTTTGTAAATAGTGGTATTAAAGACAAAAGAAGCTACAACTAAAATAAAACTAGAAAAGGAAAACAGGTTAATTTGAGTCACTTAAAATAGACGAGGCTAAGTAAGGTAGCACTATCGATGAGCTTGTCTCCATCGCTTAGTCGTTGTTGCAAGTACATAGCCGCCATCACAGTTGTCGCTTGTGCTTCACGACCGGTGGCACCGGTGACAGCACAGTGTCACATCAGTCGTACCATGTTTATGCTGTAACTAGGGTTTTGGAGATCGACAAACCAAACCGGCTAGCTTAGATGCTTGGTGGTTGGATTATCTGTCTTTGAATTGGAATTTTCTATTATTAATATTTTATTTTTTATCAGTTAATTTATATAAAAAAGTTCAAATGAAAATTTTGGTTTGAATATAATGCACATAGGCCATAGCTAATTGTATTCAAATGAAAATGAAAATTTTGTTTGAATATAATGCACATAGCTAATTGTTTATTGAAAATGCTAAAATTAATAAAAAAAGGAAAGACGACAGACTTCACTTTTGCGGGATTGATAAATCGTCAAAATAGAATCATGAATCAAACTGCATAAAATTCAAATTTGCTGACTTGCTTCAATTTTAACGGTTTAATGAAGACCTCCTACTTTCAAACTACCAGTCTTAAATAGTGCATGCATACAACGCGTTTTGATCCCAATATCCAATGTGTGACGTGCAATGCCCGCACATCATTTATGCTAGACGTCCGTTATTACTAAATATTAATTTATAGATTATATTTTTGACTGTTAACTTTTTTGAAAATTAACACATAGGATACACACTTTGGTTATATTTGTTAAATCGATGGTCTAATCTTTATTAGAATACTCAAACTAATTGCTCATTCCATGCCGTTCAAAAAAAATTATTGCTCATTCCATTTCAATTCCATTTCATGATTAGATGTAATCAAAAGACGATCTCATTTGTTTAAACAAATTTGAAAACTCAGACCCATTGCAAATAAGGACAAGATAATGCAAATTAGATTTATACATCTACAATGCTACGAATAGAACTTGATTTATCCATAGCACTACTTATGACACGATAACTATTAAAAATGGTTACACTTGCATATCTCTAGGGATATGTTCCAGGATAGGAGATCATGGAGTCGTAGAAGTAAGGTTAAAGACTTTTAGGTGAAGTGTACGCGTTTGTTCTGCTCTCCCTTGCTTATGCACTTAGTTCTTAGAGGTTTTTTTGGGTCCTTGCATGTTATCGCTTGTAGTATGTCTATATGATGTAGTATTTTTCCCATATTATACGTTTTCTCAAATGTCTTCCTAGCTTACTTGCTTTGTTATCGCTCTTTGTATAACATTTTTAGCTTCCTATGTCTAGTTATGACTGTGGAGCTGGGGGTCTAATTGAAAGCAGTCTTTTTGTTTGTCCCTTAAGATACAGGTAAGGTTTGCCTATATCCTATCATCTCTAAATCCTATCGGTAGCTTTGCTATAAGTTAAGTTCTACTTGTAGGTTACTTTTCAGATTATTTATTGTAATATTGCTGTATTTTAATATTTAATTAGTATTTTAATAAAATATTTACTTTCTAATATACTATATATATAAATATAGTTATTTATATTCAAATATTACATAATTCATTATATAACCAATTTAATATAATACTAGTTTATAAATCCGTGTATTATACGATTGAATAGATTAAATATCTTACGTAACAAAAATTTCTTAAAACCACACATTATAAATAATTTGAAATGAAACACTAACATAAATAATATGCTAGCATTGCTAAATCTTAAACACCTACTTAAGCATACATTTCATTAATGTATTAAGTTTAATATCATGTTTTTTTTACAGTAATATTAAAGTTTAAACATTTTTATAAATAACCACCAAATTTTTATCCTCTGAAGTTTATCGACTTTATTTATTTGTTTTTTTATTTTGATTGTTATACAAAATGTTATTACCGTAACAAAACAAATCGATACCGATCAAAATTGAATTCCAGCCGAATTGCATAGGGGATTTCAGTAGTTATCACTTTAAATTATATCTTTGTTTTTGTTAACAACTAAAGCAAATCAAACACGTCACATTAGTATATCTCACTAATCAAATGTAAACTTAATAACAAATATCCCCTATGATAATGAAAAATAACTTAATTATTATTGATTTTAAATTACAATCATAAATTAAAACATAAATTATTGATTATATAAAATTTAATTTAAATACTTATTTAATTATTTATCAATTTACAACCTAAATATTTTGGTCAGAAGAACATAAGGAAAGAAAGATAAGAGAGGTATAATTTTTAACAATAAAGGTTAAGAAATTCTATACACATTTAAACTCGAATAATGTATACTAATTATTTATTTTATTTATATATTATAAATATTTATAATATTAGAAATAGAGTTAAGCTATTATGAGATAGAATTATATATTGTATATTTATTTATAATATTAGAGATAGACTTTATATATTTATAATATTAGAGATAGAGTTAAGCTATTATGAGATAGAATTATATATTATATATTTATTTATAATATTAGAGATAGACTTAATATATGATATTAATAATTAATTTAATATATCTAAAAATCAAATTAAATGAAAGAATTCCCTGTGGCATTAACTAAATTAAATTAAATGAAAGAATGCCATGTGGCATTAGTTGTAGTTTTTTATTTAGAATTAGATGTCGTAATTAATTTTAAGCCTTTAATTGTTGTAAAAAAAGCTAAAACTAATCTTAAAATAAATAAACATATCTAATAAAATCCTACAAGAAAAGTAAATGGATAGTGAGATGAGGACGGATCTTAACTATATCTCTTAATGTAAAGAGACTACTCTCAAATGATATCCTCAACTCAACATAATGCATTTAGTAAGAGAAAACCCAAGATATTACCTATCACCTACATATAGGAGAAAAAACAAAACAAAAAGTTGGTACAAATCAAGGTCTTAATATAAATCCATGGCCCCCCTAGCCCTAAAATGTAATGTTATAAATAGAAAGGGATGCTTAAGAACTATTAGATAATCAGAATTAAATTATTTATATTTCTTAATCCTTGGGTCGCAATTGCGTGAGACATCTCTGTCTATTATTTTTTTATTTATTTATTATTATTATTATTATTATTATTATTATTATTATTATTATTATTATACTATACTACTACTGTAAATACATTTATCAAATGGGGGAATAGTGTCAGGTAGCAGCTGTCTGACACTCTCTCATTAGACCAACCAGTTTATTATTTTATACTCGCTTTAAAATTATGGTTTTACCCCGAGTATAAACTTACGTTTTTAGCACCAGATAAAAAAAAATTATGCATTTGCCCCCAGCTCAAAAATACGATTTTGCCTTCGGTTCAAAATTACGATTTTGCCCGCAGCTTAAAATTACGTTTTTTCCGCCAGTACAAATAAAATTATGTTTTCCCCTACCTCAAAATTACGATTTTGCCATCGGTTCTAAATTATTATTTTGTCCCTAACTTAAAATTATGATTTTGCCACCCGTTCAAAAATATGATTTTGCCCCCGTTAAAAAAATATGATTTCGCCATCAGTTCAAATTACGTTTTTGTCCCAGTTCAAAATACAATTATGTTTTGCCCCCAACTCAAAATTACGATTTTGCCCTAATTCAAGATAAAATTATGGTTTTCCCTTCAGCTTAAATTTACGATTGTAGTCCTTCGTTCTACATTTATCAAATTGGGGAATAGTGTCAGGTAGGCAGCTGCCTTGCACTCTCCATTGAACCAACCAGTTTATTATTTTATACTCGCTTTAAAATTACGGTTTTGCCCCGAGTATAAAATTACGTTTTTGCCCCAGTTAAAAATAAAATTATGCTTTTGCCCCCAACTCAAGAATACGATTTTGCCCTCGGTACAAAATTACGATTTTGCTCGCAGCTCAAATTATGTTTTTGACGCCATTCAAATAAAATTATGTTTTCCCCTACAATTACGATTTTGCCATCGATTCTAAATTATTATTTTGCCCCCAACTTAAAATTACGATTTTGCCCTCCGTTCAAAAATATGATTTTGCCACCGTTAAAAAAAATATGATTTCGCTATCAGTTGAAAATTACGTTTTTTCCCAAGTTCAAAATACAATTATGATTTTACCCCAACTGAAAATTACGATTTTGCCCTCAGTTCAAAATAAAATTATGGTTTTCCTTCAGCTTAAATTTACGATTGTGCCATTAGTTCTACATTTATCAAATGGGGGAATAGTGTCAAGTAGCCAGCTGCCTCGCACTCTTCCATTGAACAAACCAGTTTATTATTTTATACTCGCTTTAAAATTACGGTTTTGCCCCGATTACGTTTTTGCCCCAGTTAAAAATAAAATTATGCTTTTGCCCCCAACTCAAGAATACGATATTGCCCTCCGTACAAAATTTCGATTTTACCCGCAGCTCAAAATTATGTTTTTGCCGCCATTCAAAATAAAATTATGTTTTCCCCTACAATTACGATTTTGCCATCGATTCTAAATTATTATTTTGCCCCCAACTTAAAATTACGATTTTGCCCTTCGTTCAAAAATATGATTTTGCCCCCGTTACAAAAAATTATGATTTCGCTATCAGTACAAATTACGTTTATTCCCTAGTTCAAAATACAATTATAATTTTACCCCCAACTCAAAATTACGATTTTGCCCTCAGTTCAAGATAAAATTATGGTTTTCCCTTCGGCTTAAATTTACGATTGTGCCATTAGTTCTCATATTTATCAAATGGGGGAATAGTGTCAGGTAGCCAGCTGCCTGGCACTCTCCAGTTGGACCAACCAGTTTATTATTTTATACTCGCTTTAAAATTACGGTTTTGCCCCGAGTATAAAATTACGTTTTTTCCCCCAGTTAAAAATAAAATTATGCTTTTGCCCCCAGCTCAAAAATACGATTTTGCACTCGGTTCAAAATTACGATTTTGCCCGCAGCTCAAAATTACGTTTTTGCCGCCAGTTCGAAATAAAATTATGTTTTCCCCTACCTCAAAATTATGATTTTTCCATCGGTTCTAAATTATTATTTTATCCCCAACTTAAAATTACGATTTTGCCCTCCGTTCAAAAATATGATTTTGCCCTCCGTTCAAAAATATGATTTTGCCCCCGTTAAAATTATGATTTCGCCATCAGTTCAAAATTACGTTTTTACCCCAGTTCAAAATACAATTATGCTTTTTCCCCCAACTAAAAATTACGATTTTGCCCTTAGTTCAAGTTAAAATTATAGTTTTCTCTTCAGCTTAAATTTACGATTGTGCCCTTAGTTCAAATTTATATTACCATATTACCTTAAGTTCAAAATTGCGAATTTTCTCATGCGCAAATTTACGATTTTGCCACTGGTTCAAATTTACAGTATTGCCATCACTTTAGCTTTTGGCAAATTACGATTTTACTCCAGAAAAAAATTCAACTTTGCCCTCAGTTAAAAGTTATAGTATTGCCATTGTGTTTTTTAGAAATGTTATAAAAGTGTTTTGTTTTAATTGGTTGACTCGATTTATTTGTTTTTCGTGTCAAGGAACTGCCTAACACTCGCTCATTATTCCTGAAAAATTACTGTTTTGCCCTGAGCTCAAAATTACGGTCTTGTCATCGTTTTAGTTTTTTTTTCTAATAAAACTATAGTACCGTTTTTTAATTGGTTGAGAATTATTCGGCCATCGCCCCACAACGCGGACGGAGCATCAACTAGTTTATAACAAACACTTGATGAACCGTGACTTTCGTTTTCTTCCATTCCATAACTAATTATTTAGTTCCTAACTATTTTATGATTCCTGTTTGATTTTCTCACTAAACTCTTTGCGGGGTATGCACATATAATGTATATATGTGTGGGTTAGGGGTGTGCAATAACCGAACCGTTAACCAAAACCGAACCGAAAACCGACAAAACCGAACTGAAATTAACCGAAAGTCGGTTAACGGATATTTTTTTCCATTAGTTAACCGAAATTTACCGAACCGAACCGATCCATTTATTTTTTTATATATTTCTAGCTTTTATACCTCTATTTCATGTTTTATACTTTCATTTCATGTAATAATATATCTATTTCATTTATTTATAGCTTCATTTCATTTACTTATACCTCTATTTCATGTATTTACACATCTGTTTCATGCATTTATACATCCATTTCATGTATTTTATACATCTATTTCATGTATTTATACCTCCATTACATGTATTTCTAAACACAAAATTTAGTCCTTTAAATTGGTTATTAACCGAACGGAACCGAAAACCGACAAATTACCCGAATTAACAGAATTAACCGAACCGATTAAACGATGACTTCGGTTACGGTTACGGATAATGCTAATAACCGAATCGAACTAAACCGTGCACACCCCACTCGGGGGGCAAAACTAAAAGTGCATTAATTTTAACGTTATTTTACTAATTTCGTGAAAATAACGTTAAAAGAGGGGGATGGTTAATCATGCATCATGTGTTGGCGTTGGTAGCCGAAAGACAAGGGGGTACATACACTAATCGGCCTTTGTCTTAATTGTTAAGTGTTATGTGCCCAATGTCCAAGGCTTGATGCAAAACTACTATGGAGCCAGGGGTCTCACTGGAAGCAGTCTCTCTATTCTTATGGGGTAGAGGTAAAACTGTCCACATCTTACTCTACTCAGACCCTATTTTAATCTTGCTATTGGTGAGATTGAGAATGATGATAATGATTGAATTTTCTCACTTGTAAAAAGTAGAAATATTAATACATAAGTGGAAGGCCATTGGGAATCATAACATTCAAGATTTTTTCCACCAAAATATTTACACTTTTAACTGTTTTTCAACAACAGAAAAAAGATATCCAAACATGTAGCTTCTAAATCATTATCATTTACAATGGTACCATTCAACCTAAACATTATATTACATATTACATAGGATATATATATAAAGACTTTTAACTTAATTTCTCTCCACGTCCACATTATCATCCGCATCCTTGTAGTACCGCAACAATGGCGCTTTTGGCATCGAAGACGAATCCAAGTTCATAACTTCATCGTCTATCGCAGCCTCTTGCGCTTTGCCCCACATCACCGTGTAGAACCCTATCGATATTATCGTTGCTCCAATCACACTAAATATATAAAAAAATATATAAGTTAATAATCCATATTAAGTTAGATGACTATTTAATTAACCAAATGTTGTTGATAATACCTTCCAAGATAAAGGTCATCCCCTAGGAACATAACACCCATAGCAACCGCTATAGCAATCGATAACGGTTTAAACATTGCCACAAATAATGGCCCCTTTATGCGCAATGCCCATGTGTGGACACTGTTGTTCAAGCATGAACCAAGCACACCCTGCAAACTTCAACAAACCATGTTTAGACGCAACAAAATCGATTACAAGACTGGAAATCGGCTCATTTTGGTACTCACGGAACACAAAATCGAGGCTAAGGCTATATCGGGCTTGATCTTCCAAGCACTTGAATCTGGTTCAGTATAAGCCCCCACAATTGCAGCCAAAAGGCTAACTATTAAGTTGTAAAAGAAGACCACTGTCAATTCTGCTGGATACTCCTTCATGATTTGTGTCTGTATTTCATATTTAAATTTTAACAGACTTACAACCAGAATCACACAAACGGGCCAAGACCCGAGATTGTTCTACATTCCTATTTAGGGATGACAGAAAAACCTGAACCCGAAACATTTTAACAGGTAATGAGACATGTATATGGCAGGGTATGGGATTAGTCATAAAAAAGGTGCGTTTTAAATAATAATTTAAAAAGTACAAAGTTGTTTGAAGTGTGTTGATTTTTGGGGTGAATTTTTAAGATGAGGTTTCGGATAAAAAATAATTTCAATGGGTAACTTTTAAATTTTAATCGTAAGATCATAAATGGGTAACGAGTACATGATGGGAACATGGGAGGCCCTGAGGATGGGCGGGGAGGACCACTAGTCAGGGCACGTGTTTTCCGGGGGCACATTTAAAAAGAAAAAAAATCTGTTAGCTATTAGCCTATTACGGCACGTTATTCACTCATTTGAGTACTATGATTTTGTCATTTTGGTAATCGCATTATTTATTGCTATAACTTTAATTGTTGTTTAAGAAGACAATTTACATTATATATTTCCGGAGGCCTAAGAGGCACGTTTTTCCGGGCTCGGATAGGGCACCTGAATTCTGGAGACGATACCCTAGATGGGAACAACTAAGAATAAGAGTGATATCACCCTAACTCGTCTTATACCCGGCCCGTTATCGTCCTATTAGACCCAGTTAGTTGGGCCGGTTACAAAGTAGAGTTAATTTGTTACCTGCACTATGTACCACAAGGGGACCAAGATGTACTCAGTGGTTAGAAAAAGGCCACCGAGAGCCCAATTGGGTTGTGAAGTACCAAGAGCTGTACTCGATGGTGAATTAGACCACTGAGCCCAAATAAGCCTGGGCCCTCTGTAAAGTGTCACAACAAATGCACCCGTCACAGAAACAAATGTGCCCACTAATTTTGCACGGCAACTTTTTTTCCAAAAAGATAGTGTCTCCATCCTGCCATAAAAAAATAAAAATAAAAAATAACAAAAAAAAAACCAAAAATCCAAAGTGGATCATGATTCCTAACCCATCAACTACGCAAAAGGACACCCATCGGACACTAGATAAGCATTAAGTGACAAAAAAAGAATAAAATGATTCACAAAGTTTTTAGTTCAATTTCGGTTTTGTTCTTACTCTAAGTTGCAAAAATTTTGAGACAAATATATTCGGAGTAACTTGTAAACGCAAGTTGGCTTGAAAAATGTCACGCATGCATAACTTTTAATCTGTCTAGAGATAAGGGTCCCACAAACTATGAACAAAAACGATATGATATGACCGAAAGGACGTTGTGACAAACAATTATAGAAGGTTTGCCCCATTTTGCGACCCAAATTACCCGTTTGGAGTCTCAATTTTGTCCGTTATCCCTAAAAGAACACATGTATTTTATTAATTTATTTATTTTAACTCGGTCGGCTTCATGAAAATTTAATTTTTTGTTTGGTACCGTGTATTCATTCGTAAAATTCTATTAATTTTTCTTTGGTTTTTCCGCTGTGTCATTTTTTTGTCAAGAAAAGGTTTGGTTTTAGTGACGGTTTTTTTTTAAATGGTTTTAGTAGAAAACGAACCTGAAAATAAGGGCGAGAATGAAGGTAAAGGCAGGAACAAGATTACTAATTGCCGAAGCCAGTGTTGGCGAACTGTAAATAATTCCGGTATACCCCATGATCTGTGACGTACATCTGATCACCATAAACCAAATTAATCATTAATCAAACCAACAAAACCTCTAAATTAATTTTTAGATAATTTATTTTGCATATAAAAAAAAATTACCCGATAACTCCAAGAAGCCCGATTTTGCTAACGATCGACATATTCACCCGCGGAAGCACCTGAGATCTGTTTTACATCACACAAAAAAATATATTACATTTGGTAACTTACGGTTTTGTTTTCACCTGATGAATTGCTCAACCCGACAAAAAATGTCATGGTTGAGAAGCTGTAATAAGGAAGACTTCGTTCCCCTCTCAACCGATGTGGACTTACAGTAAATCTGTAAAAACAATATTCGAAAAGTGTGAATAATACCTGGTGGAGAAGAAGGGTGCTGGAAGAAGTATAAAGGCGGCGACAGCATACGAATAAACGATGAAAACATGGTAACTCATTCCTCGGAGAGTGGCGGCTTTGTACAAGGTATTAAGTCCAACATTGGTGCACTCCATGGTGACCATGGCGGCAAACGGTAAAACATCTTTGTAACAGAAGTATCTCCGGTCGCCGGTCATGTTTCCGGGAGTGTGTTATGTTGTGTTGCTAAGAGAAAGTGGTATGTATAATTGGCGTGTGGTTGTGTTTTTTAATAGACAGGACCAATTATATGTTACGTAAGATATAATAAATGGTTTCTTATGTGACAACTAATTGACAATGGAAGTTAGCTGATTGGCATAAAATATATTCTTAAATTTATAAATTTATTTGCTCTTATGGTTTAAGTAAAAGTCGAGCTCGCTAGCTACTCAAAATTTGTTTAGACTCGAAACTAGTTGAGCTTAAACTTAATTTATTTAATAGACAGCATGAACTCGAGTTTCATATAGAGTTTGATTTTTCTCGTGAGCTAAAACGACTATGTTATTTATCCAAATATAATTTTTTAATATAAAAGCTGTATTGCTTAACAAATATTTTATATATATTATATAAAGGGTTAGGTTCATTTATGAAAAACCTTTTTAATTGTGAACACTAGTGAACTAATCCTAGTTATTGATGTTTCAATACACAAGTGTAAATTAATGGCTAAGATTTGATGATGTTACGATTTGATGATGTAAATCAATAGCTAGGATTTGTTCACTCAATTCACAAATACAATAGTGTTCAATCTAGAACATCACCTTATATATAAATGATAAAAGTAATTAAATAATACATATTATGTTATATAATACATAAACATTATAATTTTAGATATACTAAAAATAAGTGTATTAAAAAATATCAATATAAAAGAGGCTAACTCGAGTTGTGGATATAGAGTTCAAAATGAGCTGAATGCAAAATCTATAAAACTGAACATGGAATCATTTCATTTACACCCATAAATTTAAAGAGATATATTAGGCTATAATTATGTTGACTCTTATCATCACCATCACATCAACGTCATGTCAACTACTTTTAATATATCATTGAAACCATTACTTTGAGAATGTGGTCATGACCTAAACTACTATTCTCTTATTTTAATTTATTTTTATGAAAAGGAAATGAAATATCAAATAAGGATGCCATGGTTTAATCCATGGGAATCATGGTGGATGAGGCAAGGCGGTGTGTAGCAATTCATTAACGGTACTACGTGGCGATTGATGATCCAACCATGACCCTCACACCCTATAGGCTATAGGGTGTGGTCATGACCTCAAGACCACCATTACCCTCCATGTCAACATGTCACCACACTCTTACCCACCATCCAAATCCACCATCCTATATGGTGTGGTCATGACCCAAACCACCATCCTCATTTAAAAAAGAAATTTATTTTGTATAAAATATATTAAACTAATTAAGGAAAGGGAGGAGCATGGTTGTCATGATTTAATCCATAGGAACCATGATAGTTCCCTAAAGGAGGTGGTGTAAGAGCATTCACATCCAGGGAATCAAATTATGTGCGTAGAGTTTTTAAAATATAAGAGTATGAAAAGTGCTTGTGAGTGGAGGAGAGAGAAAATGTTACTGTTTATCTGTATATTTGGGGGGACACTGTTCACCCCTATACTTTTTTAATATATATTGAAAGTGGCTGTGAGTGAAAGAGAGACAAAATGTAATGATAAAGGTATAAAAATATTACTTAATTGAAAATGAGAGAAAAAATATTTGTTTTAATGAAATAATTGATATAGATTGTTTTTAGTGGAATTATAATTTATGAGTGGATGGAATCCTCTAACACATCATCTACATCCTAGGTGGCAATTATGACCCATCCTATACCCCCATACCCCTTAGCCTTCTAATACTATTATTTTTGGTAACTACTACTAAAATCATTAGAATGTTGTTTGATATTTTCACCTTTTTTATAGAACATACTACATTTTGAAAAAACAAATCTTGCGAAATATTTATTTATTTTAATTTACACCAAGTAAAACTGAAATAGTTTGACCCCGTTCAAATGAATAAACAAATTCATGTCATATATTTTCTTTGGTATTAATGGGACGTTCTAGTGCCTATGTGAAGCGTTTCACAATCAAAATATTAATACTTTAAATTCTGCAAAATACAGGTATAGGTGTATCTATATTAGAAAAATTATAATTTTTTTCAATAAATATATTATTTAATTTTAATTTAATATTTGTTAAGTACAGGTTAATTTTTGAATTCGTTTTCATTTATATTTATCGAAAAACAGTATTTTCTACACATTATTAATTAATATATAGTATACAAATTGCATGTATATTCCATTAAAAAAACAAGATACATATTAATGCAACACTAATTAAAATGACATCATGGGATAATAATTGATTATTATCTTTTAAATGTATTAAAATTGAAAGCTACTAATGATGCCAAGGTATTATTTATACAAGATTTAGGCGGTAGAGGTGGTTTTGACTTTGAACTCTTTCATGGTGACATTATACGCTTAAAGAAATATACACAAGAAATATAGACAATTATTGTGTTTCTTTATATGTTTTTATAAGTATATGGTTACATCCAATAGAGTTAATTTATACAAAGTGTAAGAGAGTTTTTGTAATTAATCTATAGATCCTAGTATAGAACATACCTAGAGTGCCATATAACACTTTTTCTACCCTCCATTTCATACATGACATTTTTAGACAACATTTGACATGAGACACTTTTCTAGCCTCCACAATCATTATTAAACATATTTATTTTATTTCCAAATTCCATTTTAGTTTCCTTATATATTGTTTTGACTTTTTTTTTAATTTTGAAATACTCAATATTTAATGTTAATCAGTTACATATATCCATATTTACTAAAATGATTAAAATTTTATCTTATTTCCAAGGTCATGGTTATGAATATCTCACATCATAGCACAATTATAAATAAAACCCTAATTCTTGCACCAAGAGCGCCGCATCTGGCACCATCGGTTTAATCTTTGCTTCATTGTCGATTTTGGTGTTTTCATCCCCTCGAGTCGCTCTCTGCCTCTCATCCATTCTCTGGGAAATTGGTTATCTTCATCTTCAAGGTATGATTTCATATAATATACAATCTCTTTCTTTATTTTGTTAGGTTTCATGACGGATTTTTGTTTTTGATTCGTATATCTCCTCTGCGTTCAGATCCTTCTCTTATCCTTCAATCTTGCTTTCTCTAATCACAGGTACGATTACCTTTTCAAGTTGGTATTAATGTGGATTTTGTGATATTAGTTTGTTCTATTTGATTATATTACCCTTGACTAGGGTTTTCGAGATTTTTAGTCCTTATCTTTTTGTTGACAAATGAGGTCATAGTATTGAGCTATAAGCTCCTTCTGAATGAGCTTCCATGTCATAAATTAGGGTTAGGAGTTGGAAATTACATTCGGTATTTTAACATTCATGTCATTTTAAATTATACCGTGCTAAAAAAAATTCCAGATCTATTTTTGCTACTTTTTCAAAAAAAATACAAGTGTTATCGTTTTCATATTTTATCTTTTATTATGCCTTAATCAGATGTTGTGTAAAGATTAGGGACCTAGGGTTGGAATAAGAGAATTTGATTTGTTGGTAAGATTTACTAATATAATTATGAACTAGGTTATTTGTTTTAATAGAGATTAATTTTAGAAACCAGGTTATGGCTATAAAACAGTGAAATTGCTAGATATTTGTACTTTGGATCGGACCGAATTCTTATTTTTTATTTAAAGTGGTTGTCCAAAATCAGGAGAATATAGATTGCTATTGGAAAGAAAGAGATCGATCAGTTTTTATTATTGAGTTACAATCGATGTGGAGGTATTATCACTCTACAATTACCACTACTTTCTTCGGCCAATATTGATCTTATTTTACTCTAAATTTTTCTGCAGGGAGGTTTCGTATCTGCACAGTTCTTCTTTTCATTGAAGATTGTTTTCTTCATTCCTCTATTAATTTAGTTTTTTTAACTTGCGTAGTATTAGGTTTTAGGATTGTACACATGGAAGAGATGATGATGATACATTCATCTGGGTTCTTGCTTATGGTTAGTTGCTTCATGATTGGTTTTGAACTTTCAAAAGTTGAAGATTTTAGTATCACTTAAGAGATGAACTAGGGAGTTTGATTTAAATCGATTATGTATTCACTTTTTTAGGTTTGAAATTTGATGATATGCACGAAAGAAAAGCTGAGATGGCTCGCCAAGCTGACACCTTTATCTCTAATCCGGGTATAGTTTCATTTATTGTTTCAGAAAGATTAAAAATCTTGAAATTTGGTGAATTTTTTTCAAGTGGTTATGGCAACTACTGGAAGTCATTACATGATACAAACGTAGTATGACACAATAGTTGATTGATTGGGCCCTAATGTTATGTGCTTGTTTGTTTTATGCATTTCTCTTTTATTATTTGTATAGATTTGAGTTTCTAAAATTATTTATAAACATAGTATGACACAATAGTTGATTGATTGGGTCTTGAATATCGAATTTACACAACATAAGTCGGTTTTTGAATAATTTAAACGTGTCTTGATGATTTTATGAATAACACCTATGTTTGGTAGAACATTTATTAAGAGAGAAAAAAGTAAAAAATAAATCAAATAAATTGAATTCCATTATGATCATAAGTCTCGGATTACAATGGTTGAATAAGAAAAAATCGGAAACGAATAATACAATAATTGCGGAATGTTACACCAATTTAGTTCTTGAATCTTCTTGGTGGAAGTTCTTGGTGTATTTTGACGAATCCTTAATTTGGGTAAATTAGAAGAATGGGGTGGCTGAATTTGTGTATAGATGCTCTTATCTAGTGTTGTTAATGATGTAAACATCTTAATTGAGGAATTTAATTTGGAAAACCCATGTTCAAGAAATTTGGGTTTTGAGTAAGTATGGTTTAAAATGAATTTATTGAAAGAAATGTGGTGTTTACTATGTTTGATGTTATGAAAAGAATGATACTTGTTGTAGGAAGGAACTTGATGATGAATGCTATGAACTAGGAAGATTAGGCATGGATTACTTGTACATTGTGCCTTAAATGATGTACGCACACCAAGTGTTTGATGAAATGCCTAGTATATGTTAGTATGTGAAATTATATGCTAACAATGGATGAACATGTGTAGAATGTAACAATGATATGATTGATGGTAATTAAACATGAGAAATGTGTTTTAGAAGGAATCCATGCGAGGGTGTAGTTGATGGCAAGATTCGGTAGAATTATACTTTAGGAACTTATACTTTATGCTTGAATGGTGAGGTGCACACTATGCGTTGGACCAATTGCTTATTGGTGATCCAGAAATGAACGTGTACTAAATATATAACATATGAACTTACTAGTGAATAATGATGTTAATTATGTTAAATTGGCGAACCTTGTATGTGGTTGTCAAATGTAGAATCATGAAAGCAATAGCATATGTAAAATTGACTATGTGTATATATGTGTATGTAACTAGGTGATTACATGGTTGTATGTGTTTTACAACATGGGTATGGAATATATATGGTGTCATTAGTATGGTCGACTACATCGATATGGACATATGTTCATAAGTTGGAAGTTTATATGCTTAACCGTTGACTTTCTGAAAAGTCAATGAATATGTGAGTAGCATGGTTAGACTTATGAATATGATTGTAAGATTATGAAGAATCATGTGATATGTGTTATACCAATTATGTGTTATGTACGATGATGAATTGAATTGCGTGGATGTTGAAAAATGTGATTGCCAATTCATGTCTTATGGAAGTTAATGATTTGAACAATGGAAGTCAATGTAGCTAAGAGTTAGATAAAAATGTTAACGTGAATGAACATGCATACTAACAATGTTACGGATATGATGGCATGAAAGGGTAGGAATCACATTAGCATGGACTCAAGCGCAAAAGGCTAATAGGTCAAGAGGAGGCAAGCACAAACACGGACGCTCTAGGTAAGTGATTCCCAAGCGTAACTTATGTTTATGTAAATGATTTTATATATGCAAGAAGATTTAGGAATCGCAAAGGGATAGATTATTAATATTGATGCCAAGGTAAGAAATGTTGTAATGGGTCAAAATAGTTTAACTAGGCTTGAATCCATATGGTAGGAGAAACGAGTCACAAATAAGGAAATAACTTAGTAGAATGTTTAACATGGTCGTTGGTATAAATGAGTCGACAACGATGTAAATTGACCTTTAAGGTGGTTAACATGGGAGTCGGGTTAAACATATGTTTTGGAGGCTTATATGAAGGAGCAATAGTCAAAGAAACAAAAGAAAGAGTTTAGAAGCTTTATGGTGTCGTAAGCCTGGCCGTAAGTCAGACAACCATGGTCGTAGACCACATCTGGGGTCGTAGGCCAAACTGGGTGTAGCCTATGGCCTGGGGCATAGGCTACGACCTCGTAAAGTAATTCCTAACCCTGTTAGACCCCCCGCTATGCACGCTAACCTTACCATGTAATTTTTTGAGGGATGGATGAGTATATTAAGCTCCCGAAATGTATCCCTAACTTACCAAAGAGTTTTTATGAAGTGTGGGTGAGAAGGAACTTGCTTGTGAGTATGTACATGGATGAAATAAGTAGGTATACGTGTAGGTAGTGTTTGATTGTATTTAAGTGGATGGAACTCGTAGGTAAGCATGTTTAGGAATGCATAAGTGTGGAGGTTTATGTGCACATGATTGTATGTATGGGTGTTGTGGCTAGGATTGAATGTTTGAATATGTTAGAAGGTAAGATGTACGTAAGTGTTCAAATAGGAAGATAGGTATGCACATATTGGAGTATATGCGAATGATTTGTACATGTATACATGGTTTTTAACAGTAAAAGTATTTACAATGCTAACCATGTTGCTTTGAGGTTAGAATGAAAGTGCAGGTAAGATATTGATGATTTTTGAGGTTTTGACGCTGGGATGCAATGACTTAATTTGAAAGGATAATCAAATGGATTATCACACATAGGAAGAATGCAATATGTTGTTAAATGATATGTATATATGTTTTAAATTATGTATGATGTCACTGATTTCTAATTATGTGGACACGTACGGTGACTGCAGGTTACAAGGATTACCATCATCATCATGAGGAGCAAGCGAGTGAAGGTCGACTCGGAGAACATGGATTATACGGGAGTGTCACATCCCAACTGATGGCGGAAACATCGGGGCATGGCACTAGGCGAACCAGATTGTCTCACGAGAAATTCCATATCATTATTTAAGCGATAATATTCAAAAGCTAATATCCCATACTATTAACATAAAATCCTCAAACAATATTACAAAATATCCATATCTCATAAAAAAATTTCAGGTTCGATCTTCCCTAGATTTCTATTACATGATTTCTAAGCAAAACCTAAATCTAAGCATCCAAAGCTAGTGTCCTCAACCTGCCACATATGTTAAAATAAAACGTCAATACAATTAAGTAAAGGTGAGCATACGAGTTTTGCGTACAATATAGATATAAAAGCGTTTAGCATACACCGCATGACATATGAAAGAGTTGTGAACTACGTAACTACTCAGATTCAAGTAAACAACAAACCGCGATTGATCGAGGCATGCAAACAAGTGTTCACATCCTAAAAGAGAAAAATAAATGAGAAATGAAAATGCGAGCCTTAACAACCCCGGGCCTCCGGGTGGCGGGTCAACCTCTAGTATACTATCATGTTAAGGGTGGAGTACAAGCAATCAAGCAATAGATACAATTCAGCAGATTTCACGTAAAGTCATGCATAAGCGGGATGTCGAATAAGCATTTGAGTTGTGTGATGTGTTTTGATATACAGACATATGTGACACCCAAAAGTGCGTTTAAGCGTAAAGGGTTCAAGTATACTCACAGTTAGTGCGTTTCGGGAGAGTTGAGGGATCTGAGAAGAGTTGCGGAGAGTGTCGAATCAGCCTGTAAGCGAACAAAAGTGCATCAGTCTTCCGAATTGCTAAAACGGTTACGGTTTGGGAGAGCAGTAGACAAGTTCAGGCGAACTTGTATGTCTGAAATTTACTGAGTGAACAAGTTCGGGCGAACTTGTATGTCTGAACTTTACTAAGTGAACAAGTTCGGGCGAACTTGTCTGGTATCCTAGGAAACGAGACAAGTTCGAGCGAACTTGTCCCTTTTGTTGAGGGAGGATACAAGTTCGGGCGAATTTGTCTGATTTCCTTGGAAATCAGTACAAGTTCGGGCGAACTTGTGGTATTGTTGAAGTGTTTGTCAAGTTCGGGCGAACTTGGTCACCATTCTGGTGACAAGTTCGAGCGAACTTGATGTAATCCGAGTGAACTTGACTGTTTCGGCATCCAAATCGTGCATTTTCGCGTCGTTTGTTAGGAAATCGAGTGTCCATCCCTCCAACCTTAAGCCACTGAGTAAAACTTAGGCTGGAGAGGTCTTTTGGAGCGAGTTTAGCCATTTTACAGAAACTCAGGCTAATCGAGCGAACTTGAAGGTTCGTACGGGTTAGTCCAGCTTGTGTAAAGTGAGGATTTCGTCCTTGTGCTTCTGGATCTGAGATCTTGCTTGACAACGCCTCGTTCCACTTCAAAGTGAATGAAACATACGTCATTAGTCTGAATATTGTGTGAAAATTGATGTTTTAAAAGGTTTTACTCAGATCTAAGAGTATGTACACACCCAACCGATGGCGGAATCATCAGGGTAGTGGCACTAGGTGACCAGATTGTCTCGTGAGAATTCCATAACAATCATTTAACAATATCATTCAAACATTAACGTCCCATACCATTAACATAACATTTTAAACAAACATCACAGAATCTAAGTTCTCCACAAGAACAACAAGGTTCGATATCCCCTAGGTTTATTACACTTGGAACTAAACAAAATAAAACATAACTAAACTACGCAAGCCACATCCAAGCATCCAAGCTACAAAATCCTCATCCTGTAACATACGTTAAAATACAAGTCAATACAATTAAGTAAAGGTGAGCATACGAGTTTGAATAATACTAGCATAGTCGAGAAAGCGTTTGCGAAACAATCTAATTACATATCATGATACACCAAAACACTTAACATAACATAGGCTCATTTCTCATGCTAACTACCGTGAAAAGGCTTGCGCGTCCATCCTAACTAGACCCCGTCGGGTGTAAGCCACACTATAGTACCATACTAGCTAAGGAGGCAAGTTAACGAAAATAAGTCCTAGTCACATGTTTCTAGTATCACGTATTGAGCATACACAATCAGATTATTCGCGTGTGATAAACAATTTGATTTGTGATGTGATTTTAATATAGGAACGTATGTAACACCCAAAAGTGCGTTTAAAGCGAAACTGGGTCAAGTATACTCACTGTGGGTGCGTTTTAGGTAAGTAGGAGATTCTGTGGAGAGGTTGCGGAGTGCGCCGGATCAGCCTGTAAACGAACAGAAGTGCATCAGTCTTCCGAAAAGCCGAAACGGTGAACTCTGAGTTGAGCAGTGGCCAAGTTCGGGCGAACTTGTGTGTAAACACACAAGTTCGAGCGAACTTGTGTAATTCTGGTGAGTTATGAGCCAAGTTCGGTCGAACTTGATGAGATTCTTAGGAATCTTGTCAAGTTCGGGCGAACTTGTGGAGAATCCTTACTGAGTAGACAAGTTCGGGCGAACTTGTATAGTTTCCTAAGAAACTATGCAAGTTCGGGCGAACTTGCAAGAAAACTTGGTGAAAAGTACCTAAGTTCGGTCGAACTTGACCCATTTGGGTACAAGTTTGGTCGAACTTGACTTGGGGAACTGATGATTCTCGAGCGAACTTGATGTTTTCGGGTCCAAAATCTTGCGTTTTCGCGTCGTTTGCTGAGTAAATCGAGTGTTCATCCCTCCAACCCTGTGCTACTGAGCAAACTTTGGTCGGAGAGGTCTTTTAGAGCAGTTTTTAGCCATTTTACAAAAGCGTGGGCTAATCCGGGCGAACTCGGGGTTCGTTCGGGTTAGTCCGGCTTGTGTAAACCAACATAAACGTTCTTGTGCTTCCAGATATGGGATCTTGAATGATAGATGCTTTGTTTCATATCAGAAAATGAACAAAACATCTTCAAAAGTCCGTATTTTGTGTCAAAATCGATATTTATCAAAGGTTTTCTTAGATCTCGAACTTACAAGCCGAGATCTTACAGATCTCGTGTTTGGGAAGCCTCTGCTAACACCAAACGAACTCGTATTGTGTAGATCTAAGTTAAAAATAGAAGTTTTGAAGAAAAGATGAAGTTTTTTATAAAAGAATGGGTTTTGATGAAAACGAAGGTAGATCCTTGGGCAAAATCGTTGTAAATCTTTGTTGGTTGTTGATAAACGTTGTTATAGTCGAAATCAGGTCATTTCTTACTTAGAAAACGAGAGGTTTGGAATGAGGGAGCTCTGAGCGAACTTGGTCAGCAAGTGCAAATGGAGGGATGAGCTGAGTATTTATAGGAGAAGTCAAGATTCTCAAGAGCTGACAACAAGTTCGGCCGAACTTGCATGATTTCCATGCAAGTTTGCGCGAACATGATAGATTTCAAGGGAATATAGCTAAGTTCGGCCGAACTTGTACATTTCTGTACAAGTTCGCACGAACTTGAGGGAAAATAGGGAGTCCTGGTTATCAGGCAAGTTCGGGCGAACTTGTGGTAGTCAAGTTCGGCCGAACTTGGCCTGGTGACCAAGTTTCGTTTGCCGATTTCTGCGTTAATGGTTCGTCTGGTTATTCAGTTCGCATTGGATAGTTATATTAAGCGTTAAATTAAAGCGTTAAGCGTTATGGTTAATTTAATAGTGCGATTTAACGATTCGAGAGTGCGAGAGCGATGCGATAGCGATTGTAATTCTAACCACAAACACACATAACACATAAATAACATAAAACCACGTAATTAATTGCGATTTTTGATGCGATGAGATTAGCGATGCGATTTAATAAGCGATTGGATGTGACATAACATACAATACCATAATTAATTAACATAAACTTTATTATTAACCGAATCTCGTATTTACAAAAAATAGATAAACGGAAAATCAAAAGAAGAGATAACAATCGAATTTTCGAGTTGTTACAGAGTAGATCTTAGTGAAAAAGAGAACTTTTATAGAAAAAGATGAAGGTTTTCGTAAACAGAAGAGATTTGATGAAACGAAGGCAAGGCCTTGTGCAAAATCGTTGTAAAACGTTGTTGTAGTTGAAAACGGGTTGAATCTTACTTAGAACACAAAAGGTTTCGGTTTTTGGGAGATCCGGGCATACTTGCAGCAAGTTCAAATGAGAAGAGGAGCTGAGTATTTAAGGTGAGGTGAGAATGTGAGGGCAAACATCAAGTTCGGGCGAACTTGTATCAAGTTCGGGCGAACTTGTTACAAGTTCGAGCGACTTGTGTGTTCTGGTTAGAGACAATCGGGGGACTTGTAGTTTATGAAGGTTATGGCTCAACAATTCGGGCGTACTTGTGATATACAGTCGGCCGAACTTGACCTAGTCGCCAAGTTTGTTCGATTATTTCGCGTTACGAGTTCGTTTGGCGATTCGTCGGTATTAGATAGTTATATTAAGCGTTATATTACCATTGATTTGAGAGAGGAGAGCGAGTTAGCAAGAGTGCGAGCGATTTAGGATATTAAACCATAGCATAAACAAATATAACACACATAAAACATAATTCCAGATAATTAACTGCGTTTTGCGATGCGATGAGATAAGCGATGCGATGGCACAAGTGTTTATTAAACAATAACACACTCGGCTCGTATAGTAGCATAATTAGTTGTGATTGCGTTGAATTATCGATTAATAAGCGTTAAATGCGTTATAGATGCGACAAAATGTAATTCCATTAACATAACCCTTCATAATCCAAGTCTCGGATTACAATTGATAAGTATAAACAAAATACATGAAAATGAAATGAATAATAAACAACGAAAAAAATTGGAGTTGTTACAGTCTCCCCTACTTTAGAAAATTTCGTCCCGAAATTTAAGTAGTGGACATAACAAAGAGATGCGGGTACTTAGCCTTCATGTCACTTTCCAATTCCCAAGTGAACTCGGCACCGCGTTTGCCTTCCCATCTAACCTTTATGATAGGTATGCGAGAGCGCCGTAATTTCTTGGTTTCTCGGTCCATGATTTCGACAGGCTTTTCCACGAAATGCAAAGTCTCGTTTATTTGCAAGTCCTCGAGAGGGACGTGGAGATTTTCTTCGGCTAGGCATTTCTTGAGGTTCGACACGTGGAAAGTCGGATGGACGTTGTTAAGTTCTACCGGTAGTTCGAGTCGATAGGCCACTTTGCCAATTCTTTCCAGAATCTTAAAGGGACCTACGTATCATGGCGCTAGCTTTCCTTTCTTCCCGAAGCGGATCACTCCATTCCAAGGTGCAACCTTTACGAGCACGTGATCTCCCACTTTGAACTGTAGGGGCTTGCGGCGTTTATCGGCATAACTATTTTGACGACTCCGAGCTTTCAAGAATTGTCTCTGATCTGGAGGATTTTGTCTGTCGTTTCTTGAATCAGCTCGGACCGGTGATTTGTGCTTCGCCGATCTCGTGCCATGCAATAGGCGATCGACACTTTCTTCCATACAGTGCCTCAAAAGGAGCCATTTGAATGCTGGTGTTTAACTATTATTGTATGAGAATTCAACTAAAGGTAAGTGCGTATCCCAATTACCACCGAAATCTATGATGCACGCACGAACATGTCTTCGAGGGTGCGGATCGTGCGCTCGGTCTGACTGACGGTTTGAAGGTGGAAAGCGGTACTGAGATTAAGAGTAGTACCGAGGGCGGATTGAAAAATCTCCCAGAGACGTGAGGTAAAGAACCGTCGCGGTCAGAGATGATGTCCCGAGGCATCCCGTGTCGACAAATGACGTCGTCGGTATAGATTCGGGCAAATCGTTCGACCTTAAAGTCTTCTCGTATAGCAATAAAGTGCGTAGATTTGGTAAGACGATCAACAATAACCCAGATGCTATCGTGACAGAGGAAGTGCGGGGAAGTTTTGTAATGAAGTCCATAGCTATGCTCTCCCATTTCCACATCAGGATTTTGGATTGTTCGAGCAAGCCAGAGGGCCTTTGATGTTCGGCTTTAACCTTCGAACAAGTTAAGCAATTCGAGACGTACCGGCGATATCCTTTTTCATGCCCGGCCACCAGTACTTAGGGCGAAGGTCCTGGTACATCTTGTCGGCTCCGGGATGAATGGAGTATCAGGATTTATGAGCTTCGGTCATTAGCAGTTCACAGAGGTTATCACGGCTGGGAATCCAAATACGATCGAGATAATAATAGAAACCGTTGGGTTTCACAACGAGCTGAGTTTCGGCACCACATTTCATTTCTTCTTCCAAAGTATTCTCGTTAAAACAAGCGAATTGGGCGGAGTGAATCATGATTTCGAGATCATTCAAAGCTTGAGAGCCTCGAACACTACACACATAGCTTCGTCGACTTAGAGCATCGGCTACGACGTTTGCTTTGCCGGGATGGTAGCGTATTTCGCAATCGTAATCGTTAGAAGTCCAACCCATCGGCGTTGGCGCATATTCAGTTCCTTTTGATTGAAGATATGTTGTAACTCTTATGGTCGGTGAAGACCGTACACTTAGTACCGTAAAGGTAGCGTCCCATATCTTCAATGCAAAAAAAACTGCACCGAGTTCGAGATCGTGGGTTGTGTATTTCTTCACGTGGATCTTGAGTTGTCGAGACGCGTATGCGATAACCTTGTCTCGTTGCATGAGAACACAACCAAGACCAAGATTAGAGGCATCGCAGTAAACAACGAAATCGTCGTTTCCGTCGGGCAGGGGAGTACAGGAGCATTGCACAACATCTGCTTAAGAGTTTGAAAGGCTTCCTCTTGTTTGGAATCCCAAACAAAAGGCTTGTCTTTATGAGTTAAAGCGGTAAGCGGAACGGCGATTTTCGAAAAGTCGGCGATGAATCGACGGTAGTAACCCGCCAATCTAAGAAATGAACGGATTTCGGAAGCATTCTTCGGTGTAATCCAACTCTTGACAGCTTCAATCTTTGCAGGGTCGACGTGAATTCCTTGACTATTAACGATGTGGCTGAGAAATTGGACTTCTTCGAGCCAGAATTCACATTTTGAGAACTTAGCATAAAGCGATTGCCTTGGAGAAGTTGAGGACTAATCGGAGATGGCGTGCGTGCTCGTCTCTCGACTTCGAATAGATAAGGACGTCATCGATAAACAATGACGAAACGATCTAAGAAATCTTACAACATGGTTCATCAAGTCCATGAAGACCGCCGGTGCATTGTAAGACCGAAAGGCATGACCACGAATTCAAAATGGCCATAACGGGTACGAAAGGCGGTTTTCAGAATATCTTCTTCCAATACGTGTAACTGATGATAACCTGAATGTAAATTGATCTTGGAAAAACATGTAGCACCTTGAAGCTGATCGAATAAGTCGTCGATTCGAGGAAGAGGGTAGCGGTTCTTTATCGTGAGCTTATTAAGTTCACGATAATCAATGCACATTCAGAATGTCCTGTCTTTCTTTTTCACAAAAAGAACGGTTGCGCCCCATGGCGAAGTGCTCAGGCGTATGAAGCCTTTATCAAGAAGCTCTTGAAGTTGGCTGGATAGCTCTCGCATTTCGGATGGTGCGAGACGATCGGGGCTTTTGCAACGAGAGTAGCACGGGGAATCAAATCGATACGGAATTCAACATCTCGAGTAGGGGGTAAACCGGGTAAATCGTCGGGAAAAACTTTGGGAAATTCACAAACAACGGATACATCTTTCCAGGTTTTCTTTTCTTTCTCCGGGTTCACATAATGAGCTAGGAAGGCAACGCATTGCTTTCGCAGATGCTTGCTCGCTTGAGTAATGACATAAGCATTAACTTCTTTGAGGGAGTTTCACTATAAACATGGAGTTGATCATCGTTAAGGAGAGGTAAGCGAATCATTTATCGAAGCAAACAACTTCAGCATGATTCTCACGAAGAAAATCTATGCCTACTATAATGTCGAAGCTACCTAACTACATAGGTATGAGATTTATCGAGAAGACATGGTTGTTGAGATCGAGAGTACAACCACGTAGGACAGAGGTGACGGTAATGGTTTTTCCGGTGGCGACTTCCACATCGAAAGTCTTTGGGAGTTTAGCGCGTTTACATTTTAAAACCTTTTCGAATTCTAACGATACAAAACAATTATCGGCACCAGTATCAAATAAACATGAAGCAGAAATACCATTGACAAGGAACATACCGTTGACAACGTTGTTGTCGTTCTGAGCCTGGCGATGATTGAAGTTAAAGGCTCGTCCACGTGCAGCCTATTGCTGCTGCTGAGGCTGTGGTGGTGGCTGCTGCTGAGGCTGAGGCTGCTGTTGCTGCGGCTCTTGTTTGATAGCTCGATTAGGGCAGACATTGATTAAGTGGTTTGGGTCCCCACATGTGTAGCAAGCACGAGCCTTTGGGGCTGGCGTTTGCTGCTGGTACTGCTACTGATTACCCTGAGGAGTGCGAGGGGGAGCTGGTGGAGCTGGTGCTGCAGGGGCATGAGGAGCTGATTGACGTGGGCCTGAACGGCAACTGATAGTAAAGTGGTCGTAGATGTTGCAGTTGGTACAGAAACGACAATTGCCTCCAACCACATGGTGATAGGTGCCTTTTGAGCACAAAGGATGAGGGCCAGTATACGCACGCTTTGCCGGCGGTGCGTTTGGTGCTGCAGACTGGAGTGGCTGAGGGTTTTGCGGAGCGGTAAGGGCAAAGTTCTTACTCGGGTTTTCCCTTTTGCGACCACGTCACTGTTCTTTGATTCTCGGGACTAATCGGAGGGAGTGTTGATTCGTGATGGCCTGATTTGCTGACCTTGCTGTTCTTGAAATAACCAGACTGGACCCTTTGTCATTGATCTCTGCGGCTAGCTGGTAGGTCTCCTCGATAGTAGCAGGGCATGCTGCTTGAACAAAGTCAGCGACCAATCGGGCGGAGCGTTGGGGTATTTCTTGATTGCTTTCTCGGTCGTGTCCACTTGACCGGGACAGATAATGCTCAGCTTTTGAAACGAGCTATTAGACCAGCATTGTCGGGTCCATCTTGCTTAATTCCCCAAAATTCATTCTCTAACTTCTGGATTTCATAGGGGGACGAAATTCCTTGATCATGATTGCTTTAAGTTCCTCCCAGGTGAGTCCATAGGCTTCATTGTTTCCCTCTTTTATGCTCCGTGGTCCATCAGTCGAGAGCCCTGGACTGGAAAAGCCGGTAGCGTTAATAGTGCGAAGGGGTTCGGGACACCCACTTGGTGAAATGTGACCTCGATAGCATCAAACCAGTGGAACATGGCACTTGGTCCTTCAGTGCCTGAGAAAGTAAGGGGTCCACAAGCTTTGAACTGCTTAAAGCTGAAAGAAGTCTTGGCGTGTCGGCTTTGGATTCGACCGATGAATTGCTGCTGTGGCATGGATCTCGCTGACGATCTGGGGGATAACTTTAGCCATTTGCTTGGCTACCAGAGAAGCGATGCGCTTATCAGCGTTGTTGCGCTGGATGTTCCTTCTACTGTGAGATCCCATAGAAGACATCTACACAAAGGATTTGATTGGATGAGATTTGATTATGACAGGTTTATGTTCAAAAAGGTTTATTATTATTATTTATTATTATTATTATATATTATTATTATTATTATTATTATTATTATTTTATTTATCAGTTAAGGCATATAACACATAGACACGTACCCACATAAGCACATAAGCACGTAAGCACATAATCACGTAGGCACATAATCACATATTTTGCACGTATTCATCTTCAAACTAAATTATGCGTAGCACGAATGAGATGCGATATAGTAGCGTAAATAGCGAGTAGAGCTGCGTATGAGACACACGAATGTCCTCATGACGTAAGTGAGTTGAGCGATTAGTTTAGTTGGTGAGTTAATTAACGTTTTAGATTTCGAGAGCTGTGCGAGTAGTGCATATATCGATGGAGAGTAAGAGCGATAAATCGAGAAATCGAATAAGCGTGAAAATCCATAAATTTAAACACATAAATAATAAATAAACTCGATGGTGCGTAAAATCGACAAATTATAGGCTTAAATCAATTGGGAGCGTCCTGGGTTTTGAGACAGCGACTACCCAAAGTGATTCGAGAATTCTATGAGTTCGGTCACACATTTGGCCTAATAGAAAAATGCTCTCGCCGTACAACGGTTAACGGCATTTATCCTTCCAGTTACGTCGTGTTCGAGTCCGAAATCGAGACTTTGGTGAGATTGAAAATCGAAGAGCGAACTAGTTATTAAGATGCGGGTTTCACCCCTAACTTAACAACATCATTCCTAGTTGTGGTTATGCTCACCGATCAAATCGAGAGTTCCACAGATAGGTATGGAGATTTTCATCGAGGTTTGGATATTACTCCTAACTCAACGAATGTATCTCGTGCGAGAGAGAATGCGCGGAGTGAATGATCTCATCGAGAGTTCTTGGTTTTCACACCTATTCTCGACTTGATCATTCGTTTTGTGTGATACGAGCGTTCTTCAGCGTGTGTTGTGGTTGCTTTAGGAAAAACAATGTTTAGAACTTCGTGTCGAAGGATTCTGGTCAAGTTCGGGCGAACTTAGCATCAACCTGATGTCAAGTTCGGGCGGACTTGTCTAATCCTAAGCGAACTTGTTATTGTTGAGAGGACAGGCAAGTTTGAGCGAACTTGGTCAAGTCCGGGAGAACTTGATCAAGTTCGGGCGAACTTGATCAATTTCAAACGAACGTGTCCCCCAAGTTCGGCCGGACTTGTCTGTTCGTATGAGTTTTCGCGTTAATAGATGCGTAACGGTCTGATTTGGTATCCTAACTATAGTCTAAGGAAACATGGCAATTCTACCTAATTTTCCCTATAGTTATGGCTCTGATACTAATCTGTCACACCCCAACCGATGGCGGAAACATCGGGGCACGATACTAGGCGAACCAGATTATCTCACGAGAAATTCCATAACATTATTTAAGCGATAATATTCAAAAGCTAATATTCCATACTATTAACATAAAATCCTCAAACAATATTACAAAATATCCATATCTCATAAAACAATTTCAGTTCGATCTTCCCTAGATTTCTATTACATGATTTCTAAGCAAAACCTAAATCGAAGCATCCAAAGCTAGTGTCCTCAACCTGTCACATATGTTAAAATAAAACGTCAATACAATTAAGTAAAGGTGAGCATACGAGTTTTGCGTACAATATAGATATAAAAGCGTTTAGCATACACCGCATGACATACGTAAGAGTTGTGAACTATGTAACTACTCAGATTCAAGTAAACCAACAAACCGCGATTGATCGAGGCATGTAAACAAGTGTTCACATCCTAAAAGAGAAAAATAAATGAAGAAATGAAAATGTGAGCCTTAACAACCCCGGGCCTCCGGGTGGCGGGTCAACCTCTAGTATACTATCATGTTAAGGGTGGCGTACAAGCAATCAAGCAATACATACAATTCAGCAGATTTCACGTAAAGTCATGTATACTCACAGTTGGTGGGTTTCGGGGGAATGTGGGATCTGAGAAGAGTTGCGGAGAGTGCCGGATCAGCCTGTAAACGAACAGAAGTGCATAAGTCTTCCAAATTGCTGAAACGGTTACGGTTTGAGAGAGCAATAGACAAGTTCGGGTGAACTTGTATGTCTGAACTTTACTGAGTGAACAAGTTCGGGTGAACTTGTATGTCTGAACTTTACTAAGTGAACAAGTTCGGGCGAACTTGTCTGGTATACATAGGAAACTAGACAAGTTCGAGCGAACTTGTCCCTTTTGTTAGGGAGGATACAAGTTCGGGTGAACTTGTCTGATTTCTTGGAAATCAGTACAAGTTCGGTCGAACTTGTGGTATTGTTGAAGTGTTGGTCAAGTTCGGGCGAACTTGGTCACCATTCTAGTGCAAGTTCGAGCGAACTTGATGTAATCCGAGCGAACTTGACTGTTTCGGCATCCAAATCGTGCGTTTTTGCGTCGTTTGATGAGGAAATCGAGTGTCCATCCTTCCAACCTTAAGCCACTGAGTAAAACTTAGGCTGGAGAGTTTGGAGCAAGTTTAGCCATTTTACAGAAACTCGGGCTAATCCGAGCAAATTTGAAGGTTTGTACGGGTTAGTCCAGCTTGTGTAAAGTGACGATTTCGTCCTTGTGCTTCCGGATCTGAGATCTTGCTTGACAACTCCTCGTTCCACTTCAAAGTGAACGAAAATACGTCATTAGTCCAAATATTGTGTGAAAATCGATGTTTTAAAAGGTTTTACTCAGATCTAAGAGTAGATCTGAGTGAAAAAGAGAACTTTTATAGAAAAAGATGAAGGTTTTCGTAAACAGAAGAGATTTGATGAAAACGAAGGCAAAGCCTTGTGTAAAATCGTTGTAAAACGTTGTTGAACGTTGTTGTAGTTGAAAACGGATTGAATCTTACTTAGAACACAAAAGGTTTTGGTTTTTGGGTGCTCCGGCGAACTTACAGCAAGTTCAAATGAGAAGAGGAGCATAGGTGAGGTGAGAATGTGAGGGTAGACATCAAGTTCGGGCGAACTTGTGTGTTTTCTTGAGTTTAGGAGACAAGTCCGAGCGGACTTGTAGTTTATGAAGGGTTATTGGGCTCAGACAAGTTCGGGCGAACTTGTGATATACGAAATCGGTCGAACTTGACCTAGTGGCCAAGTTTTGTTCGATTATTTCGCGTTACGAGTTCGTTTGGCGATTCGGTCGGTACTGGATAGTTATATTAAGCGTTATATTATCATTGGAGAGCGAGTTATGCGAGAGCGTACGAGCGATTTAGCGATATTAAACCATAGCATAAACACATATAACACATATAAAAATAATTCCACATAATTAACTGTGTTTTGCGATGCGATAAGATAAGCGATGCGATGGCACAAGTGTTATTAAACAATAACACACTCGGCTCGTATAGTAGCATAATTCGTTGTGATTGCGTTGAATTATCGATTAATAAGCGATTAAATGCGATATGGATGCGACAAAGTGTAATTCCATTAACATAACCTTCAATAATCCAAATCTCGGAGTACAATTGATAAGTATAAACAAAATACACGAAAATGAAATGAATAATAAACAACGAAAAAATTGGAGCTGTTACAGGGAGCATGGTCATGGTTCAGTAATTATATGTCATGTTTTATTTCTTAATGAGAACGAAGAATTTAATTCTAGTAAAAGTGACATATTAAATGGTTGTTCAATTATATAGAATGATTACAAAGAAATAATTTTAAGGTTTGTAATTCCACTGTATCTATTCGGTAAAAACGTATTAGGGTATTACAAATTTCCTAAAATATCTTTGCCTTTTAGTCTCTCTTGCACTTCGTACGTTTCCTTCCTCTTGTACAATATCTATCCTAATCTATATTGTTATAGTGTATTTGGAAATGAGATTTTAATACACCCAAAAGTTATAGTTTTTTTTTAATTTACTGGATAATGAGGGTAAGTTAGTCTTTCAAAACAATTATACTTTAATTCCCTCATCTTAATTCCACTTTAATCCCTCATTTTTAACAAATTCTAATTAATTAATTACTTATTACAATTTATCCCTCTTTTAAGAAACTAACAGCCCTATGATTTTTAAACAGCCATAACTATTTTAGTATGTATGTGTGTGTGTGTGTGTATATATATATATATATATATAGGGAAATGATAACTGAAAACCTACCTTAGCTAAAAATCCAAGAAAACTTCATCTCCACCATC
The DNA here is from genome assembly GCA_947069175.1 of Scalesia atractyloides. Classification (NCBI taxonomy): domain Eukaryota; kingdom Viridiplantae; phylum Streptophyta; class Magnoliopsida; order Asterales; family Asteraceae; genus Scalesia; species Scalesia atractyloides. The sequence continues at coordinate 26,906,146 of CAMTDV010000016.1, read as the reverse complement.
CATCTCCAGGATCATGTTAGAGATTAAAAAGGTAAGAAAAGTTACTTTTTTCAAACAAATGTTACAGTCTGACAAAAAGTAAAAAGTGTTTCCCTTTTCTCTCTCATCTGACACAAAAAATGTGACAACTGCATTGTTATATAAAAATGTCGCTATAAAAAAATGTAACATGTTTTTTTACACGCATTACAAAAAAAAACTTCGTAAAATAGAAGTTTTAAAATCCATACACTTCTTATAATCTAAAAAACTTCTGTAAAAAACAATAAAAAGTGTAATAGGTGATTTAAAGTAAATGTGCACAACTGAAAAAATTGCAACACATTCCCTTTTCTCTATCCACTCTTACGAAAAGTATGTCAGTGTCAGAAAATGTTGCAGGTGTCAATAAAAAAGTGAAAAAGTGTAACACATGGCAATATGATATCCATCAATTGATTTTCAGGGTTTTTGTAACTCACGTGGGATTTCTTCATATAATTCACCTACCTACCTACCTACCTACCTAGGTGAAGTATAATAAGAAAAACCCACTTGAGTTGAAAAAACTCAAGAAACCTTTGTAAAAACCTATGTAACTATATTTTTTTCTGAAAAAAAGGAAACGTAACATGAATATTTGTGAATATTTTTTGTCAAAAAAACACTGAGTAGTTTTTTTTAATGTTAAAAATTTCATGTTACATAATATATATGTCCAAAAAATGTAACATACAAATTTTGAACATTTAAAAAAAACTAGTTGACGCTTTTTACATTTTTTATAAAAATGTTCAAATATGTTTATGTTACATTCCCTAATTTTTTTAGAATTCAATAAAAATGTTACATAGGGTTTTCTAGGATTTTTTAAACTCAAGTGGGTTTCGTTATACACACATATATTAATAATACACTATGAAGACGAGCATTTTATTCTTTTAATTTAAGTATAGTATTGCTATATTTTTTTATTTAAAGAAATTGATATGTTATGTGATTAACCGTATCTAGTGATGAGCAATAACCCGTTAATCAAAAACAGATGAAACCAAACCGAAATTAACTAAACACTAAAGTAATTGAAAACCGATTAACTGAAAAAAAAATTAGTCAAAACGTTTATCGGTTTTTTTGTACCCTCATTTAACCGCAATCAACCGAACTAAGCCATTTATATTTTTTGTATATTTCTAGCTTTTAATGTATACCTTCATTTAATGTATTAATACTTTTATTTCACGTATTAATACATCTATTTCATATATTTCTAAGCAAAATTTTTAGCCAACATTTTGTTTTTGCTATTAACCGAAATTAAATGAACCGACCTAAAAACAGTCAATCTAACCAAATAAACCGAACTAATGATGTGTGTGAATACATCATACCTAAACTAGGACCAGGCTTGAAAATACAAAATCACCTAAGACTACACACAAACGGCAAGTGTACCAGTGAAATAGGATAAAAACTAGAAAGTAAGACTGAGTATTGAACCTAAGGATTCTAATTAGCAACTTTTAAAACTTAACCTAAACCAAGTTACCAGTGGTGGAAGTGTATCAGCAGGTGAATAATTTAGTTTTAAGGACAAAAAAGAAAAAGATTATACATGCGGTTTTCTTCATAACATTATGGAATATATGGAGATCAAGAAATAGGAAAAGATTACAAAGTGTGATTGTCAATACACACAGGTTAACAGAGGAAATGAAAGAGGAGGCGTAAGAGTGCACGAGGTACAGATCGAAGCTTAAGGAGGTAACTTGGGAAGATTGGAGGAGATTTAATTTTCAGGTGGGGATGTAATAGTTATATTTATGCTTTCTGTTTGTATTGTAAATGGTTGATAACATCTTGCTATGAACCTTTGGTTTTGAGGAATAAAGTTGCATAGCTGTAAAAAAAAGATACGGGATGAATAAGAGTCCTATATAAATATTTCTCAAAGAGATAAATTGTATTGATCGAGAGAATGTTATACAAGTTTAGGTTTCCATAGGGGAATTTATACCCACTATGTATTTGCAAAATATACCCTCTAGAATAGCCTATTTACGTCGTGTCTAACATTTCATCGCAAGCTAAATCCGAGGAGTGACATGTTGCATGGAATGTAATAACATGAATCATTGTTGATAACGACTTGTGAAGATGTATGCATTTTGATCTTCAGTAGATATAAACTACACACGTAAGTTTCCTTGAGCAACCTTTTCTCGAACAAAATGAAAATCAACTTCACCATGCTTTGTTTGTGCGTGAAAGACTGGATTAGTAGTGAGGTAGGTTACAGTGAGATTATCACACCAGAGAGTCAGAGAGTCGGGGCATAAATTTTGTTTACCCAATTTTCTTTGGTAGATCTTCTAACCAAGTTCACTTAGCTACAATATTAGCTATGGTCACTTCAGCGTTACATTACATTTTCAAACTTTTCCAAAAAAACTCTATTATTTCCACAATCTTTAAACTTTCACAAACCCCAATTAAAATATTAAAACTTATATACTTTAAAGCTCGAACCCAAACTAATATCGATTTACCTCTCTCTTGAGAGAGAGATGCTTTTCACACTACAAAATTATAAATAGTTATTAACACGTCAGTTAACATTATAAATAGTTATTTATACGTCAGTTAACAATTTTATACTTGCAACACATATAGCTTTTTGTTATTAAATTACTTATTATATTATACACTAACAATATTATTAAAATCTCATGTAGTACAACTTACAATGATGGTGAAATCAAGTGACATAATAAAAACACTAATACATTATCATCTTATTAGAGGTCCCATCTATATTATATATGGCCCAATTCATGGCCACTATGAAAAGTACACCACACATCTCATTTCTCAATCATTTATGTTGTTTTTGCACACACACATGTGAAGATAAACTTGGGTTTACCATTGGATCTTTTTTGCTTTGAAAATGATGTCTTTGTCCCACTATAATTCATCCCAAATAATGCAGATCAATATTGACATAAAAAAAGAAAAAGAAAAAAGCTCTTCAATTAGTTGACGGGCCACATACAATAAAAGGTCTTTCATTTTGGCCCTAGCTTTCTCTCTCTTTTTTTCGAGTGGATCCGGTTGACTTTGACTTTTCTTTTGTTTTAACAACCGGGTGTAACAGTGTTTGAGGTATGATAAATGTTTTAAAAATCAGTTTTTAAATCCTATCAAGTTAGGCTTAGAAATGGATCAATCGGGTGAACCAGCTTGTATCAGACGTTCAACCGGGTTGACTAATTAACCCTATAAATTCATAAAATACAATTTCAAATAAAAAAAAATCCAAAACTACTTCATTCCAAAATAAAAATATTCCAAAAAATAATCTATAATAAAAATATAATCCAAAATTTCACTATTGGTACCTTTTTGGGCGATAGGTTTTAATAAGAAGGTAAATCGTCACATTTTTTTGGCACATAAAAGATTTAAAGGCCAAATTTTAACCTTTGGCCCGGTACCGATATACCAGTTTAAAATTGGTATAACCCAATTTACCGGCGGTACAATTTCTTTGTTTTTCCCCAGTTTACTGGTATGTTTCGTGCCGGCTAAGCTTCCGGCATCCGGTTTAAACCGGTTTTTTAAAACATTGGATATAATTATCTTGAGTCTCGAAGTTACACTGTTTGAGCGTTGTAAGTATTAAATGTCCTACACGCGTGCTAAGTTTTTTTTTTTTTGAACTGATTTATGTAGGACGTTTGGTTGATTTATGAATGACAAATATTGTAGCAAGTATCTGAATTGTTGTGATAGTGATTGTTGTTAAGGGTTGGTCAAGCGTACTTTGGCTCATATAGTAAGTTGACGTTTGGTTGGACACTTGATCTAGATAAAAAGTTGAGTTTGACCGAACGTTGACCCAGACGGGAAGTTGAAGTTTAATCAAACGCTTGATCCGAACGGGAAGCTGAGGTTCAAACGGGTTCATGATCAAGATGACAAGTTATCACCCCTATTTTTAAGACTTTTGTGCTATTTGAAATGTAAATTATTCTCATGGTGCTTGGGTAAAATCAAAATCCTTTCGATATTCTTCTTCATTTTCATCGTCGAGTGTGAGAATAACGAGAGTCGATTCTATATAAAAAAACATTAGAACCTTATTGAACATCTATATAGTATGATTTTAATTTTTGTTTATATCTTATTTCCAAACTACATATACAACTTCAATTTGGGGTGGGTTTGGCGGGACTAATGATAATGATGGTGCATCAAGTGGTCGTTGTTGTCAACGTTGCTTGTGGTGGCCACAACATGGAGTCATTCAAGGCTGCATTGAGTGGTTGTCATCACCGATTATATTCAGCATCCATTGCAGTTTGATGGTTGAGTTTGTGATTTTTTATTGAAGATGAAAAGAGTCGGTAATTTTTTTTATTAGAGCGGCCAACAAAACTCCATTTATATACGAAGTTAACTATATGTTAGCTCAAAATATTACAAACACAAAGGAAAAAAAATTCAAACGACCATACAAGATAAATTAAAACAACACCATCAATCCCAAGTAAGATTAAACACTAGGTCATTGTGAAAAGGGTCAGTAATTAACCGTCTATCCACTTGAAGAACAAAACATGATGAGTAAGTACTTCTTTTGATCATATGTGTGATTTCTTCAAAGTTAGAACGATACATAACATTTTTAATATCATTTTGTAATTCCCTTTGTTTTATATTATTACAATGTAAATCGCTTTTAGTTACAAAGGGTTTCTAAGAAAGGAGGATATAAAAATCTAATTTATTTCTTGATTAATAATAATAATAGTTATTTAGATAACAATCACTTACTCCATCTTTAACCCATCTTGGTAAAAAAGAGATTTCCCCAAATCGGGTAAAGTAAAATATATCTTATTAATGGCAAAAAAGTCATACTCGTACCTTATCTCTTCAGTAGAGTTTCCTTATAGATAACTGATTCTAGAGAAGATCCGTGTAAAATCATTGTATCTTATATCTGTATTTTGAAAGCTATATAATTCCTTCATCTTGAACTATTGTTGTTTAGCATAATTTGGTTGAGTTGGCAATTCATGAAAAATATTTTAAAGGTAGAAAATTTTCCTGTAGTAGGGTAATGAAAAAAGATTTTTCTTAGGTTCTTTATAGTCAGAGGTAAGATCTACCGTTTGTATTCCTCTGATGCAATTCTGGGCATTATTTGCCAAAATATTTTGTCGGTTCAAAATTGATAACTCAAGTAGGTTATTACTTATAAAATTTAAGATTACATCAAAATTATTTATGCTTATTATTAGAGTTTGCCACATTTTAAATCAATTTATATGATAGAAATTTTAAGAAATACTATAAAATTAAAAAGTAACATTATTTCTTTATTTCTTATTATTCAAGATTATTATAACAAAACACAAAAGAAAACTTTGCTTGAATTTGTGTATTAAAAATTTCCTTATAAAATCTAAGAGTGTTAATTATTTAAAGATATTTCAAAATTAAAAAGAACAAGGGTCCAACATGCTTTCATACCTTTTTGCCGTTTTGACCAAAATATTGTCGGGTTACTCCAGGGGCCTTTTTACTAGGTTCTTTCACACCAAACCTAAAAAGCCTTAGGTAACTTCCCTTTGGATCCTTCAGCAATATTCAGCACAACCTGGTTTCGTTTCATACTCCTGGTGTAGGGTAAAAAGAGACAGTTTGAGATTGGAGATTTATTTTTCTTTTTAAGAGAGAAATATTTAAAAATAGAAAGACCACTCAAAAACTTTATGTGGAAAAGGAAAGTTTTTATTTTATGGTGGATGATTTACAATGATTGATGTTTTGAAACATACAATAGCTAAGAAAAAATATAACACACTTTTGGTACATGGAAAACTGTTTTAAAGACTTGTTGAAGCTTGATGCCCCTTTTTCCTCTTTCATCCTCTTTTTATAACTTCCTTTTTCTAGATATGCTCCAGGTCTTTTAATTTGTCATTTCTCTTCACATGCAAGAGTCTTTCTTGTAACTTTAATTTGTCAGAAGGTCTTGAAAGTTGTCTTTTTATAAAAGAAAGTTCACCTTTGAGAATTTGGACTTCTTTAATCATAATTTCCTCTCTTATCACGTTCATGCTAGTCTCATAAAGTTGGTGGACATGGGGAAGGCAAATTTTGACTCCATGTGAGTCTTAAAGGCTTAGTTTTAATGCCTTATCAATGTAGAATACTGAATTGACCCTCATTTTGAGAATCAATACTCATATTGTTATTGTCTTTTTGTTTATAACATATTGGACACATATCTCTTGGATCCATATCTTTTTTATGATTCCTGAATAAGCAAACCTTTTCTTGATCCCGATGACTCGATTTTATTATGCCTTTTTCTGAAAACTGAATTTTATCCTCTAAATATTTTTTGGCTGATGGTGGAGTATTTCTTGCTGGTGAAATTCGTGACAGAAGAAAACATATTTTTCCACCATAAGTGCTAAATCCATTTCTAAAGGCAGCTTGCAATGCTTGGAGTATTACTTTTATTCTCATCTTCTTCTATAATAAACATCATTTTCATTAAAGTTATGAAAAATATTTCTTTCAGTATTAACAGAACAAGTAAAGGCTAAGGGGCTGTTTGTTTACCTCTTAACGAGGCTCTTAATGGTTCACCCTATCTTAATGATTCAGACTGTTTGTTTCATGAGCAGATGTCTGAATGGTTCAGACATTTGCCTCTGAATAGTTAAGCATTATACAATCTGAATGGTTAAGACCTCTAATCTGAATTAGTCAAACATTTGCCTCTGAATGGTGAAGCATTATATTGCCTCTTAATGGTTCAGACCTCTTACTTATTCAGCACTTAATGGTTCAGACCTCTTACTGGTTCAGCACTTAACCATTCAGAAGTAGCCAAACGGCTCCAAAATTAACCTTTTCTATCTGAATAAAAATCAGACCTTGCATAAAAGAGTTTTAGAACCATGACATCTTTTGGAGTAATAGTAGGGTTATTAGATAACAATTTTTTACCCCATCTTTAACCCATCTTTGTAAAAAAGAGATTTAAGAAAAATCAGGTAAAGTAAGATATATCTTATTGATGGCTCCAAAATCCTACCAGTACCTTATCTCCTCAGCAGGTTTCCTTGTAGATAATTGATTCTAGGGAAGATCCCTGTAAAATCAATATATCTTATATTGTATTTTGAAGGCTATATAATTCCTTCATCTTGAACCATTGTTGTTCAACATAATTTGGTTGAGTTGGCAATTAAGAAAAATATTTTTAAAGGTAGAAGTTTTCCCTGTATTAGGATTAAATAAAAAAAGATTTTTCTTTAGGTTCTTCCTGGTCAAAGGTAAGATCTACCGTTTGTATTCCTATTGATGAAGTGGAAGGATTACCTTTTTTTTTCTCAATTTACTTCAGGGTAAATGAAAGAAAGATATATTCTCTCTTTTATGTGATATTTACCAGAAGCTTTATCTTCATACTGTCAAACTCATAAAATGATATCTTAGAATTTATGAGAAGACAATTTCTCTCAATCAAATCCTTTATATCTTGGATCTTCTCAGGGATTGTTTCTATGATGTTTAACATTTCTCCCATATCTTTTGCAATTTCTTTTATAGACTCTATTTGTTTATCCATATCTTCAATATATTTATCCAATTTTGCTCCTCCATCTCTGGTTAGGAAATCTGCTAAAACATTTTTACCAGATTTGATTATTCCATATCAAAATGATATTCGGATAATAGTGTTTGCCACCTTTTAAGCCTTTTATACTCTGGTTTAGAAGGCAAGTTATTTTTAATAAAAGCCTTTACCTGTGAATCTTTTTTATCAGGTAATAAAAAATATCTTTTGACAACTTTTTATAACAGCTAGAGTTAAATGCCATTTTAGTCCTTTGGTGTAGTCCAAAGTTTCATTTTTCTTCCTATGAGTCCAAAAAGGTTTCACCATTGCCCATTTAGTCCATTAGGTTAACTTCATCTGTTTTTTTGTCAACGAGAAGGGCAATTCGGTCATTTTATACGGCCGAATTTCCATTCTAGTTAACAGAATTACATATAAAATGACCGAATTGCCCTTCTCGTTAACATAAATAACGGATGAAGTTAACTCAGGGAACTATAATGGCAACGGTAAACCTTTTTGGAACTACAGGGGAAAAATAAAATCTTTGGACTTAATTGGCAAAATGGCCAAACCACATGTACTAAAATGACATTTAGCTCTAACAGCTAATAGTTCTTTTTCATTTATATATATGATACATTGTTTCAGTATCACTAAAAGTATCCAAAAAATATCTACAAATACTTTCAACTATTTTTTCTTTTTCAGAATTATAATATATTTTCTTCAAGTACTCCACTCCAATAGTATTCTAAGGCATCAGTTTCTAAAATACGATTATCATTTTCTTAGAAAGTTGTAACTTTGGAAGGTTTTTACAATATTCCTTGATCCTTTTAACTTGGTTTTCTAGATTTTATCAAAAGTAAATATTATATCTTTTTTTAAGTAAATTTAAAAATGGCTTTCTAATTTTGCAAGATTTTTTTTTGTAAAATCTGAAGCATAATTTAATATGCCAAGACAATTTTGTACATGTTTTTTATCTACTAACTTATTAGAAAAGACTGTAATTTTTTCAAGAATGTGATTTTAGAGTTCTATACTCTTTCCATCTGTTTTCATTCCTAAAAAGCCTATTTTCTCTTGTAATAGGCTAGTTTTCTTTTCAGATAAGGGTAATCCTTATTTTATACATAAATCTGCGAAAATATCAAGATGTTTTAGATGTAAATTAACATCGTCTCATAAAATTAAAATATTATCTATGTAAACAAAAATAAAATCATAATTTCTAAATGTTTATCCATTTTCCTTTGGAATATTTGTGCTGCATTTTTTAATCCAAAAGACATTACAAGCCATTCATATTGCCTTTGAGGGTAGAAAATTTGTGTATGTAACACTATCAGGATGCATTTTTATTTGCAAAAATCCACTTTTACAATCAAACTTAGAAAATATCTTTTTATTTCTTGTCCAATTTATTAGGTTTTCTTTATGCGGTAAAAAATATCCATCAAAAATAGTATTATCATTTATTTTTTTTTTGTAATTTATCATCATTCTAGGCATACCTTTCATAATTTTTGCATGTTTTCTTACCATGAATGCATGAGATCTATGAGGACTAAGACTAGCTTTGATTAATTTTAAACCAAAGAGCTCTTTTATCTGGGAACTAAATTCCTTTCGGTCTTCTGGATTATATCTCATAGGCTTTACCCTAATTTCTTTATCTTTGTCTTTCATTTCTAATTTTTTTGTTATTTGATTTTTACTCTAAAATTGTAATGGATTATCTATATAGCATTGTATTAACCTTACTTATTAATTTCTATGTGGGTATCTAATTTTCTTAGATTTACTTGGTAGTCTAGTAGTTCTTTTGGATAGTATTCTAAAATTGGTATACCTTTTCAAGTTTGGGTTTTTGTTTGTATCCTAAATCACCATGCTGGCTTGCACGTGCTGTAAAATTAATTGGGAATTTTCACCCGTATGCATTTTTTATTCTTTTTACAACTATTAAGTGGTGACATTGCGTTTTTAGTATTATCTGCTATGTTATTATATCAAAAGTCATTTGAGAAAAATCATTTCTAATAATACATCTGATCCCGACTTATAAAAATAAAATGGTGGACAATTAACCATATATGATCCTATTAACATTGTTGGATTCTTTGCTCCTCTTCTTAAAGAGATTATATTTTTTTTTGAAAAACTAATACCATTACAAGGTGTTAAATCTTCATGATATTCTTTTGGAAAGCAATTAGGTTTACATATGCATAACCCTAATCCACTATCTATATAAGCAGCAAAGTATTTAGCTTAATAATCTTTATAGGTTATTCCTATAAGGATGTATATACTTTTAGGACTTGTCATTTGATATATATATATATATATATATATCATTTTATCATATATTTGTGATTTTTAACCCATAAGAGGTTATTTGATAGGGTTTAACATTTTCTAAAAAGGTTAATCCTAGCATAATTTCTAATGTATCATTTTCATCTTCATTAACTATTAATAATCTTAATGAAATTTTATCTTCACCAAATTTAAGAGTTAAATGCCATTTTAGTCCCTATGGTTTGGACCATTTTGCCAGTTTAGTCCAAATGTTTAATTTTTCCCCCGTGGGTCCAAAAAGGTTTCACCGTTGCCATTTTAGTCCATTGTGTTAATTTCATCCATTTTTTCTGTTAACGAGAAGAATAATTCGGTATTTTAAATGTAATTTTGTTAACTAGAAGGGCAATTCGGCCATATAAAATGACTGAAATGTCCTTCTAGTTAACAGAAAAATGGATGAAGTTAACCCAGTGGACTAAAATGGCAACGTAGAAACCTTTTTGGATCCACAGAGGAAAAATGAAACCTTTGGACTAAACTGCAAAATGACCCAAATCACAGGGACTAAAATGGCATTTAACTCCAAATTTAATTATAGTTTCTATGGCTTCATTTATTCATATAACTCACCATTAAAGTTAATATATTGTTGGGGTTTATGGATATTTTTGCAAATGTTCACAAAGTTTGTGATTTTTATAATTTCCATTTGCACATGTATCTATTAGTATATTTATATGAGAACATTTCTGTCCATTGAAATATTCTGCATGTATTTTATAATTTCTTATGTTATCTTCTTTTGTATCAATGATATTATAAAATCTACTAAAATTAGCCAACATTGTAAGGGGATGACTAACTACACCTTTATTTGAGAAGGATAATCTAGGGATGATCTAGTTAGTTAATAGAATTGTTTATCAACACTTAATGGTCTTGAGTCTATTTCTTCAATTTTAGGTAGGGTTGGTATTTGTATTTAGCATACTTCATTAAATAAAAAAGAAAAGCGATGGTATCTTTTATATGAAAACAATAGAAATGGTGAGTATTTAATATAACATATGTAATAGAATATGGTCTATTTTGTTGTCTAAAAATATCTCTTCTTTTAAAATCTTCTAATAAACTTAAAGTTTATCAAAATTTTTATCTTGGATATAGTAGGAAATTCTTGGATATATTTTAAACTTTAGTTTACCATATTGTAAATTTACTCTTAGTATTCCTAGACATGCTTCTTCACTGTTTTGGATTCTATTATCCATAATTGCTAATTCAATAGGGGTATCTATCCTTCTTTAAAGGTGAATTTTATTATTATTTGGATAGCTCATACGTGTACCCTTCCAAAAGTATTCCTTATTTCAGGTTTTATCCTTTGTAGTTTTTCTTGGATATCTTTTTTGATATAATAGCATACCAGATAATACTAGAAACACCGTGTCACCACTTAATAGTTGTAAAAAGAATAAAAAATGCATAGAGGAGGAAATTCTCCAATTAATTTTACAACACGCGCAAGCCACCGTGGTGATTTAGGATACAAACAAAAACCCAAAACTTGAAAAAGGTATACCAATTTTGGAATATTATCCAGAAGAACCATTAGATTACCAAGTAAATCTAAGAAACTTAGATACCCACCTAGAAAATATAAAATGTAAGTTAAAACAATGTTATACAAATAACCCATTACAATTTTGGAGTAAAATTTTGATAACAACAAAATTAGAAATGAAAGATAAAGATAAAGAAATAAGGGTTAAGCCTATGAGATATAGTTCAGAAGACTGAAAGGAATTTAGTTCCCAGATAAAAGAGCTCTTTGATTTAAAATTAATTAAAGCTAGTCATAGTCATCATAGCTCTCCTGCATTCATGGTAAGAAAACATGCAGAAATTATGAGAGGTAAGCCTAGAATGATAATAAATTACAAAAATTAAATGATAACACTGTTTTTGGTGGATATTTTGTACCGCATAAATTGAGCCTATAAATTGGGCAAGAAATAAAAAGATATTTCTAAGTTTAATTGTAAACGTGGATTTTGGCAAATAAAAGTACATCCTAATTGTGTTGCATACACAACGTTTTCTACTCCTCAAGGGCAATATGAATGGCTTGTAATTAGGGATGGCAATCAAACCCGAACCTGATGGGTAAACCCGAAACCCGACACATTTGGGACAGGTTTGGGGTCGGTTAATCGGGTTTGGGACTATTTTTTATTTTTTCGTGGTTTGGACGGGTTTGGATTTGGTAATATACCCATTTACCTGATACAATTACCCGATAAAGTGTACCCGTTTACCCGATTAAATATCCGATATATTTATTTTATATTTCTGGATATGTATATATATGATACATCCATTTTTTATATATGTAGATATTTTACTCTATACATTGTAGTTATTTGATATACTTTTTTATAGTGATAATACTAAATGTAATTGATTAGTAGTTAAAACGATAGATACTTGATGGGTTTTGGGTCGAGTATACCCAACCGATATTTTTTTTAAATTAATGGGTTTACACGAAACCCGCGGGTATACTCGATACCCGATGGGTATTTACCTGCTATAAACCGATGAGTTTTGGGACTGGTTTGGGACAAGCTTATCTAACCGGGTTTGGGTTTGGGATTACCTAAACCCAACCCAAACCGACCCATTGCCATCCTTACTTGTAATGCATTTTCTTGGATTACAAAATGCACCACAAATATTCGAAGGAAAATGGATATAATATTTGGAAATTATGATTTTATTTTTGTTTACATAGATGTTTTTAATTTTATGAGACGATGGTAATTTACATCTAAAACATCTTGATATCTTCACAGATTGATGTATAAAACATGGATTAGCCTTATATGGAAAAAAAAACTAGTCTATTACAAGAGAAAATAGACTTTTTAGGAATGAAAATAGATGGAAAGGGTAAAAAAAAGGGTAAATGCACGGTACCCCTGACCGCGGGAGGTTCTCCCTCCCCAAGCTAGCTTAGCCCCATAGCTGTCTGGCGGTTACTACCCAGCAGGATTATTCGGGCCGAGCTGGACTCGAACCCGTGTCCTCCCGTTTGGAATGGGTGAGGCTGGCCACTGGGCTGACACCCCGTGGTTAAATAGATGGAAAGGGTATAAAACTCTATAGTCACATTCTAGTAATTAATTACAGTCTTTTCTAATAAGTTAGTAGATAAAAAACATGTACAAAGTTTTCTTGGCATATTAAATTATGCTTCAGATTTTATAAAAAAAATCTTGCAAAACTTAGAAAGCCATTTCGAATTTACTTAAAAAAGATAAAATATTTACTTTTGATAAAAATCTAGAAAATTAAGTTAAAAGGATCAAGCAATATTGTAAAAACCTTCCAAAGTTATAACTTTCTAAAGAAAATGATAATCTTATTTTAGAAACTGATGCCTTAGAATACTATTGGAGTGGAGTACTTAAGAAAATATATTATAATTCTGAAAAAGAAAAAATAGTTGAAAGTATTTGTAGATATTGTTCGGGTACTTTTAGTGATACTGAAATAAGGTATCATATAAATGAAAAAGAATTATTTGTTGTTAGAGCTAAATGCCATTTTAGTCCCTGTGGTTTGAGTCATTTTGCCAATTTAGTTCAAAGATTTTATTTTCCCCTGTGGGTCTAAAGAGGTTTCACCGTTGCCATTTTAGTCCCCTGAGTTAACTTCATCCGTTATTTCTGTTAACGAGAAGGGAAATTCGGTCATTTTATATGTAATTCTGTTAACTAGAAATGAAATTCGATCGTATAAAATGACCGAATCGCCCTTCTCGTTAATAGAAATAACGGATGAAGTTAACCTAATGGACTAAAATGGCAACGGTGAAACCTTTTTGGACTCACAGGAGAAAAATGAAACCTTTGGACTAAACTGACAAAATGGCCTAAACCACATAGACTAAAATGGCATTTTACTCTAGCTGTTATAAAAAGTTGTCAAAAGCTTTATTATTTTTTATTACCCGATAAAGTTTTGCTAAGACAGATAATTCACAGGTAAAGGCTTTTATTAAAAATAACTTGCCTTTTAAAAGTATAAAAGGCTTAAAAGATGACAAACACTATTATCTGAATATCATTCTGATATAGAATAATCAAATATGGTAAAAATGTTTTAGTAGATTTCCTAACAAGAGATGAAGGAGCAAGAATTGGATAAATATATTGAAGATGGATAAACAAATAGAGTCTATAAAATAAATTGCAAAAGATATGGGAGATATGTTAAACATCATAGCAACAATCTCTGAGAGGATCCAAGATATAAAGGATTGATTGAGAGAAATTGTCTTCTCATAAATTCTAAGATATCATTTATGAGTTTAACAGTATGAAGATAAAACTTCTGGTAAAGTATCACATAAAAGAGAATAAATCTTTCTTTCATTTACCCTGAAGTAAAAAGAGAAAAAAAAGATATCGTTGTAATGCCTTTTGGATTAAAAAACGCACCACAAATATTCCAAAGGAAAATGGATATAATATTTAGAAATATGATTTTATTTTGTTTGCATAGATGATATTTTAATATTATCAGGCGATGTTGATTTACATCAAAAACATCTTGATATATGCAGATTTATGTATAAAACATGAATTAGCCTTATCTGAAAAAGAAAACTAGTCTATTACAAGAGAAAATAGACTTTTTGGGAATGAAAATTGATGGAAAGGGTATAGAACTCTAAAGTCACAGCCTTTCATAATAAGTAGATAAAAAACAGGTACAAAATTTTCTTGGCATATTAAATTATGTTTTAGATTTTATAAAAAAATATTATAGAATTAAGAAAGCCATTTCAAAATTTACTAAAAAAAGATAAAATATTTACTTTTAGAAAAATTTAGAAAACCAAATTAAAAGGATCAATGAATATTATTGTAAAAATCTAGAAATCCAAATTAAAAGGATCAAGGAATAATGTGTCATTAAAAAGAATTATTAGCTAAAAAGTTTTCAAAAGCTTTATTATTTTTTATTACCAAATAAATTTTTATTAAGGATAGATAATACACAGATAAAGGCTTTTATTAACAATAACTTGCTTTCTAAATCAGAGTATAAAAGGCTAATTAGGCAGCAAACACTATTATCTGAATATCATTTTGATATAAAAATAATCAAATCTGATAAAAATGTTTTAGCAGATTTCCTAACTAGGGATGGAGGATCAAGAATTAGCCCAAATGATGGATAAATATTTTGAAGATATGGATAAACAAATAAAGTCTATAAAAGAAAATTGCAAAAGATATAGGAGAAATGTTAAACATTATAGAAACATCCCTGAGAAGATTCAAGATATAAAGGATTTTATTGAGAGAAATTGTCTTCTCATAAATTCTAAGATATCATTTTATAAGTTTGACAGTATGAAGATAAAGCTTCTTGTAAAGCATCACATAAAAGAGATAATAGATCTTTCTTTCATTTACCCTGAAGTAAAAAGGAGAAAAAAAGATAACCCTTCCACTTCATTAATAGGAATACAAACGTAGATCTTACCTCTGACTAGGAAGAATCTAAATAAAAATCTTGTTCATTTAACCCTAATACAGAGAAAACTTCAACCTTTAAAAATATTTTTCATGAATGGCCAACCTAACCAAATTATGTTAAACATCAAGTGGTTCAAGATAAAATGAATTATAAGCCTTCAAAATACAGATATAAGGTATATTGATTTACAGGGATTTTCCTTAGAATCAATTATCTACAAGGAAACTCTGCTGAAGAGATAAGGTACTGGTATGATTTTGGAGCCATCAATAAGATATATCTTACTTTACCTGATTTTCCTGAAATCTCATTTTTACCAAGTTGGGGTAAGGGATTGTTATCTAAATAACCCTACAATTACTCCAAAATATTTCATGGCTCAAAACTCTTTTATGCAGGGCTTGATTTTTATAATGAATTTTATTACCCAGCTTTTCACTTTATTCAGATAGAAAAGTTAATTAGCCTTTACATATTCTATTAATACTTAAAGAAAAAATTATCATAACTTTAATGAAAATGATGTTCATTGTAGAAGAGGATTAGAAATAAAAGTAATATTCTAAGCATTGCAAGCTGTCTCTAAAAATGGGTTTAGGACTTATGGTTTGGGAAAAATATGTTTTCTTCTGTCATGATTTCAATAGCAAAAAATATATTCCACCATTAGCTAAAAAATATTTAGAGGGTAAAATTCAGTTTTTAGAAAAAAAGGAATAATAAAATCGAGTGTTCAAGCTCAAGAAAAGGTTTGTTTATTTAGGAATCATAAAAAATATATGGATCCAAGAGATCAGGGGCGGACTCACCCTAAGCCGTGGGTGGGCGGACGTTCCCCTTGAAAAAAATAATTTCGTGTTAATTTTTGGCAAAAAAAATCTACCGCACCCCTTGTAAATTTTCAAACGCACCCCTTGAAACTTTGCTAGAATAATAGAAATGAAGAGAGGAGAGTGGATATAAAATTTCGGGCAAGAACGACAGTAGTTTTAGTGTAGTTTGTATTGTCACACCCCAACCGATGGCGGAAACATCGAGGCAGGACGAAAAAGATTGCTCATTGCTCACAACACTAATAGCGAAATAATTAATTAATCCAAATTTCATTTCATAGTAAAAATGTCATTACATTACAAGGGAATTTCAAATAACAACATTAATATGACAAAATTTGATACGACAATAATAAACCTAATGTCTATATGTGTATCTGGTCTCAACGCTACTTCGATTTCATAGGATCATCTTCATCAACCTGTAACGTGTTTTAAAATAGAGTTCAATGCAAAATCAAAGGCGAGTACACAAGTTTATGCATAAGCATACGTATACAAATAAAGTTTAAAACGAATCCACATGATACTAAGTTCATACGAGAGCGTTATACATGGCATGCAATATTTCTAGTCAAACCCCTTGTTAACGCAATCACGATATTTTAACATGGCCTATAGATTCACGAGTGAGGTGGTGCGTTACTCCTATAGCACTATACATGTTAAATGAAGCTTAAGATAAGCTAATGACTATGGTATTACATAATGACTATGGTATTACATACGAATGGTCCAAGATATAAGCAACAAGTAACGTATCAAAGCATACATGTATATTGCATTGTTTCTGTGCATTTCATAAAGTTTATGTATTGCGATTTTTGTATAAGTAAACATGTTACACCCAAAAGTGATAAAATGAAAATTGGTCGAGTGTACTCACGGTTTTGCAAGCGTTCCGACTTGGTAATCCGTGAAGAGTTGTTAAGTTGCGGGATGAACACCGAGTTATCTTTAGCGGAAGGTGATGATTCTGTCTGAATTCTGAAGTTGCAAGAGATTGAGAGAGATTGCAGGATTAGAGAGTTGTAAAAGTGTGAAAATGCTTGGAGGAACTTGGTATTTATAATGGAAGAGTTTAGGGTTGATAGGAAGTGTTTAAATGAGGTTAGGAGGTGATTGAGGAGGTTTAAGTGTGTGGATCCGTGCATTTGCACGGCTGAAAACACAACCTGCCCGCCCAGACCCCCTTACGGACCGTAAGGGTTTTCCCTTGCGGTCCGCAAGGCTGGGGGCAGATTACCTTTTTTTATTTATTTTATTTTATTTATTTGTAACTTGTTTAATTGTCACATAATGCTTGTTTTATGAATAGATTAAGGTTGTTAGGCATATATAACATGTACTAAAGGTCACCAGGTGTAGAATGAATACGATTAAGTATAAGAATCACGTATAAGACTCGTATGAAGGGCGATTGTCACGTATTTGCAAGTCGTCACACGTTTACGAATATAAAGCATGAATGTATGAATATGTGTTGGGATTGAACCCTAACAAAGGAACATATGATATCAAAGCCAAATTCACTATCCGAGCTTTGGTTCAACTTTCAGAGGTTGTAACCTCTGATAAACCTTTACACTGCTTTTCTTAAACAACTGTTCCTATCATCTGATTGAATCAAGAAGCAAAGGTCTGCTAGAAGAAACAAGATAGAGGATAGAGATCAGTGCTTAGACTAGTTTTCCTTTATTCAATGTAACAGTGCTATGCACTGATAGTTTT
The DNA here is from genome assembly GCA_947069175.1 of Scalesia atractyloides. Classification (NCBI taxonomy): domain Eukaryota; kingdom Viridiplantae; phylum Streptophyta; class Magnoliopsida; order Asterales; family Asteraceae; genus Scalesia; species Scalesia atractyloides. The sequence continues at coordinate 26,888,089 of CAMTDV010000016.1, read as the reverse complement.
AGTATAGCAGTGTTTTTAGTTAGTTACAAAATTTTGTTAGCTGTCACTATCAACCATGACGTCACAAAAGATGCTCAGTGGTTAGATAGTTAGTATAAATAGGTGAACGCTGTAACAGTTAACTTGTCTTCCTGAAAAAGATCAATTCGCACTTTATCTTCTTCATTTCTTACTATCAAACGATTGTAATTGGCTAAGGGGAGTTTGTGAATCACATGCAAAGTTTATCAACTTGAAAGCATGATGGTGTAAAAAAAGACCGATTGCTTGTAGTAAAAGTTTTTCATTAACTCCGCTGCATATCTTTATAATTTAATCCATTTTCCATCTTTAGAAACAAAAACTACAAGTGATTCAAACTTAGATCCTGATAATTGGTATCAGAGCTTAGTCAATCGATTTTGATTTAACAGTCAAATTGATTTGAACTCATCAGCTCTTTGTGCTAATTCGTTTGATACTTTTACTTGAATACAGAGTTTTATTACTACAAAAGTTTTTAAAACACAAAGCTGTTGTAAACAAGAGAAATGGCCCAAAACACACCGGAATCCAATATTGGATCCATGTTCAAACCACCAATGTTGAAACGAAATGAATATTTTATTTGGCAAACGTCGGATGGGTCATATTCTCGCCCAACAGAACACCGGATGCTGGAGATCCGTTGTATTTGGACCTCATATACCCATGGTTCCAAGTACAGAGGATCCCCACACCCAGGTCCCTAAGAAACTCGAAAATTACTCTGAACATGATTTCCTTAAAATCGAATTGGATGCTAAGGCCTTTAGCATCGTTGCTTCGGCTTTGCCCAATGAGATTTATGCGGGATTACTTCATTGTAATAGTGCTAAAGAGTTATGGGATGCACTTAAAGAGAAATTCGGTGGTATTAAAGAGGTGATAGAGAATAATAGAGAGGTTTTAAATCAACAGTATGACACGTTTTGCCACGTTAAGGGTGAGTCATTAACCCAACAGTTCGAATGATATAGCTGTCTCATCAGTGAGCTCAAATTGGTAAATGTGGAATTTCCAAATTCGACTGTCAACCGTCGTTTCTTGATATCTTTACCTGAGAAATGGGAGACTGTAGCTTATGTCACTAGAACATATGTGGGTTACAAGGAAATGACCTTGACACAATTTCATGGACGACTCCTCACTTATGAGAGAGAGAGTTGAACCAGAAAAAGAAGTTGCAAGAGTCAGGGAAAATGACTAATGAAGATACTTTGGGAAACACTGCTTTATATAGTCATGAGGAGGGGTCTAGCTGCGGAAAGGATCAGAGTTATGATAATTACATTGACATAACATCTGGAAACAATTTCATCTCTGATCCCAGTACACCTAATTTTGCTTTTGCTGCAAATTGTGAAAGCCAGACCTCTGACAATCTATCTTTTGAAATGAATGATTTACAACATTTCGAACCCACTGACCTTGAAGAGATGGACATTTTGCATCAGCTGGCACTTTTAATTGTTAGAGCAAGTAAATTCTACAAAAGAACTGGTAGAAGTGTCACACGCCAACCAATAGCGGAAACATCGGGATGAGACGAAAACTAGATTGCAAGAGACTTCATAACGCTATTTGTGACAAGTATTTATTTATTGATTTTGCATTTCTTGAATAATATACAGAAAGTTTAAAACAAATACGACCAATGATCAAATAATAAACTTTCATTCCATATATAATTTAGTACATGATTTGTAACAAATTACAACAAGTATTTAAAGTTCTAGATGCGTTTCTAGCAATCCTACTAGATTCCTTGCATCATCAGAGTTCATGCAACATGTATTAAAAAGCATGGATCAATACAAAAGTATCGGGGTGCATACAAGCTTGGAAATAAGTATGAATATGAAAAGCTTGTCACAAGTCCATCATGCAATTCACATTAAAGTTGAAGCTAGCATACGTAGGCAACCTAAGCACAACGAACTATGGTGTACATACAAACCGAAATTAGCGCGCATGCTAACATAAGCGTAACAAATAGCATGTAAGTACGAATTTAATCTAGCACAAATAATTAAATATGCATATGAGATAAAATACGATTAATGGGTTGTGTGATTTATTACATTCAATTTCGTATGATATAAATGTTGTTATTTGATACATATTACACCCCAAAACGCGTTAAAGTGTAAAAAGGGGGTCGAGTATGCTCACATTTTGCGAAGCGTCCTTTGGTATTCCGTGAAGTGTTGAAGAGTTTGACGTCGTAACGCCGAGGTCATCATACATGAGTAAACGAAGGTTTATATATATGTTAGTGGTTGTCGAAGCGTTAATAAATAAATATACCATTTCACTTATTTTTAAAAAAGGATAGCTTGAATACGATAGACTTCGCGGTGAGATAAACACTTTTTAAATGGCAGGGTTTTTACGAAAATCGGACAGAGTTTCCTCTGTTTTCGGACGACCCCGACAAGGCAAAGTGTCGATTAAATTTCCAAACTCAACAATAAATGAAATAAGATAATGGTATATATTTTTCCATTTTTTTTACAAATTACATAAGATTCGATTCGTGTTTAATACATATGAAAAATATATGAAACTAGATAAATAGAAATCGCATAATTATAAGATTTTACCAAGCCTTGTGCCGAAGCGTTGTCCATGTTCGACCGAGTTGACTCGGTTTTGACCGAGTTGGAACCGAAAACTAAAACTCGTATCTCACCGACATAGTCACCACCTCGACTGTCGTCATCGGAAACAACCCAAACCAAAACGCATCTGAACCGAGACAACCCGAACCGTGTTAACCGAGGTTAACTAAACCGGACCGGTGAATCGAGATTCAAAACAACTGAACCTAATATGTATCTGAACTGAGTGCCCAAACCAAAACCCGACCCAAGCTGAACCAATCATCACCATCGACGCCGGTGCCGGAACCGGAAGGTCGGTGACGTGGCCGGCCTGAACTCGAACCGGAGTTATCCTTTCTGCCGGCGAGTTTACCGAAAACCGATGACCCAACCGAGCCGCTGCCACCTCGAAACACTGTCTTTGCCACTGTCGCCTGTTTGCTGCCGGAAAGACGGTCCACCGTCTTTCTCTTTCTCGGCCTCTCCGTTGCCGTTCGCCGCCGTGTGCAGCCACCACCACAGTGGCCGTTCAACTTGAGCAGAGATGGGGGAGGGGTCGAGTGGTGTGTGAAGTGAGATGAGGGGAGGCTGGGTCGTGGTGGGGTGTTGGTGAGGGTCTAGGGGTGTTCACCGGCGAAGTGGCGCCAGAAGGTTTGGCCGGAAAGCATCTCCGGTCGCCGGAGACGTGGGAGAGAAAGGGGGGCGACTGATTCCTCAAGTGTTAGGGTTTTGGTATGCTTTTATAGGGTTAGGGTTTGAGGGGATGGCCTAAGGCCTGTTAACGATCCAGTCACGTTTCTGAGGCTCGTTGACGCGCTCGAACTCGTATAAAACACTGTAATATTTATTTAAAATTGATAATACGTAAAGACTTGTTGGAAGTTGGTTTTGATGTTTTACGTTTGTTTAAAAAACGATAAAATTTGCGCAAATGGCGGCGTTTGTCGTAATTAAACTGTCTTTCTTTCTGGTTTCAACTGTAAATAATAAAATAGGGGGGATGACACGTATTTTCCTAAAGATATGAAAATACGGAAAATACGGGGCGTTACAAGAAGGTTTGCAGGATTGCATGGGGGGTTGAAAGTTGGGTTGGATAAGTCTAAAATCAAATGTTACAAATGTAACAAGATGGGTCACTTTTCCAGAGAATGCAGATCACAATCTGCAGGACTAATTGTAACACATCCTGGCAACAGACCTCAAAGCACTGTCCAATATTCCCAATATACCCCTGCACCTCAAATGCAAAACACTACACACTTTGCACATCCTGTTGCTACAGTTCCTGTCCATTATGTCCAAGCCCCTGCACCACAGATTCAATATGTCCAAGCACCACCTCAAGTACATGTGCAACAAGTGCCACAAGTTACTCAACCTACTCAAACTACTGCTACACCAGCAGAGGTTAATCAACAAAGTTTTTTCACACAAGGTTTTGTTGATTGGAGTAGTTTGCCTGAGGAATTAACAGATGAAAATTTTGCTCTCATAGCCAAAAATGATTTTGAAAATGAAAATATATGTTTAATGGCTTTGGAGACCATTGTTGAAGGTGATGAATCTGTGGAGCAGGAGTTAACGTCTGATGTGTTTGATTGTTTTGAAGCAGTGGTTATACCAGAAGTTACACCAGTGGTTGAAGTGAATGCTGTTGATTTTGAAAAAGACCCTCTATCTGACCCTTGGGATGAGAAGGTATGTGAGGAAGAAGAGTGTGATTGTGCTCTTATGGCTGCTTCGAAGGTATCACCTCAAATCCTTAAAGATCTATGTTCTGACAAATGCATTATTGCTTTTGCAAACATAAAGCAGGTGAATGAAAACATGAGAAACAAAATTTTAGAAGATGAACTTAATTTTGAAAAACTTGTTAAAGAGTTGAAAACAAAGTTAAGTGAAAAAGATTCTGAAATGAGTAGCCTAAGGCATGAATCAAGCATAACCAAAGACCAGCTCCAAACCATGGTAGAAAAAACAAGGTTTGCAAACAGGAGCTTGAATCTACCCAGATCACTTGTGAAAAATGGGTAGAGTCTTGTAAAGGTTATGAGCTTATGATTGATGCTCAAATCAAGAGCAACATAAAGTTTGGAACAGACTTTAGAGATTATGACCAGACTTGTGAAAATGTTGCAAAAATTGATTCTGAGCTGGTTGAAATAGTCCCAACAAACTTGGCTAGTGAAGAAATTAAAATCACAGATAAAAATGGAAACAAAATCATTCTTAAAAAACCAGAGGTTTCATCAAAAGATAAAGAAATTGAAAAATATCAGTTTAAACCAACCTGGTTAGATGAATGTGATATTTTGGAAAACTTCAAGCCAATGGACTTTTCAACCACTGATGGTATAAAAGCACCAAAAGCACTGGTGATACCTATCAAAGGCTTGCCTGCAGAGGTTACACCCGCGGCTCTCAAAAAGTCTGATAGGAAAAGGAAAGAAAAGGTTAAATACTTGTTTTGTGAATTTTGTGAAAAGAGAAATCATGTGGCTGCAGATTGTTTTCTTTTAAAAGCCTATAACATAAACAAAACTTGTGTTATACCAAAATCTCCTAGATGCACCATCTGCAACAAAACAAATCACATGACCCAAGAGTGTGCCTATCTCAAAATCGATCATCAAAAGGTAAAAGAGATTAGAGCAAAAGTTCTTGAAAGAGAAATTTCAAGCTTTCCTGAAAACAAATATAAACAGAACTTTGAATCAATTTAAACATCTGTCACAAAAGCCTTAAATCAAACCTCTGTTCACAGAGAAATTCAAGTGACAGATGCACCTCCATCAAACCAGTTTCCAAGAGGTAAAAGCCAGCCTAGATATCAAAAGGAGCCTATGGTTTCTGAGAATTACAAAAAGCCTTCTAATCCAAGGGTAAATAGGCATCCTCATGGTTACCAACAATTGATAGCAAGTGGCTCCCAGCAGTGGTTACAACCTGATCTAACCACTGCTCATTTATCTGAACTTGAGTCTGGATCATCTGATACCCCATCCAAAGCCATTCTGGCTTTGGAAACTCACCTGACCTAATTATTTCAAAAACATGTGCAGGGAGCTTCTACTTGCCTTGACAGTCTTTGGTATGTAGATAGTGGGGCTCCAGGTACATGATAGGATGTAAAGCCCTGCTCAGAGATTTTAAAGCTCATGGAGGGGGTGATATATCCTTTGGAAATAATTCAAAAGGAAAGGTGATGGGGTCAGGATCTGTCTCAGCTAGGAAACTCAAGTTTGAGAATGTGAATCTCATTGATAATCTAAAATTCAATCTTTTGAGTGTCTCACAAATGAGTGATAAGGGTTATGGATCCTTCTTCACAAAGGAAACTTGTCAGATAGTAAGCCCAGAGGTTGTTAAAAAGATTAATCAAATAATTGCAGAGAGCAAAGCACAACTTACTGCTAATAGGGTAGGAAATGTGTATGTGGTTGACATGGTAAAAGATAATCCTATGTCAAATGCATGTTTGCTCTCAGTTGCTTCAAGCAAAGAAACAGAATTATGGCATAAAAGACTAGGTCACACAAATCTAAAAAGCATCTCCACTCTCTCAAAACAAAGTCTTGTCAGAGGTTTACCACACAGACAATTTACTTGTGAAGAACATTGTGTTTCCTGTTTAAAAGGTAAACAACATAAAAGTTCTTACAAGTCAATTGAAGAGTCCAAAACAAGTCAGTGCTTACAGTTACTTCATATGGACTTGTTTGGACCTGTGAAATTCATGAGCTTAAAACACAAAAGTATTGCCTTGTGATAGTTGATGATTTTTCTAGGTTTACATGGACTTTCTTTTTACACTCTAAGGATGAAACAGCAAACATTTTGCAAAACTTTGTTAAACAAGTTGATCTTTTTGTAAAAATCTTTAGGAGTGATAATGGGACAGAGTTTAAGAACAAAGAGTTGGATGCCTTCTGTGAGTCAAAGGGGATTGTTAGGCAATATAGCATTCCTAGAACTCCAGAACAAAATGGGGTTGTTGAAAGGAAAAATAGAATTTTGATTGAATCAGCAAGAACTATGCTAGCAGATTCTGGATTACCCATTGTCCTTCTGGGCAGAGGCTGTAAACACTGCTTGTTATGTTCATAACAGAGTTTTGATAAACCATAGGCATCAAAAGACTGCTTATGAATTGCTTTATAAAATCAAACCCCTGATCTCTTATTTTAAAGTCTTTGGCTGCCCATGCTTCATTTTAAATTGATTTAATTACTGTTTTTGTCTCCGTGGTTTGTCAAAAATCACTATTTCAGTCCATTAGTTTAAAAATTGCGATTTCAGTCCTTGTGGTTTCAGTTTGTAACCATTTTAATCCACCTCGCAACCATTTCAGTCCCTATACTAACAAAATAAATGGATTGAAGTGTACGAAAGTGAAACCACAGGGACTGAAATGGTTACGAAAGTGAAACCACAGGGACTGAAATCGCAATTTTTAAACTAATGGACTGAAATAGTGATTTTTGACAAACCACAGGGACGAAAACAGTAATTAACTCTTCTAAATTTAAAGGATTCATTATCCACTGCCAAAGTTGATTGTGGTTATTTTCTGGGATACTCAACCACTGCCAAAGCCTACATATTTTTAACTCTAGGACCAAGTGTGTTGAAGAAACTCTGAGTGTGAAGTTCAATGAACTCTCATCTTTGAAAATCTCAGCAAATCCTGCTGAACTGTTTGACCTATCCAATTACATTTGAAGATGTTCTGTCAAGACTAACCATGCAGGTACCCCACAGTCATCAAATCAAGAGCAAGGATATGATTGCATTCTTCCAAATTTCAAAATCAATCCTTCAGGCAGAGGAGCAGATATTAGTAGCAATGGTGAAAGCTCTACCAGGTCAACAATGGTTAATACTCAAACCTCTGCCAGCTCTCAGAACCAAACATCTGTTGATAAAAGTCCACAACAAATGGACAAAATGTCAATCCACATTCACAACCACTCCACCAATTCCTCCACCACCATTCCAAACAGAGGCTGGACCATCAAATTCGCCAACAGAGGATAGCTCAAATGATACAAATTTGCAAGCTTCACCTCAGAATGCCATTGTCCCATATCAAGGTGAATTGATTTTCCTCAAAAGCCATCCTGTGGATCAAGTTATTGGTAACATCAATGAGGGAGTGCTCACCAAAAGCCAATCCCAAAACATTTGTCTTTTTGCTGGTTTTCTATCACTCACACAACCTGTCAAGTACAAAAGGCACTAAAAGACAACAGTTGGGTAGAAGCCATGCAAGAGGAGCTCCTACAGTTCAAAAGACAACAAGTATGGGAACTTGTACCACTTCCAAAAGATGTATGTCCTATTGGCACAAAGTGGGTCTTCAAAAACAAAACAGATGAAAGGGGCAATGTTGTCAAGAACAAAGCAAGGCTCGTGGTTCAAGGCTATAGACAGGAAGAAGGCATAGACTATGTTGAAACATTTGCTCTAGTTGCAAGATTGGAGGCCATCAGATTGTTCTTAGCTTTTGCTGCTAACCACAACATCAAGGTGTATCAAATGGACATCAAAAGTGCATTCTGTATGGAAAGATCAAGGAAGAAGTATATGTGTGTCAACCTCCTGGTTTTGAAGATGCATTTCATCCTAATCATGTTTACAGATTAAACAAAGCACTATAGGGTCTAAAACAAGCACCCAGAGCCTGGTATGAAACTCTATCCACTTTTCTCTTATCCATTTGTTTCACCAGAGGTAGGATTAGAAAACCCTATTTTTAAAATGGAAAGGAAATGATTTGATGCTTGTCCAAATTTATGTGGATGACATCATTTTCGGATCCACATGCACTGCCATGTGTGAAGAGTTCAGAAAACTCATGGCAGCAGAGTTTGAAATGAATGCAATGGGTGAGTTGCAATGTTTTCTTGGTTTACAAGTCAAACAAATGCAACATGGCACTTTCATCCATCAAAATAAGTATGTGAAAAAACTACTTAAGAAATTTGATATGGATGATTGTAAACCTTGCAGCACACCCATGGCAACATCAAGCTAGTCACATTTGATGGCAAAGATGACCTTGTTGATCAAACATTGTATCGAGCATGATTGGGTCTTTACTGTACCTGACCGACATAACGGCCAAACATCATGTTTGCAACATGTGTTTGTGCCATATCACAGTCATTGCCAAGAAAATCAGATGTTATTGCTGTAAAAAGGATATTCAGATACATAAAAGGTGCCCCCACACTTGGTATCTAGTATCCAGCTAATGGTAATATTGAGCTTGCAGGATATTCTGATAGTGACTTTGTGGATGTAAAACAACAAGGAAGTCCATATCTGGAGGAGCCCAACTCCTAGGTGATTGCTTAGTGTCTTGGCAAAGCAAAAAGCAAGTTGCAGTTTCTACATCCACTGCTAAGGCAGAGTATATAGCTGCTGCAAGTTGTACTTCTCAACTCCCGTGGCTTCAAAATCAATTGCTGGATTTTGGTATCACTGCTTTAAAGACTCCACTCAAAATTGATAGTCAAGCAGCAGAAAATATCATCAAAAATCTGTCTCTCATTCCACCACCAAGCACATTGACATCAGACATCACTTTGTGAGGGATTTCTATGAAAAAGGTTTGATTTCTTTACAACATGTCCATACCAAGGATCAACTGGCAGATGTGTTGACAAAAGCACTTGATGCTCACACTTTTGACAGTTTGATCTCTAGGCTTAGAATGCTAAACATGGATTAAAAACAAAATTTCTTTGTGATCCATATGTAAATAGCAATAAAATGTTTTTAGAAAATCAAAATCCATCCTTAAAAATAGTTTAAAATTGAATTTTTCAATAAATCCTCAAAGTCTGTTCAAAGCACTGATAGCACAAAAACACTGTTATTTAAAAAGTCTATCCACTGTCAAAAGTATATCCTCTGACAGTTGCAAATACTGTTCTTATCCACTGCTCCAAAATATTCAAACAGTGTTTAGCCAAACAACTGTCTTCCATTGTCAATCAGAGGTTACACGTGGACAGATGCTATTCGACAGTCGTTGCATTAGATGCCACGTCATCATCACTTTTTCAAAAACCCTATAACAACCCTGTTCTATCCAGAATAGAGGATTCATCAAACTGTGTCGATTTCAACAATCTCAAAACAGTTTGCACTCAAATCATGGCTCCTAAAACAACATCAAAGAAATCAAAGCAAGATTTACCACCATTCGTCTTGATTATCAAAACCCCACACAATTACACGGAATCTTAGAAGAAACCGAAGTCAATACACGACACCACACAATGATTCGGATTCTAAGAGAGTCAAAATTTAAGCATATGCTCGAAGTCAAAACCAAAATTTACATCAATTCTCTTCGGGATTTCTTGCAAAATGCTAAGGTCAAAACATCCGCTGATGGTGTTCCTTATGCAATAATCTCAAAGGTTGGGGGTATTCCTATGCAAATAAGTCCACAATCGATCTCTCAAGTTTTTCAATTGAATGATATGGCACATCCTGTGACATTTTCTTTAAGAGAGATGCAAGCAGAGTTTGTGGAAAGGGGTTACACTGGCCAATTGAAAGGTATGACAATCTTTAAACCCAACTTTCCAGCAGAGATGAAATTCTTTTTCCATACTCTTTTAACATGTCTCTATACAAAATCTACTGCTTTCATTGAAATTCCATTGAACATGCAATATCTGGGATATGCAATTTTGACTGAATCTAATTTTAACTATTCCCAGGTATTGTTCAATGATCTTGTAAATAACTTTAAAAATATCTCAAAAAGAAAAGCTTTCTTGATTTTAGATGTTACTTCAACCTTATTATTTGTTTCCCTTTACTTAACAAGAGGAGCTATGTGGACCATATGACGAAACGCGTAATTTTGGGTGCTCACATAATTAGGGGGATCGACACATGAGAATCATAGTAAGCCTTGTTAAGATGGTGGAATAAAATCTAGAGTGATTAGGTAACGGGAAGGGTATGACGCAATAAGACCACGGTGGCTACACCGCTGGTACTTCCTATATATAACTGTTCTTATTGTGTTATTCTTCGGAACGTTACCAGGATTGCTTGAAGGTTTTATGTTATCTTGGACCATTATGTGATTATTTGTTATCTGTTTATTGAATGCAATGGACGAGACGAGTACATTCATTAACTCTATTCGAGTCGACCGGGAGTATATTATGGTGTTAAAGGTGATGACCTTGATTCCATAGGTATGTTGACCCGTCTCCTATGAATGAGATGCTCATGGTACATGGGATGTACCTCGTGGGACGTTAGAAACCGTGTACGTATGGCTAGGCTTGAATGTACACCCCTTTGTTTGCTATGGATTTAGACTAAGTGCCTAAGTATAACATAGTGCCATAAAAACAATTTTTACACACTCGACGGCGCTTTATAGATTCAAAGGTTCTAAAGGATTGAATACCTTGAGATGCTTTGAATATCTTTGTTTACGCTTTGAATCCCCCATACATTCCCAACACCAAATGATACACCGCATCTTTGAAATCTCGAGCTTTATTATCTTTCAATTATCACAAACACACTCTATGGTCTCCTTCGAATAAATTTCGGGACGAAATTTCCTAAAGTAGGGGAGACTGTAACCCTTGTGCCAAAAATTCGAGCTTTCAAAAACTTTTTCTTTAAAGGCTTTCCGATAACTGATACTTAAACATAACAAATTTAACGTAAAGTACGCACCAAGACGAGGACATAAGCTAAAAATACCCTAAATATCTTTTACATAACTTAGAAATAAGTTTTGAAGGGTTTGGTATGTCAAAAACAAGTCTATTCGATCACAAGGACTATTTATGACAAACTACGAAAGTCTACCGATTCTCGTAGCGACGCACACTCCGGAACAAAGACACAAGCTTAACATACCCTAAATACCCTTTACGTAACTCAGATATAAGTTTTGAGGGCTTCGGTATGGAAAAAACACGCTATTTTAACTCCAAGGACTATTTTGCAAAATCTATGAAATTACGTCGATTCGCGTATTTCTTAATACGGAACACGTACGTACATCCAAATATTTTTCCATCATTAAAATCTTGAAATTTAATGATTGGACTGCAAAATATCTTTCGTTGCGCATTTACGGTCATTTGCATGTTCGTTACGATTTTCGTCGTAATTAACCAAAACCCACAACCGTACGACCAATCGAACCGACATCCGTGACATTTTTGGACATATTTCAAGTTCCCTATGCTTATTCATCCTTATAGATCTTAGAAATAGGGTTGACGGGTGTTAGAAACGACGAAACGCAACAAAACAAATCCAGGGGCCATTTCTGCCAATTTTCAAAAGTTTTGCCCCAGACCAAGGCCTTATGGACCGTAAGGCAAACATCTTATAGTCTGTAAGAAGTCCCCAGATTAGCAAAAAGGTGGCAGCTTCTTGTTTATTCACTTGGGCACCAGGCAATTGAATTTGCCACCTTCTTTCGGGTTGCAACACCTCACTAGACACTTGTTTAATTCCTAGAAACACCCCCTAACACTTGGCATGATCTTGTAATCTTATTTCAAGCATAAATAGCCCCCTCATTCTTCATCATAACTTGCTCAATTCTTTCCTTTATCTAAATCTGCTCTAAGTGAAGTTTGCTTCCCTTTGAAGGCCTCCTGCCTGAGTTCTTGAGGGTGCTACAACACAAGTAAGTGTCTTCTTCTAGTCTTGTTCATTTCTTTTAGCTAATTGAGCTAAAAGTTAAAACGTTTGACTTTCTGTTTGACTTTCGGTTCTGACCATATTTGGTCAAAGCAAAGTTTAATTGAACTTTGCAACGTGATCATAATCACGATGGTTATGATCCATAGCGATCATACCTACTGATTACCACGTTTACTAGTCGTAGTGACTAGTCAAAGTTTCGGTCAATAATGCGCAAAATGCGCATTATATGGTGAAACTATTTTCTGGTATCAAAACACTTTGTTTTGATACCAAATCAGTTTTATAAACTTAGTTAGGCATGTTTAACTCGTCACTCTTAGTTTAGTGCTTGTTTAGGGTAGTAAGTCGAGCGGTCTTGACCACCGCTTTGACTTTCGATTTCGACCCGTTTGGTCAACTTTAGGATCCGACCAAGCCCATTTTTATGACCATACTATTATAGGGAATAACTCTCTGAGGTTATACCTTATGGTCATACCGTTTGGTTAGTCAAATGACAAGTCGAATATGTATTCCTTATAATGCCGAAAATACCCTATGTGCACTTAAATTAGTTTTGAACATATAAGAGCATTGTTTTGACATCTAAACTAATTATACAACTTATATAAACTAATTTTGGCATATTAGACTTTTCATAGGACATATTAACCATCCGAACCCCTAGTTACATTTATGACCCATTAAAGTGGCGTAAACCACTTTAGCGAGCCGTAACGAGCCAAAACACTTTGAAAAGCTTCCATTTCATAATGTTTGATATTATAAATCCAACTCTTGATTGGTTTATATACCTCATTCTTTCCGATTTCTCGTTTTCAAATTTCGACACACTACCATGTAGTTATCCGATACACTAGGAACCACTTCAACACTTGAACTCTTGATCCTTTGAGCTTTGTTATATCATTTGAACAAGATCTATACGCAATCCCAGGGGAGTACTTAGCTCCCCTTTTTTATGTTTTTCAAATGTTTTAGGGTGATTCATATGTGTAACCAAATTTTCTCAAATGTATGACATGTATGTGTTTACTAAGTACTTTTTGTGTATTATTTCTATTATGCAAACACGACAATTGACGAGACGAATCCTTGTTGAATCTTTCTATCTTTATATTCAGATTCTTGTAGGATATTTGAAGTACAGTTTTAAATCTTTCTATCTTCATAGTGAGATTTCTAAGAAGTGTTTTACAAGAAGATGGTTATGGTTTATGTGTAGAATTGTTCGTGATTTAGATAACGAAACTAGAGTAATACAATAAGGGCATGGTGGATACGCCGCTGGTACTTCCTATATATAAGTGTGCTTATTGTATTACCCTTCGAGCCTTATCCGAATCACCATCAGGAGTTAGGATTTTGTGATACAATGAGACAAGACAAGTGACTAAACCAAATCCTTAAAGTATCTATCTGTCTTCATAGTTAGATTCTTGTAGGATGTTTAAAGTACTAAATGGTAGTCCTTAATTGGATTATTTGTGTACTTTAATGCTTATGTGACGAGACTATGTAACTAAACCAAATCCTTAAAGCATCTATCTATCTTCATAGTTAGATCTTTGTAGGATGTTTAAAGTACCATATTGATGTCCTAGATTGGATTCTTCGTGTACTTTAATACGTATTTGACAAGACAATGTGACAAGACATGTGACTAAACAAAATCCCTAATGCATCTATCTATCTTTATAGTTAGATACTCGTGGGATGTTTAAAGTACTAATCGGTAGTCCTTTATTGGATACTGTGTACTTTAATGTGTATTTGACAAGACAATGTGACAAGACGATGTGACCAAGTTGACAATTATGTGTTTATGTGGTTAGTGGTGATTTAGATAATGAAACAAGTGTAATACCGTAAGAACATGGTGGATACGCCGCTGGTACTTCCTATATATAAGTGTTCTTATTGTATTACTCTTGTAGCGTTATCCGAATGACATTAGGATTTAGTGTTCGATTGATTCAAAGTATAATATCCAAATCCTTGTAGAACTCTTTCATATTTTTATATGTTAGTTTCTTAGAAGGAAAACCATAGTATAATTTAAATCATTGATTTGATTTCTAATAATACTCACGCAAGTTATGACATATTTTCAATATTGTTGTTATTAATCCTTGATTGGATTTCTAATAACATACTCACAAATTTTATGACCGAATTCAAGGCGATTACAATGAACAAAATAATATTATCAATTGCATAAAAATTATTTAGTATTAATCATGTTGCCATATACAAAACTATTTTGTCACAAGTTTCATAATCAAGTTAATGTATTGCAATACTAAATTTTTTGCCATTTCTTGGCTTAAAAGAGTCCATTTCAAATAGACGACTCTTGTAGTTGTCGAAGTATTGCAACACTAATCGTTTTTGCCATTAACCTGGCTAACAAAACTATGTACTCGCCAACATTTTTTGTTGATGTCTCTTTTTCACATATGTTTCAGGTTGCTACACATAGGAATGCATTCGGTCTTTAGACTTCTTTAAACAAAAGACAAATTTCTTGTACTCTCTGTATTGTAAAACAATGTTAATAATAGTGAAACAATTTAGTATCAGTTGTGGCTGAGCAATGTAACGTGACTCCTCGATATTTCCGTCGTGTGTTGTTGTATTACGCGATCGGGGTGTTACATGAAGTCCTTCTTCAGCTAGACATTTCTTGAGATTCGAAACATGGAAGACAGGATGAACGTTGTTGAGTTCTTGAGGTAGATTCAGTCGATACGCTACCTTGCCAATCCTATTGAGAATCTTGAAAGGATCTACATAGCGAGGAGCGAGCTTGCCTTTCTTACCAAATCTAACAACACCCAGGGATACCTTGAGAAGTACGTTTTCACCTACGTTGAATTCCAGTGGCTTGCGTCTTTTGTCAGCATAACTCTTTTGTTGGCTTCGAGCTTTGAAAAGATTATCACGAATTTGTAGGATCTTGTCCGTTGTTTCTTGTATTAATTCGGGACCGGTGATCTGAACATCTCCAATCTCGTGCCTACAAATAGGCGAACGGCACTTACGACCATACAATTCTTCAAATGGAACAATTTGAATACTGGCATGATAACTATTATTGTACAGAATTCTACCAAGGGTAAATGCGAATCCCAGTTGCCACCAAAATCGATTACGCATGAACAAAGCATATCCTCTAGAGTTTGGATAGTACGCTCGATTTGACCGTCGGATTGAGGATGAAAAGCGGTGCTAAGATTGAGACGAGTGCCGAGGGCGGATTGAAACATTTGCCAAAGGCGGGAGGTAAACGAGCATCGCGATCCCAAATGATGTCAACGGGCGTACCATGACAACTAATGACTTCATCCGTGTAGATACGAGCCAATTTCTCGACTTTGTAATCTTCACAAATGGCAAGGAAATGAGCGGATTTGGTCAATCGATCAATGATGACCCATATGCTGTCGTGACCAGACGAAGTGCGAGGAAGCTTGGTAATGAATCCATAGCAATACTCTCCCATTTCCAAACAAGAGTTTCTGGTTGTTCGAGTAAGCCAGAGGGTCGTTGATGTTCAGCTTTCACCTTGGAACAAGTAAGACACTTCGAGACGTAAAGAGCGATATCTTCTTCATCCCAAGCCACCAATAAGATGCACGAAGATCATGGTACATCTTGTCAGCGCCAGGATGAATGGAGTATCGGGATTTGTGGGCTTCATCCATCAAGGTGCTTCGAAGGTTAAGACGATTGGGAATCCAAATGCGATCATGGTAGTATAGAATACCATCGGGTTTAGCTGCGAGTGGGTTTTCGACTCCACAATTCAACTCGAGGTTACCCTCGTTAATGACGGCAAATTATGCTTAGCGAATTAGCTCATGAAGTTTTCCCACGATTTGGTGACAACGAATACTCTTGACATGAGTTTTACGACTAAGTGCATCGGCCACGACATTCGCTTTACCAGAGTGGTAGCGAATATCACAGTCGTAGTCGTTAACAGTTCTACCCAACGACGTTGACGCATGTTGAGTTCCTTTTGATCAAAGATATGTTGTAGGCTCTTGTGGTTGGTGAAGACCGTACACTTAGTACCGTAAAGGTAGTGTCGCCAAATCTTTAATGCAAAAACAACTGCACCAAGTTCAAGGTCGTGTGTAGTATAGTTTTTTCTCATGTATTTTGAGTTGCCTCGACGCGTAAGCGATGACCTTGTCCCGTTGCATAAGAACGCAACCAAGACCTTGGTTTAAGGCATCACAATACACGATTAAGTCATCGTTCCAATCGGGGAGGGTAAGGATAGGAGCATTACACAGCATGTCCTTAAGGGTTTGAAAAGACTCCTCTTGTTTGGGACCCCAAACAAAAGGTTTATCCTTTTGAGTCAAACACGTAAGAGGAACAACGATTTTGGAAAAGTTCGAGATGAAGAGACGATAATAACCAGCTAG
The DNA here is from genome assembly GCA_947069175.1 of Scalesia atractyloides. Classification (NCBI taxonomy): domain Eukaryota; kingdom Viridiplantae; phylum Streptophyta; class Magnoliopsida; order Asterales; family Asteraceae; genus Scalesia; species Scalesia atractyloides. The sequence continues at coordinate 26,871,309 of CAMTDV010000016.1, read as the reverse complement.
GCCAAGAAACAAACAAATTTCAGAAGGCGATTTAGGTGCAATCCAATTCTTCACAACTTCTATCTTTGCGGGGTCAACATGAATACCGAGTTCATTGACGGTGTGACCAAGGAACTGAACCTCTTTTAGCCAAAATTCACACTTGGAGAATTTGGCGTAAAGATGTTCGGTACACAAAAGCTGAAGGATAAGTTGCAAATGTCGCCCATGTTCTTCTTTCGTTTTGGAATATATGAGAATATCTTTGATGAATACGATTACGAAACGATCAAGCAAAAGCTTACACACGTGGTTCATTAAGTCCATAAACACTGCAGGCGCGTTAGTCAAGCCAAATGGCATGACCACGAACTCGTAATGTCCATAACGTGTGCGAAATGCGGTTTTTGGTACATCTTCTTCGAGAACTCGAAGTTGATGATAGTAGAAAGACGGTCAATTTTTGAGAAAAAGGTCGCGCCTTGAAGCTGATCGAAGAGATCGTCAATGCAAGGAAGTGGGTATCGGTTCTTGACTGTAAGTTTTTTGAGTTCACGATAGTCAATGCACATCCGAAAGGACCCATCTTTCTTCTTGACGAGCAAAACGGGAGCGCCCCAAGGGGAAGTACTAAGGCGTATAAAGCCTTTATCAAGAAGCTCTTGAAGTTGGCTCGATAGCTCTTGCATCTCTGAGGATGCTAGACGATAAGGAGCTTTCGCAACAGGAGTTGCGCCAGGGATGATATCAATACGAAAATCAACGGAACGAGGAGGAGGAGGACCAGGAAGATCCTCTGGGAAGACATCAGAAAAATCGCAAACAACAGGAACGTCACTCACGCTCGGGCCCTTGTCTTTCTTTTCCACAATATTGTAACACCTTGTAAAAACCCGTCCTGTAAAATTTCGACACGTGTCCTGCTAATCCTCGTTGTCACGTTTTGGCCAAGAGGACCAGAAGCGTCGTCATGTTAAAATATGACCTATGAACGATAGCTACCTAAAGTCAAGGGACCAAACATGAAAAATGCCAAATACATGTTCTGGGAGGCGGTTAAGGACCGCAAGCCTTTATGGTTACGGTCCGTAACCATTTAAATATTCATGGCGCCAGAGGGCCTTATGGACCGCGAGGCTTTGGCCATACGGTCCGTAAGTGGTTGCCAGCGAGCAGAATTGTGGCAGGATCTGCTCCTGCCACCTGAATCGTGTTTGCCACCAATCTAGCTTCTCAAGACACGTCCTTGGACATTTGTTATCACCTGCTAACATTTGCTAACACCTGGAGGGACTTGGTTCTTGATCCTCTAGTATAAATAGAGGTGATGTGCAACCTCATTTCTTGCACCACTTCTCATTATCATTCTCTCTTCACTCTCTGGAAGTTCCTAATCCTTGGGTGCATCCTACTAAGTTCATTTTCGTGCTAGGGACCTTGTGTAAGTGTTCTTAGCCCTCCTCTTTCAATTTTAGCAGGCTTCAAGCCAAAGTCAAAGCGTTGACGTAAAAACGCTTTGACTTTGAGCTAAGACCATTACGGTCCACCCAATGTTCATAACGAACGTGGCTATGTGATCATAATTGGGTAGGTGTTAATCCCTCAAGAGGGAACCTCCTGATTACCACGTTTGCTTGGTCAATTGACGGGTCAAAGTTATTGATAAAAAGTCAAACTGGGTCAGTTTTTAAAATAAACTCATATCTGATAATGTAGGTCTTATAAAATACATTTTGATACTTTAATAACTTGGTAATAAGTATTAGAACATGTATAAACATGTTCAGCCCGTCAAGTCCAGGTCTAAGGTCGGTTCGCGACTGAAAGTCGCAAAAGTTGACTCCTGCTTTGACTTTTGATTCTAACCCGATTTAGCAACTTTAGTTACTGATTCTAGGTTGCATTATGACCATGTTAGGTTGTAGTATAACCCCCTGGAGTTATATTACATGGTCACATAGTAATCCGAGTTTGTATGCAAGTATCCGTTAATTATGACAAACTTTGCTAAAATGCCCTCCATGCTTAAAAATGAGGTTTTAAATACGAATGAGCATGCGTGTAACTTGTAAACTGATATGTTAACTTATTTAACTTATTTTAAGGTCAATATTCTGATCATAAACTGAGTTTTGATTAAAAAGGCGTATTTCACGCTTTAAAGTGACCAAATCGCCCTTCTGGCGTATAAAATGATTTAAACATAATTTTGACATCAAAACTCTTTACCTACTATTGTAATATCATAATTAGGATTATTTGAGATATCTATTCAGATTATAAACTGAGTTTGACACAAGTCCATGCATTAAGTCCTTAAATGATTGCCCTTACGGCACCTAAAATGGATTTTTATCATTTTTTAAGGAACAAACCTACTGATGTATCATATTATATTACATATTTTCATCATACAAACCTGTTCATAACATCAGTTTCTCTCAAATACCATTTAAATGTCATTTAGCGACTTAATCGCCGTCTCGGCGCATAATATGGTTTAAAACCATATTAGAGCATCAAGACTTGATACCGACTGATTTCAAAACTTATTTATACATATTTACAGCAGGTACACAATCTAAACTCAGATTCCCAAATAATTCGTCAAGTGATACGTAAAATGACCAAAATGCCCTTTTGAGGCATAATTTGGTCCTAAACTATAAACCACACGTATACTTGATACCCTACTGATATAACATCATAAATTAGTCATTTTTACAGAATGTTTATGACCATGACACCAGTTTACTCACAAGCTCGTTTTTATAATTCATTAAATGACCAAAACGCCCTTTTGAGGCGTTACTTGATTTTAAAACCATAACAGGCATACATGTTGATATCCTACCGATATTATAACATATTCTAAATATAATGGCATATGGAACTTGTATGCGACTCATCCGGTTACCCGGTTTCACTTATATGCGTACGATTAAGCCTACATGACTAGTTTACGTAGTTTAATCGAAACGGTTTAACCTTATCATTTTCTTATCAAAATCCAGAATGTAAAATGTTTACCCATATTAAACAAGTCTTAGTACTTGTCGGATTTAAACTACATTCTATTCCGGTCATCGCTTATTCTAGCGTTTAATACCATAAATATCTTTTTAAGCTAGCCGGTCCAAGTCTATGATGTAGATAGGACCCGTTAGCATTCCAGTTGGTTAATAATACCATCATTCCATACTAAAGCCTTCTGGTAGATTGTCATCTAAGCTTACTTTTGATTATCGGTTGAGTTACTAATTTTATTGAAGAATTTGCTCAGGTAAATACTTTTAGCCTATTTTCCCTATACGGGCTTGGGATACGGTATAATAATACCGCTTGGTCGGGTGTGGGATCATGTTATCTGATTGAGATTTACTAAATCTTCATAACTCGTTTTATTCTGTATTAATTGATAACTTAAACAATGGGGGTTAACTCGACCGTGTCTGGGATAACCTTGGCTCATTTAAGTTATTGATGGCCACGACCTTAAGCGCGGGTGTAGGCATACACCTGTCATATGCTAATGAAAATAAATTATTAAATCCCATTGGTGGATTATTTAAGTGGCGTGTCAGTTAATCAGGTTATTCGGTTTCTGCATCGGACCCCATATGTATTGACAAACATGTAAAACTGTAAACAAGGTCATTTTGAACTATCCCAAGTTATTTATAAAATGTGCCAAGTGCACCTAAAACCATTTTCGGAATATATATTCAAAATGTGTCGATTATTAGTATTTACCAGTGAAAACTGACGTCTTTTCAAAAGATCAAGTTACAGGTGACAACACGAAATAGGCCGGGAGCTGCTTGGTAGTGACATAAGAGGATTTTGCAAGTCCTTAGTTACCCGAAGTCTATTAGACAAATACTTTGTATATATTTATTTCGATCCGCCTGTGGATCTTTCATTACAAGCCTTGTAATTTATTTTTCGAACTTTGAACACTCGGTTTGTAATAATAATTTAAATCCAAGACTTCCGTTGTGCTGTGTTTGATTGGTTTTGATGTTATCAACTACGTCACGATATTCCCCATCCGGGCCCATCGGGTACACGTGAAAATAGGGGTGTGACAAATATGGGCCAGAAAGGCAAAATATTCCTTACGCAAGTATTTGTTTGCTTGGATAAACGACATTAGCTTAAGACCTTTAGAAGGTTTCTCGCCGTAGATGTGTAAAGAATCACCGTTTGGAAGAGGAAAGTGAATGAATTTCTCAGAGCAAACAACTTCAGCACGAACTCGCCTAAGCCAATCCATGCCTACTATGATATCGAAGCTTCCCAATTGCATGGGTATGAGGTCAATTGAAAACGTATGATCGTTAAGATTCAAGGAGCAATTAGAAAGTACAGAATCAACAGTGACGGACTTCCCGTTAGCGACTTCGACCGAGAATGGATTGGCCAACTTAGAATGTACGCACTTAAGCAAGGGTTCAAATTCATTAGACACAAAACTCCTATCTGCGCAAGTATCAAAAAGACATAAAGCATAGACATGGTTAAAAAGGAACGTACCATTTATGACATCGTTCGCATTTTGCGCCTGAGCGGCGGTGAGGGCGAAGGCTCTGCCTCGAGCTGGTTGAGGCTGCTGTTGCTAGTGTTGGGTGTTGACGCGTTGGGGGCATACATTGGCGAAATGGTTAGGGTCACCACATGTATAGCATTATTTTGCAAGAACGAATTGAGCTTGAGAGTGAGCAGGGTTATGGTTCGGTTCGATGGCTTAGGCTTGCTGGTTTTGGGGTGGAGGAAAGTTCTGGCAACGGTTAGCAAAATGCCCCAACCTCTGACATTGGGCACACTTGAGACATGGTGTATTGGTGGGATGATGGTAGGAGCAGTTGGAACACTGGGGATGAGGTCCAGTGTAGCCACGCTTGGGTTGTTTGGAGTTGGCTGGGTAATGGTTGCTAGCGTTTGGATAGGTTGAGGGTTTTGGCGGAGTAACAACCGCGCAGTTTTGACTAGAAGTCTTCCGCTTCTTGTTCTTGGGGTTGTTGTTTCTAGGAGCTTTGGGTGAGGGTTCAACGTCGGCGGTTTCGGCGGTGGCTTGGTGCGCGCTTTTCAGCGATGCCTTTGTGGCATTTTTGTGCACAGCGTGGTTGTTCTTAAGTCGGGCGGCCAAGCGATAGGTTTCGTCAATAGTCGCTGGGAAGGCAGCTTCTACGAGGTTCATGAAAGAATCGGGTAGGCAGTGGATGTACTTGTTGATGGCCTTTTCAGTGGTATCAACTTGGCTAGGGCAAAGACTGCTAAGCTGCTTGAATCATAGGGTTAAACCATCGTTATCATCCCCATTTTGCTTGAGGTACCAAAACTCGTGTTCCAGCTTCCTAAGCTCATGAGGAGGGCAGAATTCGTCCCTCATGTTCTTCTTCAATTCGGCCCATGGTAACACGTGGGCGGCATCATCCCCTCTTGTGCCTATGTTCAGAGGTCCACCACTCGAGAGCTCTCGAGCAGAATACCGCAGTGGTGTTTTGGGTGCGCAAGTCATCGGGGCAGCTACTTTGGCGGAAAGTGATCTCCATGGCTTCAAACCAAGTCAATAACTTGGTCGCACCATCATTACATGTAAACTCTAGAGGTTTGCAGGAAACAAATTGCTTGAAAAGGAATTGCGACTTAGGCTTTTCAACCTTGGAGTCCACGGAGCCATGTAGTGAGTCGGTATTGGATTGGATCTTACTGACTATGTCGGGTATAACTATGGCCATTTGGTTGGCCATCTGTTCCGCGATGAGGTTTACGAGTTCCTGCTTGGAGATAGAATGGGAACTCTTCTTGGTCTTCTTGTGTTCATCGGATGAGTTTGGAGAAGACATCCAGGGTTGAAATGGAAAGGAAGAAGGATGAGACTTGATCATAATGTAAAAATAAGTTTTGCATGAATAAGCATGGGTAAAATTCACGTATGATTCACATAGTTTGCATGTATTCATCAAGTTTTGACATGTATAATCACGTGTAAATGCGTATAAATTTAGTTTGTTCACGAGGATTATTATTGTTTTTGATTGTGATAAACGTGCGAATTGTGTAACGGTTCCGAAACGAACAAGGGATTGTTTCGGGTAGGGAAACGTCGACTATTCCAAAGTGGTTCATAAGATCTTTCGAGTTAGGGAATATGCTTTGGCCTAATAGGTAAAATGCTCTCATCGAGAAGCGATTAACGACCTTTTACCCTTCCAGTTACTAAATGTTCCTAGTCGATCGAAAATTCGAGACTTTGGCGAGATTGAAAATCGAGGAACAGGACTTAATCGACAAGGTGCGGGTTTCACCCCTAACTTGACGATTGCGTACCCTAAGTTGGTTGTTTCTTACAAAACAATGAGCATATTCCGACTCGTTAGTAAGATCCATTAGAGTATGAAATGGAAGTTTTCCATCAAGATGTGGATGTCACTCCTAACTTGATGGTGTAACTTCGTGAAAAATCGAATACACGGAATGAGGGATTTCACAAAAAAATTTAAGCCATTGGCCTATTTTGGTGCAAACCGCCTCGTTTGCATCACGAGTGTCTTCAAGTCTTCAAGTGTATTGTGTAAACGTCTTAGGAAAGACGTCATGTAAGTTTTAAGACCAAAAGAAAGGAAGAAGCAATGAAGGAAGAATAAAGTTTTAAGCATAATGTAAGAATGGTAAAAAATGGGACGCTTAAACTATAGACTAGGTCGAACATGGAAATTCTACCTAACTCCCTATAGTTATGGCTCTGATACCAATCTGTCACACCCCAACCGATGGCGGAAACGTCGAGGCGGGACGAAAAAGATTGCTCATTGCCCACAACACTAATAGCGACAATAATTAATTAATCCAAATTTCATTTCATAGTAAAAATGTCATTACATTACAAGGGAATTTCAAATAACAACATTAAATATGACAAAATTTGATACGACAATAATAAACCTAAACGTCTATATGTGTATCTAGTCTCAACGCTACTTCGATTTCATAGCATCATCTTCATCAACCTGTAACGTGTTTTAAAATAGAGTTCAATGCAAAAGCAAAGGCGAGTACACAAGTTTAAACATAAGCATACGTATATGAATAAAGTTTAAAACGAATCCACATGATACTAAGTTCATACGAGAGCGTTATACATGGCATGCAATATTTCTAGTCAAACCCCTTGTTAACGCAATCATGATATTTTAACATGGCCTCTAGATTTCACGAGTGAGGTGGTGCGTTACTCCTATAGCGCTATACATGTTAAATGAAGGCTTAAGATAAGCTAATGACTATGGTATTACATACGAATGGTCCAAGATATAAGCAACAAGTAATGTACCAAAGCATACATGTATATTGGATTGTTTCGTGCATTTCATAAAGTTTATGTATTGTGATTTTTGTATAAGTAAACATGTTACACCCAAAAGTGATAAAATGAAAATGGGTCGAGTGTACTCACGGTTTTGCAAGCGTTCCGACTTGGTAATCTATGAAGAGTTGTTAAGTTGCGGGATGAACACCGAGTTATCTTTAGTGGAAGGTGATGATTATGTCCGAATTCTGAAGTTGCAAGAGATTGAGAGTAATTTGGGAGAGATTAGAGAGTTGTAGAAGTGTGAAAATGCTTGGAGGAACTTGGTATTTATAATGGAAGAGTTTATGGTTGATAGGAAGTGTTTAAATGAGGTTAGAATGTGATTGCAGGAGGTTTAAGTGTGCGGATCCGTGCATTTGCGCGGGTGAAAACACAACCTGCCCGCCCAGACCCCCTTACGGACCGTAAGGGTTTTCTCTTGCGGTCCACAAGGCTTGCGGGCAGATTACCTTTTTTTATTTTTTTTATTTTATTGATTTGTAACTTGTTTAATTGTCACGTAATGCTTGTTTTATGAATAGATTAAGGTTGTTAGGCACATATAACATGTACTAAAGGTCACCCAGGTGTAGAATGAATACGATTAAGTATAAGAATCACGTATAAGACTCGTATGAAGTGCGATTGTCACGTATTTGCAAGTCGTCACACGTTTACGAATATCAAGCATGAATGTATGAATATGTTTAAGTGTAAAAAGATTATGAATAAGCATAACATGAATATGAATAAAGTATGAGTTCTCATTATGATTCAAGTCTCGGATTACAATGATTACGACGATTATAATGAAAGAACGAATACAAGATATAAAGGTTTCCAAAAATAGAAATATAACACGAACTTTCTAAATATAGAAAGTATGAAAAAGCGAGGCGTTACATGTATGGAAGCTGTTGGTTTTTTAGGTTATAAAAGATAAACAAGATAAGTGTGGGTTATATATTATATCAATTAGGCTTTTATAAAACTTAAGCCCACACATAACTAATTATATGTTTAACTTTTCGTTTCTAGTCAGGAGCTTGATAAAATTGGTAACAGCCAATGCCAAACAAATATTCTACAATATGTAAATTATTATTCGATCTATTAAAAAGATTGTTATATTTTGATATTACTTTAAGAAAAATATTTTATTGTATATTGAATTTTAACCTTTTTAGTAGTTTTTTTAGTTCATATCATAAAGATCATTTTTATTTTCTTTGCGTATTAAATCAACATAACATTATTTTATTTTCTTGAATTTTTTACTTTATATAGTTTTTTTGTTAATCTTCAAATATACACGCATAACATTTTCTATAACTAAAGATGTCTTATTAAAAAAATATTTAATAGCAAAATTAAATGATATACAGAGACTATCAAATTCATAATATTGAAAGAAAATTAAAAGAAATCAAGAGGAAAAAAACTGAATTAGTAAAAGATAAACTTATCAGTAGGTATTTTCTTTTAATTAAGACCCTCCAATAAAAAAGATTCTAGTTCCGCTACTAATCGTGCCCTTATGACTTGAAAACAACCCAGAAGAACGTTTATATTTTAAATTTATAAAAAAACATAATAATATAAACACTAGTTAATTAACTTATGTTATAATAATTACCAATTAGCCTATTACTCCGGTCTATGATCCTATCTGATTTGACCTGCTATGAATCGAAAGAAATTATTATATAGCTAGGGGCCTAAAATCCTAAAAAAAAATTTGCACCTCTTGAAAAAAATCTTGGGTCCACCACTACAAGAGTATGTGTCCAATATGTTACAAACAAAAAGACAAGGACAATATGAGTATTGATTCTCAAAATGAGGTCTATTCAGTATTCTATGTAGATAAGACATTAAAACTAAGCCTTTAAGACTCACATAGAGTCAAAATTTGCCTTCCCATGTCCACCAACTTTATGAGACTAGCATGAACGTGGAAAGAGAGGAAATAATGACGAAAAACGTCCAAATTCCCAAGGGTGGACTTTCTTTCATAAAACGACGACTTTCAAGATCTTTTGACAAATTAGAGTTACAAGAAAGACTCGTGTTATAATGAGGGCATGTAAAGAGAAATGACAAGTGAAAAGACCTGGAGCATATCTAGAAAAAAATGGGTCATAAAAGGAGGAGGAAAGATGAAGAAAGGGTATCGAGCTTCAACAAGTCTTTAAAAAAGTTTTCGATGTACTAAAAGTTTCAGAATTTTCGCCTTCAATGGCAAGGACCCATGATGTCATCAAGTCCATTTTAAATTTATTCGATACTGCCTGTGGATACAATGTACTGAATTTTAATACTTAAAGTTTTAATATAATTTTGGGAGTTCTTAAATACCTGTACTTTACTATTACATAACCCCTATTTCCGTTGCACTGTGAAACTGGCATACAATCATCACGCTGATTCCCCGTGACTGGCCCACCGACACAAAAAATCAGGGTGTGCAATTTTTTATTTCTCTTTTGAAAGCCAACAAAACTCAATTTATATGCAGAGCTAGCAATATGGTAGCTCAAAATATTACAAACACCAAGGAAATTTAAACGTCCATACAAGTGAAATCGAAACAACACCGTTGATCTAACCCATAAATGTTTTTTATGGGGGTCAGAAATTTTCCAAGGTTTGCTGTCTAACACTTAATATTCAATTTCCAAGTTTGAGTCGGCTCCAATCCTAAAAAACCCAGTTGAATTTTAAACACATGATAAGCTATATATTTGGTTTGGTGGTTTAGTATATAAGTAATCTATATTTACATCCTAAAAAACTATATATACAACATCCTAATACATAAAAACTTGCACCATATAATGTCAAGTGGGCAAGGTGCACATAAATATATACTTACTACGAACAAAAGAATATAATACAGAATTTCTGAATCTAATAAACCACAATATTGTCTTTTAGTCAATAAAATAAGTCTTAGAACTTAAATAATTATTACAAAGGAATTATAAAATTACCTAAAATCAGATTATTGTTGGCGTATAGATAGTCAATTACCTTAAACCAGTGCCAATCTACCTAAAATTGGATATAATGTTGCCTTTAATATAGTCAATCACCTATAATCAAGCATGTTTTGAAGAAATCATCGAAGTTTTTGTCCCCATTCATTTTTAGTTTAATAGTTCATATTCTTTCATATCAAAGCTTTTGAGTTCTACCCATTTTTATTTTTTTTTTTGCAAAACATTGACGAAAATCTTTGATCTACAAGTTAGTTTTTCATCATCACCAATCAATCTCCAAATCAAACATGAAGGACGAACAATGGAACAAGTATTTTGAAATCGAGCATGAGAATGGTTCTTCAAATATAACAGGAGCTTCAATTCTTTGAATTTGTTTGTTAAATTTGACATTATTTTATTAGGGTTGTTTACTATTTTTCAAATTTTCTTGGGGTCGACACACGTTTTCATGGGTCGATCGAAGTTTGGTCGTATATATAACCCTAAAAGAAAATTTCAGGGGGGGGTGGCCGACCCATACTCAAGGCATAGGTCCGCCCTAGGATCCCAAGTAAGATTTGACGACTTTGCCATATTCCTAAGCCGGACTTTTATTATAAGTGATTTCTTCAAAGTTAGAACTAGATATAAAATTTTAATATCATTACGTAATTCACTTTGTTGTAGATTATTATATAATGTAAATCACTTAAAGGTTTCTAAAGGATGAGACCAATATTTTCTTTAATAAAATCTTACTTATTCCTTGAATAATAACAATAATAAAAAGAAACTCTTTTTATGCTTCAAACAGAGTTTATCACACAAATAATCTCCTATAGATTCATATATGTTTATTACATTTTCTTCTCAACTTTTCAATTTTTATCATAGATTTGGTATCATACACCAATAATTTTTTATTAACTTTTTAATTTTTATCATAAATTTGGTATCTTACACCAATAAATAAAAAAATGTCATTGTGACTTCACAAACATTTTTTATATTTATTAGTGTTAGATACCAAATTTATGATACTGTGATAAAAACTAGAAAGTTGAGACAAACAATGTAATAAACAAACATGAACCTATAGAAAATGTTGACATGTTTAGTTTGAGATGTGCTTCATGATGTCATTAAACGGGCAAGGATCTCGGCAAAAAAGGAAGCCCGGGTGAATTTCTTGACAGATCCATTAGAAGGGAGATCCACCCTACGGCCCGCTGCCATTCTTGTTTTTGGATGGGAAGGAGGGAAACACGTGTGCGTCGATTTTACAAGTGTGTCCCCCTCGTTGGGCTAAGGGACCATGGGTTTGTGGCGGGTCAGGCGATAAACAAGGCAGAAGTGGGCAAAGTAGCAAAGCACGAAAAAGCTTGCATCGAGAATCAGCACGTGTTCGTCCCGTTCGCATTCGATACCTTTGGCGCTCTCGCCCCTGATGTCACACCCCAACTGATGGCGGAAACATCGGGATGAGACGAACAAATCGTTCATAGCATCATAACACTAGTTGTGACAATATAAATTAAATCCAATTTCATTAATGACTAAAATTTCAATACATTGTCTCAAATAAATAAACATAACATAAACAAACGTTTATTCTAGAGTGTGTTTCTAAAATCACCCTAACTTGATTTCCTTCCACTGGCATCATTATCTAACCTGCAACATGTATTAAAATACATCAACAAAAATGTTGGCGATCATTCAAGTCTGATACATAGCATAATATGAGTAAAATTGTTTAAAATCATACCCAAACATGTAAACAATGAGCAAGTAAACAAGTATGCTGAAACGGTGTAAACTATGTGTTCAAACCCAAGTTTCCAAGCCTTTCCCAAAATCTAACGGGAGGTTAATGTGTTTAACTTAACAATACCCCAAGTCTTAAGGGCGGTGCGTTACTCCTATATCGCTATAATTGTTAAGGTATGCTATCAAAAGTTAATGAATCACATAGACACGAAAAGTTTACATAGCATAAAGTATCACAAGCATCACACCGTTCCATGTCTAAAAGTGGGTAGATTGTGAATAATAAAGTTTCAAGTGTCGTGACTTTAATATAGAATACATGTTGCACCCAAAAGTGATAAAAACAAAAAGGGTCATTTATACTCACCTTAGGTTGCGTATAAGTTGTCACACCCCAACCGATGGCGGAAACATCGGGATGAGACGAAAACGAGATTGCTAGAGGCTTCATAACACTAATTGTGTCAAGTGTTTAATAATTACATTATTTAAATCGGATAATACAATTTAATTTACGACACGTATAGAAGAAATATAATTTCATTTCATTGATAATAGTTTAGTACAAAGTATTGAAATGAAATACAACATGATAGTAATATTACAATGCAACGAACATTAGAATTTAAGTGCGTTTCTAGACAATCCTACTAGATTCGTCGATCGCAATCCTGCAACATGTAATAAAAGCATGTATCAGCACAAAAGCACTGGCGAGCATACAAGTTTGAAAATAGATACAAGTATAAATGTTTGTTTCGATTAAAACATGGCAAGTATATATTCAAGTCGAATGTACATATATGGAGACGACTTTCGCATAATAATAACATATAATCAATTTCTTTGGCTAGCATGCATAACGTCCTAAGCTTAACAATATCATGATAACACAAGTTAGAACTAAACAGGCATGAACAAATAGCATGTATGTACGAGTCGGATACGTTTGTTTCGTATAATGTGACTTTTGTTAATTAATACATGTTGCACCCAAAACGTGTTGAAATGTAAAAAAAAGGGGGTCGAGTATGCTCACATTTAGCGACGCTTCTCTTGGAACTTCCGTGACGTGTCGACGGTCGAAAGATGGAATACGAAGATCACCTCGCATGGGTAAATGAAAGTTACGAAGATCACTTCAATCGAGCCTCATTACGTTTCATTAGTGTTTCGACGATAGAGTAGTTGTATTATATATATTTATTATAGGTCGTCGAAGCGTCATTAAAGTAAATATACAACTTCATTTATTTTTATAAAAGATTTACATAATTCCGATACATTTCTCTTTTTATTTAATATGTTTTGGTTTTGCGGATTTTACAAAAAAACGGGCAGAGTTTTCTCTGTTTTTGGTTGATCCCGATAATGTGAATTGTCGATAAAATTCGTCAAAACGCAACAATCTATTGTCAGTACATTAACTCTCTCGCCAACGACATATAAGTATATACTTTTATCAATAATGTACGAATATATAACTTTTGTTGACAAGGTATAAATATATAACATTGAAAGCGCAAAAACATGAAAACTTACCGAAAGCTACACATATTTATTTTTGTTTATAAATTCGTCATGATATGTTATTTCGAGCTCGATTTACGTTAAACATGATATCTATAAATAATATAGTAAAATTCACAGCGTTAGAAGTGTACCCCGTCACGTGTTGACTGAGTTGAACCGAATCGAGCCTTGTGTTGACCAACTTGGCCGAACCAAAGCTGTCCGCTGTCCCGCAACGAACCAAGACTAGGCCGGCTGAACCAACTGTACCGAGTCTGACCCGAACCTGAATCTGACCTGTTGACCGTCGCTGGCCGGTGAACCGAGTTGAGCCAAGTCTGGACCATAACCCACCGAGTTGACCCGCACGGAGCCGAATCTGAACCAAGCACGTCCCCCACCACCACTGCCGTTCCCGCCGACCGAGACCCGAGCCGAGACTAACTCGAACCCATCATAACCCGACCCAAACTGAACATCACGAACAAACATACCTGACTCGACCCATACTGAACCACTGCTACTGTCGGCAACACCATTGCCGTCGACGGCTTGTACGCCGTCGTCATTGTTGACGGTAACGGAGAGGCCGACCCTACTCCGTCCGCCTCTCCCTTTCTCTCCATGTCTTCGCCGACGTACGCCACCACCGATAGGTGGTGGCCGGCCGTTCAATCGAGCAGCAGTGGGGGTGGGGTTGTGTGGTGATTTCACGGCGGAGGGGTGGAGGTAGGTGTTATGGGTGGTCGGAGAAGGAGGGGTGCTAGAGGGTGACGGTTGTGGCCGGAGAGATGCCGGAACTCCGGCTCCGGTGATCGACATCACGAGAGAGACAGGGAGGTCAAAGAGGTGTGTGTGGCGTGTGTTTTGTTGTGTGCGTGAGTCTAGGTTTAGTGTGTGTAGTTATAAATAAAATGTAATTGGGGTTTAGATAGTTTAGGGTTTGAGGTTCTAAGGTTTTTTTAGTGGCCCGGTCGTATTTACAAGAAGAGTAAATTGCACAAAACATCCTTTATGTTTTCTTAAACTTGCAGGTTCCAGCCTTAATGTTTAAAAGTTGCTAAAAACAACCTTTAAGTTTATTTTTGTTGCGGATTCAATCCTTTACAGCTAACCACGTTATTTTCTTCAGTTAAGTTTCCTCACATGATCAACCAAAATGACGAATATACCCTCACATGTTATGCATGTGAGGGAACTTAACTGAAGAAAATAACGTGGTTAGCTGTAAAGGATTGAACCCGCAACAAAAATAACTTAAAGACTGTTTTTAGCAACTTTTAAACATTAAGGCTGGAACCTGCAAGTTTGAGGAAACATAAAGGATGTTTTGTGCAATTTACTCTTACAAGAACTGTTTTTAAATAGGAGTTTCATAAAAACTGTCGAATTTATTTTGTTTATTATTATTATTATTATTATTTATAAAAGAATAAATAAATAAATGATAACAAAAATGGACAAATAAATAATTTAGTGGTACGACACGTATTTCTTAAAAGTAGTGGAGTGCGGAAATACGAGGCGTTACAGTCTCCCATACTTTAGGAAATTTCGTCCCGAAATTTATACAAGAGGAAGACTTAGAAAGATGGCACTTCGAAGTATGTAAGGGTATAATCAAGAAACGAGTGGTGAGTGATTAAAGTTTGTATTAAACATAGCAGTGAAACACCGAATTTCTCATGGCATGTTTTACGAAACATTGGTAATATGGCATTAACATTTATATATAGGAAGTACCAGCAGCGTATCCACCATGTTCATACCATATTACGTCTGTTTCGCTAATCGATGCCATGTTACGTTCCGTGTCACGATCAGAGTTTATTAGCGTATTACGAGTAAGAATGATAGTGTATATAGAGTCTCAGGTATGCAAGTATAATTGTATTTAAGTATGAGAGTGTATAGTGTATAAGTATGAGTATAAGTGTAAGTGTGGTTAAAATCTTTGATTAGTCTACATGTGATATTTAGTT
Source organism: Scalesia atractyloides (assembly GCA_947069175.1). Taxonomy (NCBI): domain Eukaryota; kingdom Viridiplantae; phylum Streptophyta; class Magnoliopsida; order Asterales; family Asteraceae; genus Scalesia; species Scalesia atractyloides. The sequence continues at coordinate 26,855,728 of CAMTDV010000016.1, read as the reverse complement.
AACTAGATTAACGCATTACTGGCATGTGATCTCACTGGTCAAACCATCGTTTTCGCAAGTATGTAGTTTGGCTTAACATGACCGCAAGTCCATGCGGCGGGCGTTACTCCTACAGCGCTACACAAGCGCTATATATGTTAAGGTGCGGCTTGATCAAAGTTAATGACAAAATGTCAACCCAACGTTCAACGCAAGCGTCATCTAATCATAGCACATGTCGTCATTTCGTTGCTATGAACAGATCCGTAATGTATAAGTGTCATCTAATCATAGCACATGTCATCATTTCGTTGCTATGAAAAGATCCGTAATGTAAAATGAATGACTTGACATTACCACAAATCCATGTGGCGGTGCGCTACTCCTATAGTGCTTCACAAGCACTACATATGTCAAGGTGTGGCTTCATCCGAAGCTAATGACCAGTTTATCACATAAAGAATGTCCAGTAATCCCGAATCAAGTATAACGTATCAGTTTGCGTGTATTAATTTTATCATGTAAAAATGATGATTAGGTAACAAGTATTAAATCGCATAAAAGTTAAATTAATATAAAAGAGAGGCTTGATGTGTATTGGAGTGTTTCGGGTTTAGAAACTTTGACTGTCCAAAGTGAGTCGTAAGTTCTCTAGAATTAGGGAGACATGCTTTGGCCTAATAGGTTAAATACTCTTGTCGACAGGCGATTACCGGTATTTACCCTTCCAGTTAATACATGTCCCTAACTTGATTGAAAATACGAAACTTTGGCGAGATTGAAAATTGAAGAGTGGAACCAGTCATCAAGGTGTGGATGTCAATCCTAGCTTGAAAATTTCATCCCTAAGATGTGGTTTATTGAACGAAACAAGATATAATCCTGAATCGTCAATAAGGATCCACTGGATTATGAAATGGAAACTCTGATCAAGATATGGATATCACTCTTGACTTGACTGTGAATTTCACGCAAAATATCATGTAAAGTGGATTGAAATTCGTCACCATTTTGATGAGTCACTTCGTTTGTGAGATAAGAGTGTCTTCAAATACGTATTGCGTATAACATCTTAGGAAGAACATTTTGTGTAATTAAGACAAAAGAAGAGATAGGAGCAAGGTAGGAAGAATTTAATATTTTAGCAAGAATCAAGAATGGTCAAAGTTTGGTACTTAAACTATAGACTAGGTCGAACATAGCAATTCTACCTGATTCCATATAGTTATGGCTCTGATACCAATCTGTAACAACCCTGCCCCTTGTTATCACCAATATTGTCCGCTTTGCCCCCGATGGGTGGCCCATTCAGGAACTCACGGCTTTGTTTTTCGTTGCCCTGGTGGAGACTTCCCAGGAGGTCACCCATCCTAGTACTACTCCCACTTGAGCACGCTTAACAGTGGAGTTCTCCTCTCCTCCACTAGCATTAAGCCCAAAACGCGTTGGTGATTTTAGAGGTAGGGCATTACTTATGAACAAGAATCTCTCCTGTCCACGGACGATGTTGGGAGGTATGCCATTAGGTGTTATATAAGTTTCTTGGAATTCACACGAGTAAAGATGGAAGGATCAACGAAAACGTTCAACCTAGAATATAGTAACGAATCCGTCATTATTTTATAGTTTCGTATTATTTTACCATATGACGTTTATAAAATTAGTCGAGATTGAATAGGGATACGTTTTAATTTGCTTGGTGTCAAGTTGGGGTGTGACACCTGAAGCGATGCGGTTTCTCAAGCGGGTTCAGCAGGTGGTAAGTAGTAACACCGTGCATGTTAAGGGGCAGAATTTTGTGTTTAGCAGGGTAGGGTTTGCCATTCAGAATGGGGTAGCGGTGTAGCTTGTTGCCTGTCTACCTACCATTAGTATGTAATCGTTTTGTTTTAATGAAAAATACGGAATTTTATTGACTAAAAAAACCCTATAGAATTAAACTCGATATGTTGTGAAAAGGCTTCCAACTCGTAATTTTTAAAAGTAAGGACCAAATCCGTAAATATATACACCACACACAATCAATTTTGTTTACAACTCAATCAATACACAAAAGATTTTAACTTTATGTACATCATAAAAAAACGATATATACAATCCTAATACACAAGCTATATATGGTTTGGTAAACAAGGGGATGTATTATGAGAATATTAGTTTAAATAAGAAAATAAAAAAACTATCTAAAAAAGCCTAAAAAACACATTAATTTTTTTCTTAAAATTTTCAATTTTTAATTTATAAAAATTTAAAAAACTAAATACTACACATGTGCATTAATATGAAAAAACATAAATCCCCTAACCCACCCCACACCGCCACCCCGCCACCCCTCTCAAAAAAAAAACCTAAATCCCTCGAAAACCTAATCCTAAAAGCTAAACAAAATCCAAAACCTAACCCCTTATGCTAAATTGTATGTGCTATATATACATATAATACACATGCACAATACTATTTTTTTAAAGTTTTTTTTATACATAATAAATACTGTTTTTTTTTTAAGTGCAAAAAAAAATTATGTTTTTTAAAGTTTTTTTCGCTAATTTTTTAGTTTTCTTATTTATATCTAATTTTCTTATGATCCTCTCCCTAGTATATAAATAATCTATATGTAAATCCTAAAAAACTATATATACAACATCCTAATACATATTTGGTAATAACAAAAGAATATAATACATAATTTTTTAATCTAATTTAAAAAAATTGAATCTAATAAACCACAATATTGTTTAGTCAATAATAAAAGTTTAAGAACTTAAATAATTAGTACAAAGGAATTATAAAACTACCTAAAATCGGATTATTATTGGCGTATAGATTGTCAATCACCATGAATTAGGGTCAGTCTACCAAAAATTTGATATACTGGTGCCTTTAATGTAGTCAATAATCTATAAGCATGTTTTCATATAAAAAAATATTTAGTCAACCATCTATAATCAAGAATGTTTTCATATAAAAAAATATAAAAAGTGTTCTATAAGTCACAATTAAACGCGTTACATTGTATAAAAAGTGTTCTATAAGACTGTGAGGTATAGGACGTGGGTTTGAGGGTGGGTTGGAGGAAAATGCCTATGTGACCATCCCGGGTGGGTTTGGGTTTGGACGTAGCCCTTTGGGTGGGGGTTTTAGCCCGGCCGTTGGGTGGGGCTACTCATCTGAGCTGGCGGATGGATATTAGGTGTACCCTACCCTAGGTTTATTTATTAATTAAAAAAAAAGAAAAAATAAAAGGAATTTGGCCAAGCCACGCCCCAAACCCAAGCCCCATCATACCCCAAATTTTTTGGGTCTTGCCAGTGGAGCCTACCCAGTCCACGTGTCAACCCATGCCCCAAACCCCCGCCCCCCCATACCCCGCGGTCTAAGACCATGTGTAGTGGGATGGGAAGACAAGCAATGGGCATTATGAGGCTTATTTTTTTTTAAATTGGTGTAGTGGTATAATGCTCAATCCAATGATTACCTAATTATTATTTTTTTGTTTATTTTTTAACTAAAACTAATGAAGAAATGAGTGTAGCGGCATGATTGGCAAAAAAAAATCTTGATCCGGCGTTAAATTTGGAACGCCCCAACCCAATTTTTGAAAAAAAACGCCCCCGGGGACGGTCAATGGGCGTTTTCCTGCCAAAAAACCCTCCACTACGAGTGGTCTAGGTCACAGTTAAACGCATTACACTGAAAATGCTTCCAACCCGCATTTTCTAAAAGTAACGACCAAATCCGTAATATAGACGTACCAAAAGCAACCAACCATAGATGTAATTAACTCACTCAAATAAGTCTCTTCAAAACGTCCCCCCCAAAACACACACTTTTTTGGTTTACAACTCGATCAAATACACAAAAGATTTTAACTTTTGCATACATTTTATTTCTGGTACTTCAAGATTTCTGGTACTAGTTACATTCAAATAATAGCATATCAAGAACCAACTGACAAGGTACTTTGACCAAAATATTGACTCAAATCATTTTTGGATCAGAGGGTTGTTTTCGGTTGCTGACTCGAGTCTTGAAACATCGTTAATCATCAAATTACTGTCTTTCGATTGCCCATATAAAACTGTATAAACTCCTAGAGCAATTACCACTGCTCCAATCACACTGTAAGAAAGTCAAGATCGAATCTTGGTCAACATTTCATTCGGTTAAAACATCTAATGAAAATCTTTCGAAAGAACCAACTTGTTATAATCTTGAAAAAATAAACTTTATATTTACCTGCCTAAATGAAGAACATCACCAAGAAACAACATACCCATGATCACTGCAATCACCATTGAGATGGGTTTGAACATGGAGACAAAAATCGGGCCTTTTTTGCGCAGACACCATGTTATAAGACTGTTCCGGACTGCGGTGCCAAAAAACGCCTACAATATCAAATGATTTTTGAGAAAAAAAATACGAACTTATCTATCTCTTAACTTTAAGAGTAAATTGTCATTTTAGTCCCTGAGGTTTGGTTCAAATTGCCATTTTAGTCCAAATAGTTCTTTTTTCTCCTCTGGATCCTTGACTTTTCCATTTTCTTGCCATTTTGATCACATTGCCCAACTCAGTCAAAAAATCTGGTTATAACCAGGGGTATTTTTGGCATAACTGTTGTGTAGTGATAACCAGGGGTAGTTTACAACATAATTTATAAACCTCATAATAATTTAATACCAAAAATACCCCTGATTATAACCTAGTTTTTAGACTAAGTTGGGCAATATGATCAACATGGCAAGAAAATGGAAAAGTCAGGGACCCAACGGAAAAAAAAACTATTTGGACTAAAATAGCAATTTAGACCAAACCTCAGGGACTAAAATGGCAATTTACTCTAACTTTAATCATTTTTTTTCTGATTATAAAATTTTGCAGTAGTCACATTGTAAACTCGTATCCATACACCCTGTAAGTTCATATAGTTCGCTTACCGCAAAAACAATCGATACCCACTCGGTGCTATTATCCAATATCCAAACGTCTATATTTCGTTCGTAAAGGAGATTAAAAAGTGCACATTGAACTGTTCCGAAGCAGCAAAACAGGAAAACTACTGTAACTTCATCTGGATACTCCTTAACGGTTGCGGTCTGGATGAGAGAAATAACGAAGATTTAAAATCTAAAAAGATGGGTGATTATGAATATAAACAATTGGTATTTTATAAATAGTTTACCTGAAAAACATTCCATGATGAAGAGCAAATGCAAGTGATTGTAATAAGTAAACCCCCGAGTACCCAATTATTTGACTGTTGTGATGAAAGTAGATTCGTGTTTGAATCGTGATCAAGAATCCTATTGAATAGAGGTGGACCTTGATAAAGAGTCATCACGAATGCTCCGGTTATAGCTACTATCGTACCTATTGTTTTTGCTTGACTTGGTGACTTTCTTATGTCAAACTTTTCAATCCTAAATGCGTAATATCCGTCAGATAATAACAAAACACAAGTTGTAGAGTTGGTTATTTCAATTTGTGTTACGTTTTACCTAAAACGGGTCAAATTTATTTTCTTTATAGTGGAACTAAGTAGTCAAATGGGTTCAAACTTATAACTTGTATTTCTAACAAATACAACCTCTTACGTTATTTATTTAAATTCAGATTATTTATGTAATCATCGTTAATGCATTGATTACTTGTAAAATATTTTAGGAAATGGAGGAAAAATTATAGGCCGTTTACCATCTATCTCGATGTAAATTCATAACACGATAATATTTTTGAATTAACAATATATTTCAACTGTATCAAAAGCTACAATTAAAATAATTTTCACCCGCACCATGATTTTCATGTTTTTTATTCCGTTTTTTACGTAAACAGTACAGAACCAGAGATATCCTTGTATCACAAATTAAATTAGATGGCAATTTTGAACATTTTTAATTATGGTATTGAACTTATATGCTTAGAATGAGTGACTAATTATTCAGATATATATTAATGCTCCCCTAATTTATCTAGCGCACTTTGTTCCTGGAACAGGTGCATAAAAATCGATATTTACCTAAACATGATAGCAAACAGGAAAGTAAAAGCTGGAATCAAGTTTCCCAATGCAGCAGCTAGAGTTGGCGAGCTATAGTTTATACCGGCATATGCACATACCTGTAAAAGACAAATCCTGCACACCTAATGTATCAATATAAACGCAAATCCAACATTTCAACTAGAATATGCACTATAATAACCAAAAAGATTAATAAGAGAACATGATGCACTGATGCAGCATAGTATTAGATTTTTTACACGTTTTAATCTTTTTTGCACGTACCCTGGCTTCGATGAGGGTCCACAATGAATATACTAGTCGAAATGATCAAAATACAAAAGGAAAGTATTTAGAGGTAGCAAAATGGTCGGGTTGGCTCAACCGGAAAAAGTTTTGTCCAAATTTTAATTTTGTAATAGATAATTAGTGTATCAATATAAGTACAAAAAAATATTATTTCAATAATAATATGACTTTTTGTGTAAGATGATTTAGGAAGATTTATGCATTAAAATGAAGCTTTGGACAACTTTTGACCCGTTTTGACACATTTTCACATGTTTCCTTTATACTATTTCTTTTCAACTTGTTTGACCCATTTGAGATTACACATTCAGAATTCAATGGTCAAAATTGTTATCTCTATATCTCTACTAAAAATTACTTACCCTAAAAGGCCAAGGCCAAAGAGTTTAGAAAGAACTGATAAAGTGAGAGGGGGTCGATTACTTCTGCAAAAACCGATAATGACAAAGTTAAACGCGCATCAAAGAATATGGTAAACTTTTAAATTATAACACACGAACCTGCAGCTGTGAAAGATGAAATTAGGAAGGAGAAGAACGGTACCAAGGCCGTTATAGTAAACTACATACACAAGATTGCTCAGCCCGCTGTTCATGGCCGCTTTCCCTAATGTAATCATCCCAACTTCACCACATTCTACCACTACCATAGCAGCAAAAGGCAAAACTTTTTCCCAAAAAGATTTCATACCCCCTCCCATCTTTCGAAGTTAAACTATCACAAGATAAATAAAAATGTAAGACAACTAAATTTGTAAAAATAAGTTACATCATTAGTGGGATATTGAAAATCAAAGATAAATAATTTTTTTTTGGTAACCATGATACCCCACCAATACCCTGCTAACCAACGGGATCAGGTTAATCGCAGCTTGCATTGGGCAAGCAGCCATCAAGAGGTTATGACAGGAGACTAGTGGAAGCAAGAGTCAAACCTAAGACCTCCGGTAGAACGATCCTTCGAGATGTTTTTGCCCATATTATGCAAGTTTAAGGGGTGTTTATATCTATGCTTTATAATGATCTTGAGGATTTAAATAGTGGTTTTTAAACCTGATTCTTGCAATCCAAACACCACCTCTAACCAAGGCATTATAAATCTATGTGAGGGTTGGCCAAACTATCTTAAATTATAATGGGACTAGTAATATCAAATTAAAAACAATTTAATGGTATCTTTTCTGGGAAATAATAATAAATTTCACTATAATTAAAATATCCCAAAAAAAATTGCTGAGCAAACTTATTCCTTTTCTAGATTCTGGGAATCAAACCCTAATTCCAACTTTCTAAGATCCAAATTTTATCATGGAATCAGAAGCTACATTATCTACAAAAACTACCCATGAAGTAAATTACACATTAAGGTACAAAATCATCAAGATCTGTTCATACATACAAAAGATTTAAAAAAACATAAGAGTTGGATAGAAGGAACCTGCACAAGAATCTAGTACCTGGGAGCTGGGTTGTGTGTGTGTGTGTGTGTGGGGGGGTTATATGTGAACTAAAATAACGTTGATGAATTTAAGGTTTTAAACCTTAAATCTGAAAAAAAAATCAGACATAAAGAAGATATTGTTTTTTGACATCACCAAAAAATATGAGCGGTGGAGTGAACTATAGTTCTACGGATAACATCGTACTGTCCAAGCGTTGCAGCAAAACACACACTTTCACAAGTCTTGAGTTAACTTGTTTTTTAATCCTAAACCCTTGAACTTGACTACTATTACAATTTGGTACCTCAAGGAATGAAATGACCTTCTTAGAACCATATTGTTTAGAAAAATAAGATAACCAATCCTCTTGAAGTATTGATTCATTATAGTTTTTCTTATTCATTTTGAAAAATGACGGTGCTATATGTGGCTAACGACTATTGTACCATGAGAGACAGACACGTCATCTAGTTAAGGACAATATATATTTTAAGGGAGATGTGAGGCCAACCTTATTGTTTTAGTTTGTTTGATTTTATTAAGCGATAAAAGTCCGGGGTCTCATTGGAAGCAGTCTCTCTATTCCTACGGAGTAGATGTAAGACTGTGTACATCTTACTCTCCTCGGACCCTACCTTAGCCATGCTATTGGTGAGATTTACTGAGTATGATGATGATGATTGTTGAAGACATCGTTAGAGATATTGTATTAAATTCTTGGGTAAATTACTTTTTGAGTCCCTGTGTTTTATTGGTTTTAACTAGCTGAGTCCAAAAGCAAAAAGTTTAACGCCCTGAGTCCCCCTAAGTATTTTCTTTAACCATTTGAGTCCAAATTTCTAACTCTGTTTGAATTTTCTGTTAGCTTTTCATTAAAAGACTAAAATGCCCCTACATATTATTATTATTATTATTATTATATTATTATTATTAAACTATCTCACAGTCTCACACTGATATCTCTTCTTCATCTCCCTCCCCCTTCTCTCTCAACCACACCACCACCACACCACCATCATCCTAACGCAGCCACCATCACCACCACCATCCTAACGTCGCCGTCGCCACCACCACCATAACGTCCCCGCCACCACCACAACACCCACCACCGCTACGCATCCACCATCAACACCACCGTCTCTACTGCACCTCCACCGTCACCACCACCACTACACCATCACCACCACAACACCACCACCGCTACGCCTACACCGTCACCACCAACACTACACTGCCACCACCACAACACCCACCACCGCTGCACCTCCACCGTCACCACCACAACACCCATCACCCTAATTGAAACCCTAACGGCGGCGGTGACGGTTTTTCGTGGAGGAGCGACGACGCTACCCCCTAAAGCGACCCTTCCGAGCATGTTTCCGGTGTCGGTTTTGCGATTAGAGCAACGAAAGTGATGTTATCAAGCTCCGGCAGCTGTGAGTTGGGGGTTTCACTCCGGTAAGACCCTAGACCTTCGCTTTTTATCTTAGGTCTTTCTAGATCCACGATAGTTCTGGCCGGTTCTTGTTGTTTCAGGGTAGGAGTGATACAATGGCAGTGGTGGTGGTCTCGTTTTTGGCAGCCGGTGTTTACAGAGAGAGAAAGACTTGTTCCAGTTTACAGAGATGTGTGTGTTTAATTATATATATGTAATTTATTTATATATATTATATTAAAAGTTTATGCATTAAAGACTTGTTCCTTGTACTCATGTGCATATAAGACTTGTACTTTGTGTGTAAATGACCAAATTACCCTCATGGTTAACAGACTTGGTGGATGGTGTTAGAAATTTGAACTCAAATGGTTTAAAGAAAATGCTTAGGGGGGCTCAGGACGTTAAACTTTTTGCTTTTGGACTCAACTAGTTAAAACCAATAAAACAAAAGGACTCAAAAAGTAATTTACCCTAAATTCTTTCATCTTTCTTTAATGTGTTTGTCTTATTTATAATAATTCATTTCTCGTTTTATAAATGATATTGTACTATATATTCTTTCACACAAGTATCATTATTTTCCGTTTATTTACTTGAAAAAATACCCAATTTCCTCACAATTACTTGATGCTATTAGTGAGACTTTCTTTGGAAGAGGGGCATTATATCTTGGAAACTTTTTATTTTTATTTTTTATAGAATCATCTATCCGTCTTTATGTTATTGTGGACCAATTAATGATATTGATCTAGATAATAATTTGGATATGGAAATAAGTCCAACATGAGAAAATGGTCTCCTCAAATGAGGTGTTTTGTCAAAGAAGATGATTGGGTATCGATAAACTTCGATAAACAGTACTTATATCAAACGATAAAGAATTAATAATAGTAGTATTTACCCACAAGTTGAGCTACCATTGAATTGTATTCTATCAAAAGGACAATTAGGGTGAAACCATTTGTTCAAAAGTCGTTTTCATCATTTACCTGTTGAAAATAACATAGAAGAAAAGGACAATAGATAATTCCTTTCCTTTTCATATAACTTTATTAAAATCACTTTCCAGCCACTTACATTTCTGTGATAATAATAAAAAATTAACATTAGTTTTGTGATCACAAATTGATTATATTTAACATCATAAAAATTAACATTAGTTTTGTGATCAAAATTAATGGTATTTAACATTTTAACATAAAATTCTTGCTCCAACTTAACACTAAGGTTGTCTATTATACTTCTTCAAATTCATATGATAAAAATTGATTGTATTTAACATTTGTAAAATTAAATTCTAGCTCCAACTTAACACTAAGGTTGTCTATTATACTTCTTCAATTTCATAGAGAGTCAGTTTAGTGTCACATCAAAATCTCCTCTCGTTCCTAACCTTCATCTCAAAATCTATATTATACTTATCCCTCATCATATCCGTTATTTAATATATATTAAAACATTTAAAATTGTAAAAGTTAATCAAGAGAGGAGGAAGTGGGACGGCTAGAAGCTTGGTCCCAAAGATCACAAGGAGGGGTGGGACGTGAGAGGGTAGCATGGTGTGCCCTATGTCCCAAGCGTGCAGGGTGGTTCCCAATTCTCAAATCCCCTCTCCTAAACCCGTGATGGCCTAAATATATTAAAGCGTTTTACACTAAACGCCAAATAATCATACCAATTTGTATCGGGCCTGGATACACTTTTTCGATAATTGTCCATATATTTTACTTTTTCATATTTTGATTAATACACATAAACGTTAAATGCCTGTGATATGATAAATAATTTAATTTATCGTTCATTTAAATTGTTTATACTTGTACTGGGTTTAGCACCGTATGGTACACGCGCTTAGCAAAGGAACATCTTGTAACATATCTACTCTAATTAACTTTCCAACCTATATAGTTTTAATCTAATTAACTTTCCAACCTATTATGGCCTATCATATTACAAACTAGTAGCCCATCAAATACCTACTTAACCACCATCATAAATTCCATTTTGTCGGGGCCCAAGCAGTGGGGAAGCTTGAGATTTCCGACCCGGGGGGCGAAAGTCACCGGACCTAAAAATTTCTATAAAATCGGGGGGTCGAAACGTATATACCCAAAAAATATCTATATGAAAAATACAAACTCTCTATTACTAAGCGAAAACCTCCCGCCTCTTAAAAGCTTCGCCCATGGGCCCAAGCATCTTCTGGCAATTTGAAATTGCGCTGAACATCTTGATGGTATCAGTACAATTGGTAGTGTTCTAGGTCAGCGTATTGCACTTGATTAATATGTTTGCCAACTAGGTTAATCCTAAATGGCTTTTAAATACCCATTTAGGCGACTCCTATAAAGATTCAAACATTTTCCAAAGCACTCTTCAACAATACACCTAAAACTTTTCAATCCCACATGAATACTCCTATAAACTTTAAAACACATGTATTAGGAAAGCTTGTAGATAACAACCGTCCTTAGCTCGGGCACACATTTCCATTTTGTTCATAGACTATACACAAACAATAGAAAAATAATAGAGTTAGAACAACAATCAATAAATAACTTATATGTGCTATCTTTGTTTAGTAAAAGAATTAAGAATCTCACTTGGGGCAGAAGAGTTATTAAAGAACAAAACTCTTGTTTAGTGTTGCCTATGCATGCGACAGAAAAGGTCAACGATAAATAATAAAAAGTCTAGGATTAGAAGAAAATTTTAATATTAAAAAAAGCCATACTTGCAACATGTAACTTAATGTAGGCTCATTTATCTTCAATTTAATGCTCAAATATGATAAGTTCGTTTTAAGATCTGAAATTCAAGTGGGCTTGTTTATTATTCCATATATCAATGAATAATAAAATCTTATTTTAGTTCGATTATAGCTTCTTCCTATTTTTATAAAGGGTGCATGAGTAAATATTCAAAAATAGTAAATGAAAGATAGATGGGACAGTTCTATTGCCAGAAACTTATTCACAATGTAGAACAACATACATGTGATATCATTGAGGAGGTAGAACTGAGATAAACTGTTTTTGATGAACTTTTTTTTTTAATAAAGTACAGTTTTTATATAATAAAGACTTTTTATTAGTGAGATTTGGTTTTTGTTTTTATGAGCAACTCATCAACTCTCTAGTTCTTGTGTATGAGTGTGATGTGCTCAAAGTGGTTTAATTATAACTAACTAAATTACTTTAAACTAGACACTCTAAGTTTTAAATTTGTAAATTAAGATTCTCTAGACATAAAGCACACAACCGAAAAATGTACCAGTCAATGCAGTAGAGCTAAAGTAAATCTGAGTATCGAACTTACGAGACTCTATTGATTACGTTAACTAGACTTGACTACTAATTACTAGACTGACACGACTTAATTGTTTTGTTGACTGAGGGGTTTTCTAACAACCTACTAAAATAACTAGAATAACCAAAACTAATGAAAAAAATGAGGCTTTAACTAAGATCATCGTGATGAGAAAACACTACCTAGGTCGGAATCCTACACATGAATGACACGTCTATAGGTTGTGGAACTATTGTGGAGTCGGGATCTTAAAATACTAAACTTAAAGGATAACTTAAAGGACCATCGACCCTTCTCGAGAAGAAACCTATGGAAACCTAAAAGCTGTTAAACTATCGTTTAGTGGATTCCCTAACGGGCTTTCCTACTGTAATAATAAAGTACCCTCTAGACAATATACCTCACAATGCGAAAGTCACATGTAACTATGGAATTATAATCAAACTCGATAATCAAATAGTTAGGGAAACATAGGATAGCTCAACTAGTTGTACGTGTCATTGATTACCTTAAGGTGCCGAGTTTGAAACCCACGGACACCCTTTTATTCCGTTGTTTTTATTATACAACTAACAAATTGAGGAGTTCAGGTTTGGGCTTTAGTAATACATTTAGGAACATATTAAATAACAAGGAACAATGTAGTCCAGCGGGTTAGCTAATTGTTTATGTACTTGGTGGGCGTGGTTCGAGTATTGTATTAAACAGCCCATGTACTTCATCAACCATGCTAACCCTGTTTTACTTAATAAACTAAGGCTAAAGGGTGTGGGGATCATGGTTGAGACATGATTCACCACAAAGTAACATGAATGGAAGGTTACAACACCCCCTTGGTTGATCCACCATGGTTTGCATGGATTAAACCATGGCAACTATGGTCCTCCTTTCCATTTTTTTAAAAAATCATTTCCTTTTTCTTTAGACAAAGATAAATTAAAATAAATAAAAGGCTAGTGGTTGGGTCATGACCACACCTTTAGGGTAGTGGTTTTGGATAATGGATTACAGATGAGTGACATGACAATGACATGGAGGGTCATGGTGGTCATAAGGGTCATGACTACACCCTATAGCCTAACAGGGTCAGTTTGTTTCCTTTATTGTATAGTTTTTAGAGAAAATTACTTTTTGAGTTCCTGTGTTTTAGTGATTTTAACCACTTGAGTCCAAATTTAAAATGTTTAACGCCCTGAGTCCCTAAACGCTTATTTTGTAACCCTTTGAGTCCAAATTTTTTAACACCATCCACCAAGTCTATTAACTACGAGGGGAATTTAGTCATTTACACACAAAGTGCAACTCTTATATGCCCAGGAGTATAGGGAACAAGTGTCTAATGCATAAAGATTTAACAAAATTAATAAAAATTATATATTATATATATATGTAACTCTTATCTCTCTCTCACATCTAGACCCCTACCACCACCATTAACACTACTGCACCACCATCGCACCACCACACCTCCACCAGTATCACCACCTTCCCCACCGTCAAGTAAATATTAAAATACTAAAAATATTAAAAATTATTAGACATTCCTATTTTTATTCAATTTGAAAAGAGTCCGGTTTTACAACCCGGGTTGGATTTCGGAGATCCGTTTTTGCGGACATTACAGATTTTATCGTAACAAGTTTCTAATTTTTATATAATTTTCTGTATTATATAACATAGATAAAATTCATAATAAATCCATATGACGTCCAATAATCATCAAAATTTACACAAATTAATCTAATATGATAATTTACACTAACATAATTTCAATTACACCAAAACATGTGCCTAAGATCAAAAACCCCAAATTCTAAAGTCTAAGAACCCTAAAATAAAAAGAAATTAAATTCGGATTCGTATGCCCTTCTATCACAAAATGGATAGAAAGGTTTTTGTAGAGCATGAAATATTAATTAGCTAGGCTCAGGAATCACCTGATTTGGCCTTGGATTGAAGGAGATGTCGTGAGAAAAAGTTCCAAGCCCTATAACTGTTCTCGCTTAAATTCGCGGATTTGAGTGTATGTAAATGAGATTGGTGAGTGGGGAATGGAAAGAAATGATTAAAGGTGTCGTTTGGGACCTGTTTGGAGGGTTATGGTTCACGAATTCATTAAAAATCATTATGGGTTCTTGAGGTCTTTAATGGTGAGTTAATTTTGCAATAACTGGATCTATTAAAGTGTGAAACAGATCATTCAAACATAATATGTTCAACCTCTTCACGGGGTCGTGTCTTTTGGAAGCAATAGGATGTCGTTTGGTTGTTTCAAATTAATGAGATAAAGTGTCGGGTCAGGTTTGTAAGGTTTTGGATTGCGCTGAAAAAGGAAAATGAGTGAAGGTGGTGATGATTGGCATGTGGGAAAGAGTCTAGGGCGAGTGGCCGCAAGGGGAGGGGCGCATACGACGCGTTTGGGGCGGGTCTGGTTTGAGGAAATGACAAAAACACCCCCTCACTTCATTTAGTCATTTAATTTAGATTTCTAACCTAGTTTGTTTACTTCTTTTATATTTATAAAATTATTATTTTTAAACCTAAAATTAAATATATTAATTAAGTTATTACACGAAATTTATTAAAAATAATAAACCATAACAAAATTCACATTTTTATTTATTAGGGTTTGTATCCGGTTGACAAAATTAGTTGGTTTTCTAGGATCCGTTTTTAACGAATGTTGCGACACCCAAAAGGGTTTTGCGTACTCGGGATTCTCTATACTACAGCATTCCTGTTAAAAATACTTATATTCTAAATCAAACATATTACCACTATTTATAAAGGAAGGAAGTTGCTCAATGTGTTTTACTGGGTCAATGTGGAATAGATTTGTCGTGCATGGTAACTAGCTAGCTTGTTCACTTTGTCTCAGTTGTATTGTATGTGATGATAATAATAATAATATTAATAATAATAATAATAATAAGTAGTAGTAGTAGTTCAGTTTTTCACTTGTTTTCCTTACATAATTTATAAAATATAGAGTTTTATAAAATCAAAAGATGTTGTGACGAGCTCGTTTTTCTACGTTTTGGTCTAAGCTGTATTAAAAACCGCTCGTTTTTCTACGTTTTGGTCTAAGCTGTATTAAAAACCGTAGGGTCAAATATAAGAGATTTTATTATTATTATTATTATTATTATTATTATTATTATTATTATTATTATTATTAAACAGTCTCCTATAATAGTCAGGGCTTGTCTAGATATCTCGTATTTCAAATGACCATCCTATTCGTAAATGTCACATCCTGATTTCTCGATGGGCCCGAACTTGGGGTTTATTTATGACGGTCGGATAACAGTATCACAAGTAAAGGGACTGAAAAGTACAACTATAAACCTTGAAATATACTAAACTAAATTTATAACAAACTTTGTTCGGTACAAATATTCCACAAGGTAGGATCTAATAAAATGGACTTGAGACTATGACGGGTCTCTAGCCAAGGAGTCGCAAATTCCAAGGTTGATGACCAAGCCTACTGCAGTCTACTTCGTACTTGCTTAACCTGCGGTTAATCTTTAAAAATACATCAATTTCCATTGGTAAATACTATTAACCGACTCTTGTGGAAATCTTTTCGAAAATCTTTTGAAAACCATTTGGTATTCATTTTTATTTAACATTGGGATAAAGTATATTTTTTGTTATCAGTTTATATGCTTGTCAATACAGTCGGGCCCAGGATAAAAGCCGATACATGATCAATAGACACACCATATTTATTATTTGCGTCCGTCAGGTGTATGCCTACACCCGCGCTTGTTTTCATGGCCATCTACATTTAAATGAGTTAGGACGCCCGGAGAAGGTCATATTACCCCACAAGTATATAATGTTTTTAAGCATTACGGATTAAAATGGGTTATTGCATTTCTATGACATTATTAGCTCTTTTTCAATACCCGACCAAGTGGCTGGTGTCATATCCCAAGTTCATAAACAAAATAGGCTAAAAGTATTTACCTGTGCTAGTCTTTATGAAAACAATGTATTTATTATGTATAGCAAAGTCGTATTCAAAGTATATCAATCTAGGCTCAATTTACTACAGGGTCTACAGTACGGAATGAACATAAATATTAACAATTAGAATGTTAACGGGACATTAGTAAGTCTTTGACTTTGACCGGTTAACTTTAAAATACGCTCGGTTTCGCTAGATTAAGTGTTGATCGGATAGGATGTGGCTTATACCCGTACGAGTTCGGAGTCTCGCGTAATATGGGTTTATTAGCCAAACATTCTGAATTAGAAAGTTTTTGAAAATGTTTGACCCGATTCGACTAGTTTTATGTTTTATACCATTTAAACTAGTCATGGGCATATATACGGGATCGGGTGGTCGGATGGGTTTATGACGAGTCTAACATACTTATATGTATTTTTATGATGAAGTTAGAATGTTTAAGACATAGGCTTAGAGCCATTTTATTTGATTGCCAAAAAGGCATTTTAGATATTTTAATAAATATATCTTTGACTCGACCAAACACGGTGACCAGAAGGTATAATCATATGGGATTATTCCCGACATTATAATAATCATGTGGTCGGGTTTGATTGGGTTTTAATGTTGACCAAACGGGTCAGAATCAAAAGTCAAAGTAAAAGTCAAACTGTTTGTCTTTCGAATAGGAATTGAGTGGTAAACGGAATATGCCAAGTTAGACATGATAAAACAAGTTTAATAATGTTACATAAACTATTATAATGTCAAAACTTATGGTTTTGTTACTAAAAAGTTCATTCCACGAAAAATGCAAAACATGCGTTTTTTACTTTTATTTTATATATGTTTGACTCATCATTTCGCTTCCTAAACGTAACCGTCCGAGGGTATAATCGCAGGGTATTAATACCCTCGTATTACGATCACATTGGAAATCTCAATTCGAACTTTTACTTGACCCTTATGATCAGAATTGAAAGCCAAAGCAAATGTCAATTTGCTTGATTTTCGGCTAATAACTAGTTAATAAAATAAAAAGGACTAGAAGGAACGCTTACCAGTGTGGAAATGAAATCTTAGGACTTCAGGGAAGGAGGCTTCAAGTCCATAAGCAAGCTCCAAGTAGAACTTCAGGGAAGGAGGCTTCAAGTCCAACAAGGAGGTCTAGTTATACTTGATCAAGTGAAATGGGAGCTAGCTAAGGGTCCCCAAGTGTTCTAAGGATGTGATTAGTGGCATATCAGGTATTCAAAGGAGAAGAAAGGTGGCAAGTTTCGCAGATAGGTGGGAAGGAAGCAGACTAGGAGGCTGCCAGCAGGATTCTACTATTAGTGCACCTTTTATGGACCGTAAGAACCTCTGGTGCGCGCAGATTTTGAACCCTTTGCGGACTGGAAGGGGTTAACCCTTGCTATCCGTAAGGGACCATCAAAACTTACAATTTTGCATTTTTGCATCATTAGTCCCTCAACTTGATTCAAATCCTCATTTGATAAATTTTATTCCTCTCTTCCAATATATCTGGATTATCTAGAGAGTTTCCGGACACGTGTTGCTTTAGGATTCAATAAAATGTTACAGTAACTTATCCGTTCGACGATATATGAAATATAAGTTTTATATGTTTTTATTTTTGTCTACAAAATGGGGTGTTACAATGAATTAGTGCACTGTAGTTTTAGTCCACGTGGTAGAATGCAGGGGGTGGATTGATGGATTTTTGAAAAGCTGCGTACTCAACCATACATCTTTTAGAAATACGGACTGAATGTGTCACCTGCAACTTACCACATGGACTCAAACTGTAGTTTATTCTTTTCTAAATTATTCAATTGAAATTTTCTAGTGCACATCAAAATACGTCAATCTAATTGTGATTACATAAATCAAGAAACCACATATTATGAGGGTGTTCGGTATTGCTTATTTAACTCCAAAAGTGTTTTTTTTTTGTCAAGATTATTGACTTATAACTTTTAAAAAAGGAGTTTTTTTAAAAAAATCTTCAGCCTAGCTTATTAATGTAAAATGACCAGAAAGAACATTCTTATATATGCCTGGTGTGTGACCTATATTGATGGAATTGATGGTGATGGTACACTAGCCACAACAAGTGGTAGTGGTGGGTATGGTAGTATGTGCTGGTGAAGGTGGAAGGGGAACCTTCTTGTATTTGATTCTTGCAAAAGCTTTATTTTATAGATCCAGAGAGATGGTTCCTTTGGGTTTCGTCAGCAGCAGATCTTATATAATCCAATATTATGTTATTCATCACAATCTTGTTGTTTGTTTATATGCAAAAGCTCTATTTTTTGTAAAATAAGTTTTTACGTGTAAAAATCATGATTCTTCGATTTCTCATTTTTTATGGTTCCATTGAACCTCCTCAGATATCCGTATAGAGTTGGTAAGTATAAAAATAACAATCTTATTAATTATATGGGAAAACATTATTGGAGTTTTGGTTTGGTCATAAATAATACATCCTAGAAATGATGAAGAGATAAACAATATTAATCTTCCTATACTAATAAATGAAAATCTTTTTTGGATATATGTCACTTCCTAGAGCTTTCTAACCTTATTTTCCTATTTAACTCTGATATTAAATAATAATAATAATTTTAAATAAAGTATAAGATAAGGATACAATTTGTTTTTTCTATAAATAATTTTAAACAAAAATTAAGATAAGGATAAACATTTGTTTTATTATGATCATATTAAATAGTAATAACAACAATAATAATAATTTTAAACAAATTAATTAGATAAGAATATTTACAAATAATTAGAAAAAATTAAGATAAGGATAAACATTTGTTTTTATTATGTTAATATTAAATAATAATAATATAATAATAATAATTTTATACAAAAAGTTAGATAAGAATATTTATATTTGTTATTAGTATAATCATATTAAATAATAATAATAATGTGCATTCTCACCTTATTTTCCTATTTATCTCTCATATTAAATAACAATAATAATATTTAAATAAAATATTAGATAAGAATACAATTTGTTTTTCTATAAATAATTTCAAACAAAAATTAAGATAAGGATAAACATTTGTTTTTATTATGACCATATTAAATAATAATAATAATAATAATAATAATTTTAAACAAAAAATTAGATAAGAATATTTACAAATAATTTTAAACAAATATTAAGATAAGGATAAACGTTTGTTTTTATTATGTCCATATTAAATAATAATAATAAGAGTTAATTGCCCAGATAGTCCCTGTGGTTTCACGTTTTTTCACATTTAGTCCACACCTTTTGGAAATAGCAGGTATGCTCCCTATAATTTGTTATTTTGTTAATCGGATAGTCCCTTGAGTAAATGTCACGGGACTATCCGAGTAACAAAATAACAAACCATATGGAGCATACCTGCTATTTCCAAACTAACAGACATTTACTCAGGGGACTATCCGAGTAACAAAATAACAAACCATAGGAAGCATACCTGCTATTTCCAAAAGGTGGGGACTAAACATGAAAAAACGTAAAACCACAGGGACCATCCGAGCAATTAACTCTAATAATAATAATAATAATATAATAATAATAATATATAATAATAATTTTAAACAAAAAATTAGAAAAGAATATTTACGTTTGTTATTAGTATAATCATATTAAATAATAATCTTAATAATAATAATAATATAATAATAATAATAATAATTTTAAACCAAAGAATAGATAAGAATATTTTTTTTCTTTAATTTTTCAACAAAAATTTAGATATTATGAGTAGAGATATATATACTTTGGAGTTTGATGATTGTAATTATGGTAAATTAGGATTAAAGGTTCACATTTGATATATATTTAATAATTGTATTATTATCTTTTCTTTCACTAGAATTAAATACTTATTCTAGGTTGGGCATATGCATTTATCAATTTGTAAGTGTTTTTAGACACACTGCTATAATGGTTTGGAATGTTCATTTTTAAAAGATAAATCTTGACGACTATTTGTGTTATCATATGACATTATATTTTATTCAACATGTGAATATAGAAATTTGTTTAAAGATAAATTTCTTGTTATTTTATATATAAAATTACATTTACACAATCATATAATACAAAAGGTTTTAACCTAGTTACATAAATAATAAAGAAAAAGCCATGTTGCATATTTTTAATCGTTATTCTATTTTTAAACAATCATGAAATTTAATCAGTTGAGATTCTTTCGAGAAAAATTCAAGAGTGGAATTTTAGGTGGATAGAATTGCGAGTGCGGTATATATAATATCCATATAGTTGGAGTGGGTGAGTATAGAATTCACAATTTTATTAAACTATATTGGGGAAACAATAATATAGTTTAAGTTGGTTTGGTCATCAAACATATCTTCAATGGAAGTATGAAGAGAAATACTAATAATTACAAACAGTTTGTTTCAAAAACAATAACAAATTAACATTTTGATTCATTGTTTCATGAAAGGAGAGGAGTGTTTTGGTCTGATGATCCTAGTTCATCTGCAACAACAATATCTTCATAAATCATGGCCACTAACATGTTCTTCTCTTTTGCCTGCCCCCACATCACAATGTAAAATCCAGCAGTAATCACTACCGTTCCAATGGAACTGCACAAACGAATTCACAGAAGCTTCAAGAACAACCGCGAATCAATCCGCTTCTTTTGAAAATTACATAAAAGTCTGGATTGAAGCATGCATGTCCCAAGATGCAAACCCAAAGATTAAACACTTACCTTCCTAAATGAAGTGAATCACCAAGAAATGTGACGCCCAAGATGACTCCTATAACAATCGAAAGAGGCGAAAACATGGCCACAAAAAGTGGACCTTTCTTTTTCAAGCACCAGGTTTGAATGTTACTGTGAAATGCAGTCGAATAAATCGCCTTCAAATAGAAAACGAAGTCAATATATCAACACCATAACTTCAAAACAAAATGGTTCATTCAACTTACACCCAAAACAACAGCAATGATCCCAACTCCAGGTTTCAGGGCCCAAGCTCTTGGATTTGGCTCTAGGAAAGGAGATAAAGCAATACATTGTATCGTCCCAAACAGGCAATAGAAAAAGACCATGGTGTTTTGATCCGGGTACCCTCTAGCTGTTACTGACTGGATATTGATAAGATTGAATCAACACGTTAATATTTTGAATTTATTCCACGTTTTTGTGTAATCAAGGGAGATTGATCAATCTTACTTGTAAAACATTCCATATGGAACGAAAAATTGCAGCGATAAAAATAATAGCACCTCCAAGCACCCAACTCGATGGCTGTGACAAAAGAAGCCGATCATTCGGTGAATTAGGAGCGGGGATTGCATAAAAAATTTCAGGGCCTTGATAGAACGTGAACACCATTGCTCCAGATATTGCCATCATGGTACCTAATACTTTTGCTACACCGCTTGAACTTCTTATGTCTATTTTCTCCATCCTGAAACAGAATTTTAAAGCATTTTTATGCCAATTATTTGATATTGCAACTATATATCATCTCTTCTTTATTATTATATTGAAGGTTTAAATCTTGATTGTTCAAGGGGCTATACAGGTGAACCAAGAAGTCCAAGAGATAATTTGTAAAGTATTTGTATATTAATTAGTTGGTTAAAAGTTCCATGATAATACGAGTTATAGCATGTTTAAAATTCTTGATCATTAAGGAATTGTTTAGTATAATAGGGTAATATGTAAAGAGTTTATTTGTGAGTTTAGAAATTCTGGTTTTCAAAATAAAGAGTCTAACAATTTGCTCCGTGTTTGTGTGATCGAATTGAAGTGAAAGTCTAATAATTCCCATCCTTAAAACTACAAGGATTTATTAGTAATTAAAGAATAGTATGGCGGTTACAAAGTATAGGGGCTGCTCTTATCATTTCAGAAGTTATCAACCAACACCCCAAGGGGTGCGAAACCCCTAGGGACGCCTCCATTCAAGATCGCAGCCGTACACACACACACAAGGAGACACACCTATTCGGCCAAAGACGCATCTATTCGATTGAACGAACAAGATTAGAAGACAAGAGACACACCTCTTCAAGTATGATCACAACCATTCGTTCAAGAGACATGCCTATTTCGTGAAGAGACACGTCTCTACACTCGTGACTCTAGGAAAACTATAAATAGGGATTAGATTCATTTGTACAATTGCACTCATGCATATTTTCGATTCACACATACGATCATTGTAAGTTTACGATTCAAGTTATTCAAATTTTAGTTTATCATTTTGCGATTTGCGATCTAGAGATCAAAGATCAGTCTGGGCAATAATTGGTATCAGAGCATCAGGCTCTACGGCATCGCAGGGAATTCGCGATCAGGTTCTATCGTTCAATTCGCAAGTTTCAATTAAGTTATTAGTTTCGGTTCGGGGATTTCGAACCAGGGGTTAGAAATCAAGGGTTTTGATTTCGGGGTTATAGTGCGAAGCTGTTTGATTGGTTATTACGCGTTTCGGGATACTCGCGGGTTAGAAATAAGTTTGGTTGATTACAAGTTTGTCGAAAGTGAAAATTGTTCGGTCAGAAAATATGTCAGGAGCGACAAGAGGGTCGAGTCCACAAATCGTAATCCAAAAGGAAGGAAGTTCTCTTTCCCAGTTTCAGTGTCCAATCCTAAAATCGACAAATTATACGGTTTGGGCAATTCGTATTAAAACGATTTTAGAAGCGAACGGACTATGGGAAACGATTGAACCAGGAGAAAAAACACAGACAAATGTTAAGAGAGATAAGTCGGCGATCGCTTATCTGTTTCAAGCAATATCGGAGGATGTTGTATTGCAAGTTGCAAGTTGTAAAACTACAAAGGAGATTTGGGAAAATCTGAAAACAAGACACGTTGGTGTTGATCGGGTACAAAAGGCGCGTTGGCATACGCTCATATCAGAATTTGAGTTAATGCAAATGAGGGAAGATGACAATATAGACTCTTTCACCGCAAAGATAAATAGTGTTGTTACCCGGGCAAGTGAATTAGGGACAACACTGAGTCAACCGACTCTGGTACGCAAACTCCTAAATGCCGTGCCAGATAAGTTTACCCAGATTGTCACCTCGATGGAACAGTAATCCGATCTAGAAATAATGATGCTAGAAGAAGCAGCCGTAAGGTTAAAGACGTTCGAAGAAAGACTTAAGCAAAACAAAGGTAGCCCAAGAGAAAGTCAAGACAGGTTGATGTTTACACATCAAGATAACAACGCGGGTAGAGGAAGACAGTTTGGAAACCGCGGGCGTGGAAGGTTCAACCCACCGCGAGGAAATTGGCGAGACAACAGAGACATGCAAAGCACTAAGAATGAAGGATCTTCATTCAGACCTAGAGGTGGAAACTCTAAGAATTGGAGGAAGTTTGGAAGGAGCCAAACAGACCTGAGTAAAGTTCAGTGCTTCAAATGTCAGAAGTTTGGACATTACAAGAAAGATTGTTCCGAGAAAGACGTCGTACAAGAACAATCAAATCTCGTCGAGGAAGATGAAGCACCAGTGTTACTAATGGCGATTGAAGAAGAACACATTGTTCAAGAAAGGGTTCTGCTAAACAAAGGATGCATAGAACCAGCAAGGTACGCCAAGGAAGATGAAAGTCTATGGTACTTAGACAACGGTGCAAGAAACCACATGACAGGTATGCGAAGTCACTTCAGAGAATTAGACGAAAAGGTGTCAGGACAAGTACGTTTTGGTGACAGGTCGCACGTAGAGATTAAAGGCATAGGTTCAATACTGCTGGAATGTCAAAACCAAGAGCAAAGGATTATATCTCAAGTATGCTACATTCCAAGTTTGAAGTCCAATATATTGAGCCTAGGACAACTCACGGAAATCGGTTGCAAAGTAAATATGGACGAAGATCTGCTAACACTCCGTGACAGAAATAGAAAGTTACTAATGCGAGTCAGGAGGATGAGGAACAGGCTGTACAAAGTAAAATTGAAGATTGGAAGACCAATCTGCCTGCTCTCAAACACAGAAGATTTAGCATGGTATGGCACGCAAGGTTAGGCCATTTACACTTTGATGCTATCAAGGAAATGACTCGAAAGAACTTGGTACATGGAGTTCCCCAAATAAGTCATGCTAGTCAAGTATGTGATGCATGCTTATTAGGGAAACATAGTAGGACACCATTTCCAAACCAGGCGAAATTCAGATCCTCAAAACCTATGGATTTAGTCTATGAGACTTGTGTGGTCCTATATCCCCATCAACACATGCTGGGAGGAAGTATATATTTCTACTTGTAGACGATTGCACTCGCTACATGTGGGCATATTTGCTAACCTCCAAGGATCAAGCATTCGAAACTTTCAAACAGTTCAAAGAAATGGTGGAGACGGAAACACAAACCAAGTTAAAGATGCTAAGGACAGATAGAGGAGGAGAATTCACATCGGCTGAATTCAACAAGTATTGCAAAGACAACGGCATAGGAAGACAGCTCACAGCGCCGTATTCCCCACAGCAAAACTGAGTAGTAGAAAGAAGAAACAGGACGATGTTGTCAACTACTCGCAGTATGTTAAAGGCAATGAACATGCCACATAATTTTTGGGGTGAAGCTATACGACAAGCAATATACGTACTGAACAGGGTTCCAACGAAAGCCTTGGTGAACAAGACACCATATGAAGCTTTGAAAGGAAGAAAGCCGAATCTGGAACACCTAAAAGTTTTTGGTTGCACAGCATACGCTAAGGTTTTACCACTTCAACAGAAGAAGTTGGATGACAGAAGTGCACCTATGGTTTATCTTGGATTTGAAGAAGGATCGAAGGCATTTAGATTATACGATCTAGCAAAGAACAAGATTTGTGTAAGCAGAGATGTGAAGTTCATGGAAGGTTAGCCATGGAACTGGATAGCTATATGGAGACGGTAGATTAAGGAAATCCCGAATGGACAAAATTTGTCATTCAAGATGATGACAACCCTCCAGAGTTAGAGGAGGATACGCCAAGTAGTCCAGGAAACAGTGGTCCACATCATGAAGATTCAGGAGTAGATCAGTCAGAGAATCTAGACTCCTACATGACACCACCAGCACACTCAAACAATCAGAACTCATCGGGAGGTTCAAGCAGTTTGTCAAGTGGAGGTCCATCAACATCAGAAAGTACAACAGAGAGTATAAGCGATACTCCAGTAAAGCTAAGAAGTCTCGAAGAATTGTATGACGAGACAGAAGAAATTCAAGTAGATCCACACGAATTACTACTTGCTGAAGAAGAACCAAGGAATTACAAGGAAGCATCTAGTGACAGCAAATGGATTGAAGTAGTGAAGGCTGAGTTAGACTCAATAAACAAGAATAACACTTGGAGATTGACAGAATTGCCAGAAGGTAACAAGGCAATAGGATTAAAGTGGGTATTCAAGACAAAGAAGGATGCAAATGGAAAGGTCACTAGACACAAAGCAAGACTGGTAGCAAAAGGATACGTCAGCAACACGGGATAGACTTTGATGAAGTATTTGCACCAGTAGCACGTATTGAGACAGTTAGACTTATGTTGGTTTTAGCAGCACATCAAGGTTGGGAGGTACATCACTTAGACGTGAAGTCTGCATTCTTACACGGAGATCTCAAGGAAGAGGTCTATGTCTCACAACCAGAAGGATTCGTAAAGCCAGGAGATGAAGGAAATGTTTACAAACTATCAAAAGCACTGTATGGATTAAGACAAGCACCACGAGCTTGGAACACGAAGTTAGATCAAACCCTAAAGTCACTTAACTTTAAGAAGTGCACTTTAGAACATGCAATCTATACAAGGACAAGTAAGACTTCTACACTGATAGTTGGAGTCTACGTTAATGATTTGATAGTTACTGGAACATCAAGAAAGGAGTTAGATGTTTTAAAGTCTCAGATGGAAAGCAAGTTTGAAATCAGCGATCTAGGATTGCTAGCATACTATCTGGGAATAGAAGTTATTCAAGCAGGGGGTGAGATAGTCATCAAGCAAATTGGCTATATCAATAAGATACTCAAGGAAGCTGATATGTTGACCTGCAACGATACAAAGATTCCTATGAATCCAGGAGCACAATTAAAGAAGACTGAAGAAGGAGATCCGGTAGATGCAATGCATTACAGAAGCCTGATAGGTTCTCTAAGGTACCTACTGCATACAAGGCCAGATCTATGTTACTCAGTCAGTCTGCGTAGTAGATTCATGCAAGAACCAAAGGAGCATCACTTGAAAGCAGTAAAGCAAGTACTACGTTATATCAAAGGAACGAAAGAGCATGGAATTATCTACAAGAAGCAAGGAGGATGTAAGATCACAGGTTATAGTGATAACAGTTATGGAGTTAACACAGACCAAGGAAAAGGAACAACTGGTCTGGTATTCTACTTTGGTATTCACCTATAACCTGGTGTACACAAAAGCAACAGACAGTGGCACTCTCATCATGTGAATCGGATTCATGGCAGCCACTGCAGCAGCATGCCAAGCACTATGGCTTAAAAGATTATTAAGTGAGATTACAGGCTGGAAAGAAGAGAAGATAACACTCAGGGTGGATAATGTTTCTGCAATAGCACTCATGAGGAATCCAGTCTTTCATGGAAGAAGCAAACACATTGATACACGCTATCATTTCATAAGGGAATGCGTGGAGAATGAGGACATCAATGTGGAATACATCAGTGGAGAACTACAACGGGCAGATATACTAACAAAGGCACTAGCAAGAGTCAAGTTTGCTACAATGCGAGAACTGCTCGGAGTTCAAGATCTGCAACAAAGTTAAGGATGTTCATGATTAAGGGGGTGAATGAAAGTCTAATCATTCCCATCCTTAAAACTACAAGGATTTATTAGCAATTAAAGAATAGTATGGCGGTTACAAAGTATAGGGGCTGCTCTTATCATTTCAGAAGTTATCAACCAACACCTCAAGGGGTGCGAAACCCCTAGGGACGCCTCCATTCAAGATCGCAGCCGTACACACACACAAGGAGACCACATTATTCGGCCAAAGACACATCTATTCGATTGAATGGACAAGATTAGAAGACAAGAGACACACCTCTTCAAGTATGATCACAACCATTCGTTCAAGAGACAGGCCTATTGCGTGAAGAGACACGTCTCTACACTCGTGACTCTAGGAAAACTATAAATAGGGATTAGATTCATTTGTACAATTACACTCATGCATATTTTCGATTCACACATACGATCATTGTAAGTTTACGATTCAAGTTATTCAAATTTTAGTTTATCATTTTGCGATTTGTGATCTAGAGATCAAAGATCAGTTTGGGCAACATGAAGGACATGTGCCAACATATATTTTATAAGAAATGCAATTGTTCTATATAGTCGCCATCACGATACCTGAATATGAGCGCAAACAGGAATGTATTCCCCGGAATCAAGTTTGTGATTGCACTTGCCAAGGTGGGAGAGGTGTACTTTACACCTACATACACTGGTACCTGGAAAAGACAAAGCCTACAACCATACCATTTGTAACACTATATATACCATGCATTTCGAGTGCATTCGTATAAAACGCAGCCAAAAATAACTTGGTACCGCTTACCCAAAAAGGCCAAGGATGAAGAATCTGAATAGAATAGGGAAAGTGAGAGGAGGACGTTCAACGTTTCTGTAGAAAGGTAAGGTTACATACATAACTGTTATGTTCTTGATTAGATACGTAGAAATGTAAGAAACACACATGAATCTTGTTTTGCATACCTGAACATATGAAACACGAAAATTGGAAAAAGAATCAATGTTCCAAGAGAATTATGGTAAACAACATAGGCGATACTCCCCAAACCACCATTCATGGCGGCCTTGACGACGGTTAGCAAGCTCATATCAAGACATGTTAACATCAACATGGCAAAAACTGGCACCACATCGTGCACCCATGACCATATCTCGTGTCTTCCGATTGCCATAAAATCTTTTTCCCCGTAGATATTATTTAGTTACAGGTATTCATTAGAAGGGTGGTGAGTCTTTTTGCAGACCTCGTCTCACTTGGCTTGAAGGATGAAAGCATCTACTCACAATATTATATAATGTAGCATTACATTTCATGTTTGAAACTTGAAAGCATCTGCTCACCTACTACAAGGCTACAACCACAAGGATGGTGGATATTTGTTAATTATTATTTACAGATAAAGTCTCATCTCACTCGCCTACTATAAGAATGTGGGATCGGATGTATCCCCTCTCCTCTCTCAAGTTGCACATTAATAAAAGTACAGTTATTCTGTTTTTTTTTAGTTTTTTTTGCCATTTTATTGTCTTTTATTATCATTATTTTTAAACGTTTTTACTTCTTTGTAGAGGTAACTATTAAAAGTTCTTTTAAACGCTTTTATAGTTTAGATTTAAACTAGTTGGTTTATCCACGCTTCGCAGCGGGCTTTCAATCAATATCGATTTGGTTCAATGCGGTACCGATACTTGGTATAGCAACCAAAAGAAACACACTCAAGAGGATATCGTATCATGTTTTACATCGATCAAAACTAAAAAAACGAATACCGTTACTGATGTTGTCCGACTGGTATCATTTGGTTCGTCATAGTACATTTCTGCCATTGGCGACCAAGTCTAGAAAACCATAAAAATGAATACACTATCGGTACCGGTGTTGTTTAAACGGTACTGATTGGGTTCCTCAAGGTAAAGAAAAAAATCAAGTATATTTG
Source organism: Scalesia atractyloides (assembly GCA_947069175.1). Taxonomy (NCBI): domain Eukaryota; kingdom Viridiplantae; phylum Streptophyta; class Magnoliopsida; order Asterales; family Asteraceae; genus Scalesia; species Scalesia atractyloides. Next base: position 26,826,556 of record CAMTDV010000016.1, on the reverse strand, counting down.
AGTCATTCAAATAAAACTTTAATCCAATCATATTTAATCGAATCTTAGCAAAAATTAACATATTACAATGGTATTTTTAATATATAATAAAATATAATTTGTAATGTATTTCAAAAACGCTTTGTCACTTAATTAAAGTGAATTATTAACTTGAGGGCTTTACTACCACAATTAATTTTTCTCAAAAGTCAAATACTAAAACGTTGGTATCCACTTCAAGAAAGGCTAAATAATAATGTTACTCCATATTTTGAAAAAAAAACTGTTTTTTTTTTCTAAATAGTAAATTACCAAAATCGTTCATGAGGTTTGGATCTGTTGGTCAATATCATCCAAAACAACTTTTTTTATACCATATTTTCCTTTACTTTTGGGATTGTTTGCCATTTTCATCCAAACATATATTTTTTTTGTTGCCAAAATCGTCCATGAGATTTGTTTTTTTTTTTTTGTCATTTTCATCCAAATATTTGACAGAAAAAATAAAACAAATTAGACCTTTTGGATAATAATGGCAAAAAATCTCAAAAGTGAGGGACTATTTAGTAAAAAAAATTGTTTTGGATGAAACTGACAAACATGCCCAAACCTCAGGGACGATTTTGGCAATTTACACTTTTCTAAATATTGTTTTGATTTTTTTTAATATGAGGTTTTTTTAATAATATTATGATAAAGTTTTTTTAGCATAAATTTAAAACATTATTCATACCAATCTTCCTATACTAATAAATCAAAATCATTTTTGGACCAATCTTCCTACACTAATAAATCAAAATCATTTTTGGACATATGTCATGTATGTTCTTGTGCATTATCACCTTATTTTCCTATTTATCTCTCATATTAAATACTAATAATAATTTTAAACAAAATATTAGATAAAAATAAATATTTGCTTTTTCATAAATAATTTTAAACAAAAACTAAGATAAGAAATAAGGATAAACGTTTGTTTTTATTATGATCATATTAAATAATAATAATTTTAAACAAAAAATAGATAAGAATACATACGCTTGTTTTTATTATGACCGTATAAAATAATAATAATTATTTTAAACAAAATAAATTGATAAGAACACATATGACATATGTTTCTATTATGATCATATTAAATAATAATAACAATTATTATCTCTATAACATTTACCATCTTCCCTTAACAGTGCCAGCCAACTCAGCTGGCTGGGATTTGTTTATTTTTGTTTTCTTTTTTTTCTTTTTCTCTCCCATGTCACCCTTTTTACATTGCAATTTTTTTTTCAAACCTTTCAGCTACGACCGTGGGGTATGCTGGGGCGGGGGTTGGGGGTATAGGCCAACACGTGTATCTGGAGGGGCATCTCCGGTCATGTGGACTAGCGGAGGGTATGGTGAGGCGTGACTAGCCCGCATGGCTAGGCCACGTGGATAATTCAATTTTTTAAATTAAATTAAATACACCAAAGTTTAACAAACCTAATAATATTATTAAAACTTCGTTAATTACATAATCCTACAAGCATAAAATAAAAAAACCTAGAGGGTAAGATAGATCTCGAAGAGGGCCAACTTGTCGAACGGCTTCCGTTCCTTGCCCTGGAACTCGATGTTGGCCACCGCCACCCGGCCGTCGTGACTTAATTCCCCGGCTGGCACGCTATTGTAACACGCTTTAAATCGATCTAGCTTCGGTTGAAGCTCGCGCCACTTGTGTTGGCACGCGTTAAGGTTTGCCGGTCGTTGCCTACGTTGTGTCGGTAGGTCGCGAAAGCTACCGGTCAGTATTTTGCCTCGCCGGGTTGGCGGGCCTTCATAGCGTCAACGATGCTAGTTACGAGTGATAGCTCTTCCTCATTAGTCCAAGAAGCCATGTGATTTGTTGAGTTGGGTGTAGACGGTGGGCAGGCGGTATGGAATAGCGATGAGTCCGGGCGGTGTGGAGTAGCGATGAAGGCCATCGGTTGGTTTTATAACCCCTTGGGACAGCCATTTGGCCAACCCAAACGGTCAATATTTAAACTTCAAACCAGGTCAAACACCCGGTGTACCGCCTAGTCTGGCCAGCCATTGAGGAACTGCCACCTCAGCTCGCTAGCCCCGCCCAACGCCCGGCCTGAATCCCTAGCCCCAACGGGCCACGCTGAAACCCAAACCCCCCGGGGTGGTGCCTTGGGCGTTTCCCCCCAACCCACGCACAAACTCCCGCCCCATACCCCATAGCCTACTATAGACACACACTTAGGTTTCTGATCTGAAATCAAACTAAAGATATAGCGGTGGCAGCGGGTTGCGATGGCAGATTGGCGGCGGCGTTGTAGACAAAGAGAGTTGTTACCGCCGTCGCTCGACGTGAGGGGTATCCATCAGCCTTTCGCCTTCGCCGCCTCCGATCTCGGCAAAGGCTACCCATTTGTTAGTCGGAAGAACATCATCGCCATAGTTAGAATACTTTTACCACTGACCGCCGCTTAAACTGTCTCCGACGACTTGCGGACACCCTAGGTTTAAGATGGGGTAAACCGACGAAACCATGTTGTGTGGTGGAGACATGGTGGTGTGGTTGCACGGTATCTTAGCGGTGGCGGTTGGTGGTGGTATCTAGAAAGAGAGGGAGACAGATCCGTCCGGCTGCCACAAACACCACCGCGGCTCCGCCCCCACCGACCTTTTACAAAACCAACATTTAGGTTTTTAGATGACGAATCAACTAAAATTATGCAAACAAATTGGGTTTCCCCGTGAAGTGGTGGTGGTTCTAGAGGTTTTGTGGCGGTATTGATAGAGAGGGTTTCCAACAATGTTGACATGGAGAGAGAGAGAATGGTCATCACGGTGACGATGGTGGGAAACCATGGCGGTGGTGGTGTAGCAGTGGTGGTGTAGCGATGGGTGGAGATGAGAAAAGAGTGATGATACGGTGGTAGGTGATCGATGGCGTGAGCAAACGATGAGGGAACGGTTGCCTTCTACTTGAACCAGAGGATGAAAGATTTAAAAATGGGCATAAGGCCACCTGTAGTGGGGCGCCTTGAGTGATTTTTTGGTGCCGAAAACGCTCTAAAGCGCCCCACAATCACTACGGAGGCGTTTTGGGGTAAAAAAATTTGATGGGCATCACACTCAAGCCGGCGTTTTGCAGCACTCTCCACTCACACACACATATATACATATATTTATAGGTATAACTAAAGGGTTTATTTATTAGTTGAGTAATGATGAGGTAGAGGAATTTTGACTACATACTCTATTGATATAACGCCCCATAAAGGCTCGTGCTGACATGACACGACACGTGTCAGACAACGCTACTTGATAGACGTTTTGAATACAAATAACCTAAAAGAGGTTGTACGCGAGTGAAGGAGAAGGTGGATTAAGGAAGTATCCGGACTTCAAAATATTATCAACCAAATTACATATTATCTATATCCCTTCCCAATGCAGGCCACTGATTATTAAGTTATTTGCCTTTTTTTTAGTTTGTATTGATTTAAATTTTGTCCGTATGTTTTCTTTGTGAATGAGTTGATATGAAACAATTGGAGTTGGTACAAAACTTCTTCATTTAATGATTATCTATGTAATTTTAAAATGATAATAATTTGTTTACTTGAATTTTATTACACTGAAAAAAAATATAAGTTATAAAAATATGATTTACATCAAAGAAACTTCTTTAGGTAGACTATATTATTATTTAAAACAATATAAGTCTGTTTTTATAACAATAATAACAATTTTATTAACTTTTTACGTAGTTAAGATCTTATCTAAGCATAACCACGTTAACATCTTACTTTTACGAATTTTATAACTGTTATCTGAATTATTTTTTACAATTTTACACTGCAAAATCTAGAACATCATACTCTTTTTTATTTATGTATAATCATGTTACAGTCATGAACATAGCGTGTGTAGTAAAGTCGTACGACCATATTTTTTCTACGTCTCGACGGCTTCTTTATTGAAATTGTGTTATGAGTTGTATCTACCACACATGCTATAGCCTATATGTTATCAAATTGAGAAATATTCGGTTTACCGCCCCGCAACGCAGGCGGGTCACAAACCTAGTTGTATACAATAACAAATTTAATTGTAAACAGTTGAAATTTGTTATTGGTCATTGATTTATTATAGTGTTGAAATATTATTGATTTTTATGTAATGAATTTATGTTTCTAACCGTAAACTTTATTAGAGTTATCATGCGACCCCTAAACTCTAATATTTGTTTTACATAAAAGATTTAAGTTTATACCTTTGTGCTTTAATATATTTATCATACGTAAGTTTAATAATAATTCTTTTTTTCACCAAAGTTTAATAATAAATTTTTTCTATAAACGATTTACGTTTCGACACCCGAACTTTACACCACACTTGAAGTTTAATTAACAAATATTTGTTCTTTTATTTATAAGTTTAATCTCGCTTTATTTTACTTATCATTTTGTGTAATGTATTATAATTAAAGTTAATATTTTACTCCAGACATATTTACTTAACTTTATTGTTTGCTTATTTTTAATATGGCTTAGATTAAAGCATGCATGGCTTATATTAACCCTTTAGTATACCAATTCACTAGAATTAAATAATACCCTAGGTCGGGCATATGCTTCTATCAAACTGTAAGTGTTTTTAGACACATCGCTATAATGGTTTGGAATGTTCATTTCTAAAATATAAATCTTGACGACTGTTTGTGTTATCATATGACATTATATTTTATTCAGTACGTGCAATATACGAGTTTTTTTAAAGAGATATCCTTTTATTATATATTATATAAAATTACATTAATGCAACCCGTGTAATACACGGGGTTCTAACCCAGTTATTAAGAAAACAAAGTGGCTAATTAACATGATTAGGTTCGTTTGTTTAGAAAATGAATGTCTCCGTGGTCGTATTCATGTTCATTTGATAACATTCTAAATGAAAAATTTACAAACCTAAACGAACAAACATATGAAGAGACATAGTATACACACACATACACACTTTGCATTAACATTAACAAACATAAATGAATGTTCACAATAGAAACATATGTCAATGTACATTCGTTTAACTAATTAAACAAAAAAATAAATGTTTGTTCGTTTAACTATGTGAACAAGAAAAGTGTTCATCTCTGTTAGTTTATTTAATACACGAACTTTCATATGAATGATCTACTGAACGTCTGGTTCATCTAAATGATCTAATTAGTTACATTCGTAGGGGTGAGACAAGCAAAGAAGTACAAAACTTTTCTTTTTTGTCTTATAAAAATGTTAAACGATTGTATATCTTCTAAAAATAAGTTTTATAAAAGAACTAAAACACTAGTTAGTGAAAATGTTTTTAATTTGATTTTTTTATAGAAAGAGTTTTTTTTTTTAAAATTTCTTTTTAAAAAAGAAATGTTTTTTTTTATTTTGTAAAATGGCGTTTATGTTTTTCTTTCATAAAGTTTTGTTGAAACTTTTTCAAAAAAGAACTTACATAAATAATGGATGAAAATGTTTTAAAAAGCAAAAAGAAGAAAACAGTGTTTGGAAATGTAAAGAAATTAAAAATTAAACGCTCGTTTATATAGTATAGATTTTGTCGAAGCAATTACGACTACAGTTAAAATTTATTTGGTGAATCAAGAACCAGAAAGCTCATTTGAATCGGGATCACAAAACCATAGATAATTGTCTTGTGGATGACTACTTTTTCGAGAATCCTGATACCTTGATGAATTGTTTAGCCCTCGATTCTGAAAAAGCAAACAACTATCTCTACGAAGCCATTAGTTGATGAATACATTATCAACTTCCGCTACCTAACGATGACGAAGACTAGATAATTTTTTTTTTGTATTTTACGTTTTTGTTTTCCAAGTTGAAGCGATATATTTTTATGATATGTTTAGTTTAAATTATAATTTTAGTTGTTAAATATTTTAAGTAAAATCAATACATATTTATTGAATTGAAAAACTTAAAAAATGAGTGAATTGTAGTGAATGGTCAATTGCGGATATAAGTTGGTTGAATGGTGTGATGAATAATAGTTATATGATGTTGAGGTGGGGAATAATAGAAAATGGTGAATGAGAAGTAGGACATACGATATTGAAGTTTGACCCTTTATTTGTATAAAACTATTTAGCAATATTTTTGTGCAATGGTCCTTCTACTCTTTGCTTTAAATGTTCTATGGATTTTTTGAATCTGAGAGTGTGTGTTTTTGATAAAACAGTTTGAACAAATTTAGAAAATTCATCAAAACAGTAATAACAAATACATCAATCAATACACAACTGGATTGTAGAAATGATTGTCAAATGATTCAATTATATTCTAATGATTTCAGTACAATTAAGGTATAATTCACTCCTTCACCAGGTACACTCTCTTACATCTTATGTTTTTCTCTCTTTATATACTTTATCAAGGTATAATTCACCCCCTCACCAGGTACACTCTCTCTTACATCTTATGTTATTCTCTCTTTATATATTTTGATCAGAGGATATTCAGCTAAAAAAGTTCTAATGATTACATCGTATACTATTCTACTTATAGAGGAGACAAGTACTGACAACGTCACCATAAAAGGGAGCCTAAACAACCTATTAAATGATATAACTGCCAGCAGTTTGCAAGTTTGCAAAACTGCTAGACAGTTGGGATAAAACAACTATTACATAAAAAATATTGCAAATACAAGGAAAAGCTGGGAAACCAAAACTGCTAGAAGAATTTCAGCACTTTTGGAATCCAGTACTTTTCTCTTTTATGTTGACTTTGTTGACCATCACTTGTCTTCAACTATTGACTTGTTAATCCAACACTTTGTCTTCAAATGTTTGACTTGTTGACTAGTCTTTATCTTTCCAGCACTTTGTACTTTGTCTTTTAGTACTCGACACAGTAGTTTGTTCCAGCTGTTTGTTTAGTTGATTGTTTAAGAAGCTTTCAAAGGGTGAACTTCTGGTACTTTGAATTGTGGAGATGGATATGATCAGGTGGTTCATCTGGTGGCACGATGATACTCCAATGGTATGTTTGTGATCCAAATTTGCCGTTAATAGATGTGTAAAAGTCACATTCATTTTTGGTTTTTGAGTTGGTCAAAACAACTAATTTTTGTGCACAATGAGTGAGCGTAGCGGATATGTAATTGTGGTCAGCTTATTCATAAATGATATGTATGTGTTGATGGGTTATGTGCAGGGATGTAGCTTAGAATGGCCGGGGGACCCCGGATTTTTTGCTCAGTAGTATTATATATGTAGCTTTCGTATATAAATTTTTTGGTATATACGTTTTCGACCCCCCGGTTCTATAAAATTTTTTGGGCATATACGTTTTCGACCTCTCCATCGGAAATCTCAAGCTTCGTCACTAGTTATGTGTAAACGTTGATGTGTGTTAGTGTGCATGGGTGTGTATACGTTGGGTTATATAAGTGTGCGTGCTTTTGATTTTATTCCATAAACTATGGTATGACTAAAAATATATTCAAATAAAATGATGATAATGATTTTGCATCTATATTTATGTATTACTATATCTATTAATCATGGTTATGGTACATCGTCACAAATGAACACAAGAATCACATGATGAGATTAAAAAATTAAAACACCCATTAAAGATTATGCTATGATCAATCAAACCGCTTAACATTTTACCCACTCCTAAAACCAAATTTGTACCACGCGCAACTAGACGGATACTTCTACGAGTTAACTTTTGAATTGATGCAAATGTATCGGCTTTAAATGGACATTTGATATTTTCTACATCCAGCTGTGTGAATCGATTTTCTAAAAAATGTTTGAATTGTTGATCAGTTTTGTTTATACATGATGGAAAACAAATAAACAATACCTGTGACGGCAGACAGGCCAGCAGAGAATCCAGTTAGAGATGCAGCCATGGAGTTCGACATCTTTGACAGTATGACCTGGTTCCTCCTTAGGGTGTAAAGTTATAATGGTAGTACCGAATTCTAGGACAGAATTCGTATGGGAGAGAGATGGACGAATTATGATGTCATTGTGAGTAATCAGGTTGTGTAACTGTCTAACCCCTTTACATCTCTAGTTATCTCCTTATATATACACCCTAGAGGAAACCCTAATTAGTTAATAAGGGTAATATGGTCCATCAACAATTACCAACTAATATATAATAGGATTAATATATATTTTGATCTAATGTAATATAAATGATTATAATGTCTACATGATTAAATATTAGAACATAATATATTTAATCTTACATTCTCCCATTTGGCCTAGTAATCATTTATCATGAATGTTAGATAAGCCTTATCATGAGTTAACACTCATTTTAGCTTTACACCAAGAACCGTAGCAGAGAAATACAGCCGTTGAATCATCATTCGATTCAGGACCCCCATTAGTCATACTACAGCCTCAATTTAAAACCTAGTAGTTACGATCAAAATACGCAAAAGCCCTTTAGTGTTTGATTTGTATTTATATTTGTCTATATGTCATTATATCGGCAGAACATATGTTAGAGACATACAAAATCAAACTAAGGAAATTTCATTAATTAAAACATAAGTAAGTACAATATGCTATTAAATAAGGTCTTTAGTAAATCCCATATTCGAAACATGTTCTTCGAAAACTTTAGGTGGGAGACCTTTAGTCATCGGATCCGCAAACATATTTTTAGTACTAATATACTTAATACAAAGATTATTTTCCTCAAATTGTTACTGTTCGAGAAACTAACGACAGCTGAGTTATCACAGTAAAGCTTCAATGGTCTAGAAATGGAATTAACAATTTTGAGTCCAATGATCAGATTTCTAAGCAACATTCCATGACAGGTTGCGTTATAAACGACAATGTATTCTGCCATCATTGTGGAAGTTGTAGTTAACTATTGTTTATGACTCTTCCATGAGATAGATCCGCCTGCTAACATAAAGATATAGCCCAAAGTGGATTTCTTGTCATCTTTGCACTTGGCAAAGTCAGAATCAGAATAGCCTACCACTTCTAAATGATCAATTCTTCTATAGGTCAGTTTATAGTCTTTCGTCCCTTGCAGATATCTAAGTACTTTCTTAGCTGCTTTCCAGTGATCTAGGCCAGGATTAGTCTGATAACAGCCTAGCATTCCAGCAATATAAGCGATATCTAGACGAGTACAGACTTGAGCATACATCAGGCTCCCGACTACTGACACATAAGGTATCTGGCTCATTTGCTCCTTTTCAACCTCTGTTGTCGGACACTGGAATGAACCGAAAACATCTCCCTTAACTACTGGAGCGACTGAGGATTTGCACTGTTGCATGTTGTAATGCGTAAGGACACGATCTATGTAAGCCTTTTGAGAGAATCCTAAGATCCCTTTGTGTCTATCTCGGAGATCCTTCATGTCGAAGTTATGCGAGAGTAATCACTTCGACTCATGGAACATGTCTAAACTATTATTTGCCAATAGAATATCATCTACGTAAAGGACAAGTATATTAAAGTTGCTCCCACACATCTTGAGGTAGGTGCATTGATCCACTTGATTCTTTGCAAAACCTTGTTTCTTCATGACTTCATCAAATTTAAAGTACCATTGACGTGATGCTTGTTTTAACCCATAAATAGATTTCTTCAACTTACAGACTAGATGCTCCTGACCTTCAGGTTTATAGCCTTCAGGTTGTTTCATGTAATATCTTCGTCCAAGTCTCCGTTAAGGAAATCAGTTTTGACGTCCATCTGATGTAGCTCTAAATCAAAATGAGCTACATCTCGCTTTGTAGCGTTCAACGTTCCCATTCGGATCTAGTTTTGTTTTGAATGCCCATTTACATCATACGGGTTTGGCACCGTTGGGTAATTCTACAAAATCCCAAACGTCATTTTTCTTCATGGATTAAAGCTCATGGCTTCATTGTAAGAGATAGGATCATTGAGCTTTCTGGTATCCATTTCAGTCAGGTAGGTAACATAATCATCCCAATTAGTAGGCCTTCGTTGCCTAGATGACCTCCTGAGTTGATATCGGGTTCAGCGTTGTCTTGATTTTGAGCGTTTGATGTGCCTTCATTATGAGGTATAATGAGTTCTGATTATGGAGGTGAATTTGGAGTTGGTGCAGTAAATTCAGGTGCAGTAGTTGCATTGGGTACAAGAGGAGTAAACAAAGTAATGGTAAGCGACGAGTCTCTCCCCCGCGTCTTGTACTTCTTGCAATTCTTCGTAAGGGTTAGTACTGCTCCCACTGACCTTGAAATCCTCCAGGAACGCGGCACGCTTGGTTTCAACAATACGGGTGACATGGGAAGGACAATAGAAACGATAACCCTTTGAGTGATCAGGATACCCGATAAAGAAGCAGGTAACTGTTTTAGGGTCAAGTTTCCTTAGGAAAGGATTTTAAAGTTTCGCTTCAGCAATGCAGCCCCATGCTTTCATATATTTAAGACTCAGTTTCCTTCTTGTCCAAAGTTCATAAGGAGTTTTAGGGACAGACTTAGAAGGAACTCTATTGAGTATATGTACAGTTGCTTTTAACGCTTCAGTCCAGAGGAATAATGGTAAATTAGTGTTGGCCAACATACTGCGCACCATGTTCATAAGGGTATGGTTTCTTCGTTCAGCGGCACCATTCTGCTAAGGTGTACCGGGCATTGTGTATTGGTTTACAATCCCCTGGCCCTTACAAAAATCATAAAATGGACCAAGAGCTTGACCCACATTATGATGTCTACCATAATCACCTCTATCTGATCTCACAACTTTAATTTTACGATCTAGTTGCCTTTCAACTTCAGTTTTATAATCTTTAAAAGTTGTTAGAGATTCAGATTTTTCCTTAATGAGATACAAGTATATGTAACGAGAGTAATCATCAGTGAAAGTGATAAATGAAGTGTGTCCAGTTATGCCAACGATTTAGTAAGGACCACTAATGTCAGTATGAATGAGTTCTAAAAAATTAGAACTCCTAGTGGCACCTTTCTTATTCACTAATGTCATTTTACCTTTTAGACATTTGACACATGTTCCAAAATCAGTGAAATCGAGAGGAGGTTAGACTTCATCATTTACGAGTTGATTTAATCGTTCTCTTGAGATGTGGCCAAACGTTGATGCCACAACATGGATGAAGTCTCTAAGTCTCGATTCTGTTTCATCTTTGTGAGTGATTCATTAATATTATATGACAACAAAGATTTGGAAAAATCATCATCTAGTTCTAATCTATAGAGACCACCATCCAGAATGCCAGTACCATGAATAACGGAATCATCGAGAATAGAGAGTTTACGATGACCATGAGAAACAATAGAACCGTCTATGTCTAAATTTGGTCCTGATACAAGGTTCCGAGTTACCTCAGGAACATATAAGGTATCATAAAGTTTAATGAATAAACCAGTTTTCATAAATAATTGCAACGTTCCTATGGCCTTCACTTCTAATTCTCGATCATCCCCAACTTTAAGTGTTCTTTGGTTTTTTCCCAGCCTCCGGATTGAAAGGAATCCCTGGGTAGAATTAGTTACATGAACCATTGAACAAGAATCAAACCACCAAGAATTAGCAGGAACATTAATATTATAGGACTCAAGCATCATAAAAGATCGTTACCTTTCTTAGCCAGCCACTCTTTAAAGTCAGGGCATTCCTTCTGCTTATGTCCTGTCTTTTTATAGAACTTGTAGTGTTGTTTACCTAAGGAGTTCTTAGAGCTGGAAGGCGCACTTGTATTAGGATTTGGCTTTTGGACCTTAGAAACATCCTTTCTTGGATAATTGTTCTTCCTCTTCTTAGAGCTGGAGGTTGTGAAGTTTGCAACATCGGTAGTTCTATCCATCTTCATACGCTCCTCCTCCTGCACGCACATGGCGATCAGTTCACTCGTAGTCCATTTTTCTTTCTGAGTGTTGTAATTGATCTTGAATGTCTTATAGGAAGAAGGAAGCGAATTCATGATAAAGTGAACAAGAAAACCATCACTAATCGCCATGTCTAATCCCTTCAGCTTATGGGCCATGTCGTTCATCATCATAATGTGTTCACAGATGCCTCTCCTCCTGTCATACATAGTAGTCACCAGCTTGAGAATTAGATACTAGCGTGTGCCTTAGACGTTCCTTTGAATTGCTCCTCCACAGAAGCCAAGTAGGTTTTAGCATCATCAGAATCCGGAATGGCTTCTCGAATTGAATTGCTTATGGATTGCTTCATAAACATGAGAGACATGCGGTTACACATAGTCAATTTTTCATGAGTCGTCTGCTCAGCAGCGGTACTCCGAGGAGTGAGGTCAGTAGACTTATTCTCTCTTAAAGCATAATCGAAATCCAGCAAAGCAAGATTAAGCATGAGAAAGTCTTTCCATGCAGCAAAGTTATCACCAGTCAATGGTGGAATCCCACAATTGGGTGCTGAGAGTGGAAATAAGATGAGTGAATTATGATACTAAAGAAGAAGTCTTAATGTGATCTAAGGGCATGTTACACTAAGGCAGGCATAAGTGATGACCATTTTAATTATGAAGCTGTGATAATGTCTATTACTAACATCAAAATAATAGACTTAGTTAAAAAGTTCTACTTAAATGAAGACAAATCAGCTTTGGCCAGAAGTGTAATCATCTAAGTATGTGTGCAAGATAATCGTTACAGATCAGCTTTGGCCAGAAATGAGACAATCACCTTAGTTAAGCACTTGTTAATAATGCTAGAATTAGATCAGCTTTAGCCAGAAATAAGACATCCACGTTTGTAATGCACAATTAACATAGCTTTTGTAATACTTGAACAATAAATAGATGTATCAAATTAACTTTGGCCAGAAGTGATACATCTGAAGCTCATTCAAGTTAAATTATATTAGTTTTGTAAAAAGTTATCTGATTCTGATTAAGTGAGTATTTACAAAACATTTATTTAATAGCAAACCCCCTGTTAGCGCTGAATTTTAATTCTCATTAACAGCTAAATAAAGTAACGAGGTTTCGAGTCAGATTTCGAGTTAACCTTAGATCTCGAGTGAGATTTCGACACAGTTATGAGATCTGGACTTCATTATGAGATTTTGAGTCACTAAGGTTTCGAGTCGCAACCAGTTATGAGATCTCGACTCAGTGAGATTTCGACTTAGTTATGAGATCTCGACTCAGTTATGAGATTTCGAGTCGCAACCATCTGATTACGAGTCGAAATCTCAGTCGCAATCTCAATTGTCCTCATATTTTAGTGAGATTTCGAGTCGAAATCCGAGTCGAAACCTTAGTCGAAAACACTTAATCTCGAAACTTATTCTCCAAGTCTCGATACCTACTTATTAACAGCTGTTATGGAAATATAATTGAAAGTTCGAAATTTTAGGGATTGTGGGATAGTGTTTCTTGTTTTAGTGCTGATCTAAACTTATCAAAATTTCGAAAAGTATAACCTGTTTATCTTTTAATAGTTTTTCAAATTCTAAGAGATAAAATTCAGATCAAAACAGTAAAACACCCACAAATCCAAATTACATTCCAAAACATAAAGGAATTTTCGAATTTTCCTAAGAACATATGATGAACCCTAAACCTGAATTTTAATGGTTTTCGGAACAATAAGTTTTACCCATTATGATTTCGAGTCAACTATTAAACATTCTTTTCTGAATAACAGTGATTTTGGGACATTATAAAGGACTCGAAACCGGCTGTTTATAAGACTTTCAAAATTCTGTTTTGCAGATTTCAATCCCAGAATCAATGGACTCAAAACACAACTGATTTATCAACATAGGCTCTGATACCACATGTTGATCAGTTCTGTTTATACATGATGAAAAAAATAAATAATACCTGTGACGCCAGACAGGCCAGCAGAGAATCCCGTTAGAGACGCAGCCATGGAGTTCGACATCTTTGTCAGTATGATATGGTTCCTCCTTAAGGTGTAAAGTTACGATGGTAGTACCGAATTCTAGGGCAGAATTCGTATGGGAGAGAGAGGGACGAATTATGATGTTATTGTGAGTAATTAAGTTGTGTAATCTAGTTATCTCCTTATATATACACCCAATAAGCTTAATATGGTCCATCAACAATTACAAACTAAAATATAATATGATTAATATATATTTTGATCTAATATAATATAAATGATTATAATCGCTACATAATTAAATATTACAACATAATATATTTAATCTGAATCACAAAATTTTGAGTTCAGTGTTATACATATATATTTTTATCTTTGATGAATAAATACACATATTTTTATTCATTTTGTCTTGTAGTTTAGATTCCTGTACACTATATGGATGGGTTAAAAATGTAATGTATATGATTTTAGAAAACAAAAAAAAAATATTACAATATAATATATTATTGGGTTTCAAAAATACAACAATTATTATTTGATGTAATTTGAATTACATATACTATCTGATTGAAAATGTAAGTTACATTATTAGATTTCAAAAGTTTCTTAAAATAAAAGATAATTTAAAATAAATGTATTTTTATTAGTATAATTAGTTTTTTCTTTAAAAATATTATATACACACACTAGTTTAAGTACCCATGTGTTACATGGTTACTCAAAGTATAGAGTAAATTGCGATTTTGGTCCTGTGGTTTAGTAGTTATTGCTATAATTTACAAAATCCAAATGTCTTGCAATTTTCATACCAATGATTTTATTTTATTGCGGTTTTGATCCATTACACAAACTCCATCCAACTTATAGTTAAGGATTATTTACATATGTCCCCTTATTAAGAGGCCTTATTATATATTTACCTAACTTTTAAAATCAATTATGTATTTTATTTTTTAAACCGTATATATTAAATATTTATCCATTTCATTAAATTAACTCTTATTAAATTACTATTTTACCTTTAATAAACTTATTGAATGAATATTTATATGTTTCCCTTTTTTCTAGTACATCAATTACATATATCCTCAATCTCTTTAATTTTTAATGACCAATTTATCTCTTATGAACATGCACACAAACATATAGCCACCTAAAAAGAAGGATATCTTATTGTGGATTTGTAGTTGAAAAAATATTTAATCACTAATCATAACATTAGAATATCAAAATAAAAAACCTTATTTGCACCATATGTATACGCAACAGTATCTACTAAAGCTCATGAATACTACTAATGAGTAACTTTACATAAAAGATATATTAATAATGTATTACAGAATACAAAATACAGACCCTACCAATTATACAAACTATTATTATATTTCACCGACAAAATTGCAGTGAATGTTTTTATTTGCACTCTCATCGTGATTATGCCTCACAAATCTTGTACTAAAAATAATTGCAAAACATGTTTGCTAAACATACATTCCACAATCCGTTTGTTTCATATGCATTGCATTTAATATGCATTTTCTTATACATACATATATAAATTGAGAGAACATGCTTATAGAAGTTTATATAGATTGTCGATGTAGCATATGAGTTTTGAAAGAGTCGTTATAAAAGTTAGGGGATTAAAATGACTATTTTATCCAACGTGTGCTAGGCATATGATTAAAAGAAACAAATAAAACTAACTGGGTTTGTGGTAAAGGAGGCGCAATGCAACAAAAAATAAATGTAAAGGACGTGTACTGAAACTTTTGAACATAAAGGACTTACAATGCAATTTTATGTAAACGTAAAGGACGTGTACTTCAATTTTGTCTATTTCACCAAATACAATACATTGTACTCATGTCATAGCATCTGGTCAGCAGATCCTACAAGATGAAAGTCATCCAAAATTTATACAAGTGCATAAGCCTTTTTTTAAAAACAACTTCAATTAAAAACACCAGCGTGAAGTTGGAACGTATATAAGGGAAGCCAAAAAATGAAAAAACAAAAACAAAGAGAACAGCAAAACAATGAAAAATGAAAAAACAAAAATAAAGAATTGTTATTAGACTTGTTTTTGACCCAAGATAATAATTGAGCAGCACTAGATGAGCTCGGTATCAACCGGTATCGAAAATCCCAAAAATGGGTATTAGTACCTGAACCGAAAAAACCCGATACGGTACGGTTCGGTACCCGCACCCAAAACGCTAAATGTCGATACTGAATAAGTACCGAAAATCGAGTCGATTCGGTAGCGGTTCCAAACCGATACCCAGTACCATTTGCTCATCCTACCATCAAGTATAGTTTGCGAAGGGGACGGGGGCGACCTTAGACTGGAAGCAGTGAAGAAGAACACGTGCATTCAGAAAAGGAAATTTGGTAATTTCATGTGAAAAAGGGATATATGTAATTGAATTTATTGGTTAGGTAAATATGTAATATATATAGTTTATAAAGGGGAAATATGTAATTGATTTTAAGAGTTGGGTAAATATGTAATAAGGCGTATTAATAAGGGGATATATGCAAATGACTCATAACTATAAGCTTGATGGAGTTAGTATGGTGGACTAAAATCGTAATAAAATAGAAACCTTAGTATCAAAATTGTAAGACATTTTGATTTTGTAAAATATAGCAATAACCACCAAACCACAAAGACCAAAATTGCAATTTACTCCAAAATATATTAAAAGTGTTTACATAAAATTTTGAAATAAACAAAATGTTCCATTACTTATATATTTTGCCTATTAAAATTATCAAAACCAGTATGAAGTTATATATTACATAAAATAATTGACAAACTTATATATAATTAACAGATAAACATTTCCTTATGAGCTTTCTAAGAGTTGCCAAGCCGCAGAAAGCCTTCCAGCATTCTTTCTTGAATCTAAGTACCGATCACAACTTCTAAGAGTTATTAGGAGGGTTTTTAGCACTTATGATTTGGTAATTGAATTTTATGAGTTATTATTAAAAACATGTCTTTAATTATAACTCGGATTAAACCATTCACAAGAGCATTTGGTATCTATCTAATTAAAGAAGTTTTGGTAAATTATTGAACCTGAAATCTAAATCTGGAGGGGTCATGTTTCTTTAAATCTGATAATATTCTTAAGCACAATCAATCAAAACTATCAAAACCAATCAAAAAATAATTTTTCTTATTAGTTAGTCAATTTAGGTTTTTACAATCAAACACTAACTACGTATTCCTTATAGAGATGACAATACTTACCCTTGCTAGAAAAGGAACTTAGGACTGATCTTTTAACTTGTTTTTTACCAACCTTCGACATCCATCGCTTTTTGAGATTAATAGTATAATATGTTTACAGCTTTAAATATTTTTTTTTATGATGATGATATGTATATTATTACTCATAATTTAATATACTATAGATTTTAAAAACATAAAACTATAAAGGAAAATAAAACAAATATACATGAAAATTCCTAGAGGTATTTTTAAAACACTAACGGGTATACCCGATACATGTGGGTATGCCCAATCCCTGACGGGTAATGGGACGGGTATGGGACAACATTTTACAACCGGGTGTGGGAATGTGATTAACAATACCTGACCCATACCCAACCTATTGCCATCCCTATCGTTTGTTCACAAGTTCTACGAATAAAAAGTGAGTTAAAGTGTAGGTCTTTCTGTGCACATGCTAGGAAATACACATAGTAATGTGTGGATGCAATCTCCGGGATTGCATTTGATTCTGGTGAAGATGTAATGTAATACAGATGGTAATGTGTAGGCTTGTTAGTCTAGATATGTAGTTTAGTAAAAGATTGTAAACTAGATTTGGAAGTGTACTTTAATAACAAAATATTTGTATTTCTATAGTTGAACACAATAATATATTTTTAGCATAAAAAATAACTGTATTATCTAAAATGTAATTTATGATCTACCATGACTATGTGTAACCTATAACTACTCACTAAAACATCACTGGGTCCATTAGTGTACCGATTCTGATATGTAGGTATTTAAAACCACCATCAATTGTTATGACCTGATATGTAACCTAACATAGCTTAGTAGCACATGCCAATGTTTATTAAGGCTCTTTAATGTACGGTTCACTATACATGGGTCTATAACACCAGAAGACTTGTTATGAGTTAATGTGTCTCGATGTAATTTAAATGGTTTGTTATGAAATAGGGTGGCTATTATATGTCTAAGCAATACATTAACACACGACAAGGCCCATTAACACACGACTAATAAAATTATTATTTAACGTATGTCATTAATACCTAAATGGTTTATTGTGAACCAGGGTAGCTTGTTGTATGATAATACAACACTACTAGAAAACTGCTATTATTCCTACCAAAATTTCCTACGCATTTTCCACAAACAAAAATTTTGACACTTTTCTTATCAAAATTCCTACAGACAAGAAAAGGTCTTAGTTTTGTGACAAAAGAGGGACAAAAAGGCCACAAATTGTTATGCGTAGGAAAAGTGTCGGACATTTCTCACATATGGACGGAATTCGTTTTCGTTTTAACCATTTGTCGGAAATTTGTAGGAATTGGTATGCGTAAGAAAAGTGCAGGAAATTTCTCATGAAATTCAGACGAAATTAGTAGGAAATGCGTAGAATTTCAATTTATCAAAAAAATATTTATAATAAATAAAATTAATGATATAAAAATATAAAGTTTTATTATTTATAAAAATATATGCTATTTTTTAATTTATTTATTACTGTCCGTAGGAAATATGTAGGAAAATGCCGACAGATTTCCTACGGAATTGTTTTTAACTAATATCCGTAGGAAATATGTAGGAAAATGCCGACAGATTTCCTACGGAATTGTTTTTAATTAATATCTGTAGGAAATATGTAGGAAAGTACTAACAGATTTCCTACAGAGTTGTTTTTAATTAATATCCGTTAGAAATGTGTAGGAAAATACCGATTCAATTCCTAAGAAATACATTTCGGTTGATTTTAACAATTCGTCAAAAATTCTTAGGAAAATAATGAATTTAATACTTTGGTAGAAAATGTGTATAACACTTCAATACCGAATGTAAACGTATAATATTATTATCACTCAATACAACATGATATGACCCTTTAATACCGGTCTATTAGGGTCGTATGACTTGTTAGTGTCCATTAAAATACATCAAGACTTAACACGGTCTATTAGAGCATGTATGACTTGTAATTGATTGTTACGACATAATATCACTCAATGCAACGTGATAAATAAATTTGATTTAAACACAAAATTTTAAAAAAATAAATATTCCGTGAGAAATGCGTTGGAAAGTTAAGAAAATTAATTCCGTGAGAAATAAGTATGAGAATTACAACGAAACATTTGTGTGGGAAAGGAGTAGGAAAATTTGTAGGAAATGCGTCATAAGAGGATTACTCACGAGTAAAATTCCTACAGCCCGTTTTCGTGGGAAATCTGTAGGTAACTGCAGTTACCCACGGATCTCTCACAGAAATTGGCGTGAGAATAATAGCAGTTTTCTAGTAGTGCAATAACACATGACAAGACCCATTAAGGCCCGCTATGTCATTTAGCTATCTGCGTTGTCACTTATCCATCGGTGATTAACTAGGAATTGTCGATTGATATTATATTTGCTATAATATGTTTTCGGAAACCTGTAGATGAAATAGATCAATGTATATTTTTTCACACATAAACTATTGGGCCATCCACTCTAGCTGCACACCCGATATTGGTGCACACGTCTACTCAGGAAAACATAGTATGATGTCGATGGATTTGTATAACATTAAGCCGCATCTTGATGGTAATGTAAGTAGATATAAGTCCCATATTTTGGCTAAGAGCTTTCATCGGTGTGAACAAATTGACTACGTAGACATTCAACCCAATTGCTAAACCGGCCACTATAAAGTTTGATCGGTTGCTTTCTTTCAAAATTCGATCAAACTATAATGAAGCTTCTAGAGTATTTTACTAAATTCACGCAGCCTTTTTTTATTTTTTTTTTGAGAAAAAAAAAACACTAAAGTTTCATAATATGTGCTAGAGTAGAGGTGTTCAAAAAGCTCGCAACTCGCGGATGGCTTGGAAAAAGATTGCAAAAAGCTCGGTTGTAAACGAATCAACTAGTCTTGGCTCAATTTGTAAACTAGCCAAGCTCGAGCTAGGTCTGGCTCGGCTCGTGAGCTCGTGAGCCGGCTTTAATTATTTCTATTTTATATAGATTAATTTAAATTTAAATGTACTAAAATATGTGAAACGGGGTTGAAGTGGTAATCCTTTAAATTTAATTAATCAATAACATATAAAAATATTGGAAAATAAATAAAATTATACATATAAAACTTTAATATGCCTTTCGATCTTTAAATTATTAGAAAAAAATATATAATGCTCTTAGATATATGTGTAATTTTTACTTTTGTTTTGTTTTTTATGTTATCAATATTTACAAAAAAAAACATTTAAAAACTAAATGTTTGGCCCGAGCTGACTTGAACATTTTACGAGCTGAAATCAAGCTCAACATTTTAGCTCGATAAAATAAATAAGCCGAGCCGGACCGCAGTTCGAGTTCGAGCTCAACCTTGCATGGCTCGACTATAGCCCTATGCTAGAGTTATGAAGTTATATATATTTTACAGGGAGGTTATTTTTTTTGCATTGCAAACTAATATAAAACCTAACATAATCTTAAATACTTTTATTATAAAGAAAATACTCTGAATTTGCATTGCAAACTAATTTAAAAACTAAGATACTCTTAAATACTTTTATTACAAAGAAAATACTCTGAATATGTGGAAGTTACTATATGGGTTAAAAAAATAAATGACATGAATTTTTATTTATTAGAAAAGACTACAATGAAGTGGGGGAGTTAATTATTTTTGGGAAAAGAGAGGAATCGAATCAAGATCATTCATAAAAAAACATATCTTCCTACGAAAACCTTACCAACACTCTTTTCAAACCATTAGTATGCTTGCACATTACTGGATGCATGAATTCCATTTCCTAGCAAGCTAGTTTTCTGTTCCATGTCTGGATGAAAGGAGGGGAGCAGTTTGCTCAGATAATCCAGGTTCATCTGAAACGTCCAAATCGTCATCCACGACCATCATCGGCATCTTGTTTTTATCTTTGGCCTGCCCCCATATCACCATGTAAACGCCACCAATAATTACTATAGCTCCGATGACACTGCACATACGAACTTACAGATTCAACAAGAAGTCACCTGGCTTTATGGTTTTCATTCTTTGTATTGCAATAATAACTTTCAAGCACCAAGTTAAACAAAGATTTTTTGATTTAAAGACTAATTACCTTCCTAAATGAAGTGAATCACCAAGAAATGTGACACCCATGATCATAGCGATAACGATAGAGAGGGGCGTGAACATGACCACAAAAACTGGACCTTTCTTTCGCAAGCACCAAATCACAACATTAATGTGAACCACAGTGGAACAAACTGCCTTCAAATAAATGTCAATATACATACATCAGCAGAGATGTTTTTTTTGCCTAACCTAGAAAATTTGTTTCGTTTACTCAACTTACCCCTAAAACAATAGCAGTCACCCTTATTCCGGGCTGAAGCATCCAAGCACTACGATTTCGCTCTAGGAAAGGAGAAACAGCTATACATTGAATTGTCCCAAAGAGGCAGTAGAAAAAGACAATGGTTTGTTGATCCAAGTACTCTCTAGATGTCTTTGCCTACATGTAACAAACATATATCATAGTATATCATATCACAATTCAAAGAATGTGAAAGTATGTAATATTTTGTTACAATCTAGCTTATTGGTAAAAACAATAGTTGAAAACTAGTCTAAGGTTTTGTGTAATCAAGAGATATCTTACTTTTAATACTGCCCATATGCAGCCGAAAATCGCACCAGCAGTAATAATCAGACCCCCAAATACCCATTCCGATTCTTGTGACAAAAGAAGTCCATTGTGTGAATTGAGATAAACGGTCATATGTAAAATTAACGGGCCTTGATAGAATATGAACACCATTGCTCCTGATATTTCCAATATGGTACCCAATAATTTTGCTATGGTGCTTGAACTTCTTATGTCTATTTTCTCCATCCTAGAACACGAATAGAATTAGTTTTCTACAGTAACAAGCTTTGTAAACATTTATCGGCTAAAAACCATTAAATACCAATAAAATTGTATAATTGTTTCGTTAACATTAACTAAGCTTTATATTGTTTCATTGACAGACTTAGCTAGGATTTGTCCAACCAACTTTATTCTAGCAGAGGAAGAGGGGGGGGTAGAAAATGAGTGGTTGTAAGCTAATATATACAACAAGTCCAAAAACTACGTACAGGCGATTAGGTGAACTTTTAAATTAATTTTTATTAGCTATATGTAAGTATAAAGTTGAAATGAAGGGGCATAAAGTTATCTTTAACCATTTTCGTCATTGGCTTTCTCGAATTTGGATTAAACAAACCCAATCGACTAACTCAATACCGTCTTTAGCTCTGTTTTTTTATAGTTTAACAGCCGTAAAAAGACAATTAAACTAATTGGATGACCTTTGTTAGCATTGTTTATCTCTAATCTCTAATTTAAAATAAAGTAAAACTGTCGGTAAGTGCTACCTGAAAAATACTGCAATCAAGAATGTAAAACCAGGAGCCAAGTTTCCGATGGCACTAGCCATGGTTGGAGAGCTGTAAGAAACACCTATATACGCAAGTATCTCAAAAAGACAAATCCTGTATACATTGTTAACTCACCCCTTTTGACAAAATGAAAATGTTACTAATACTATAGACTTGATTGCTTACCGGAGAAGGCCTAGGATGAAGAATTTTAACAAAATACGGAGTGTGAGTGGAGGACGATCAACCTTTCTGTACAATGCAAAGCAATCTAATTGGCAATTTTATTCGGAGAAACAAAATTGACAGAGCAAGGATCACAAACCTGATCATGTGTATGATGAAAAATGGAAGAAGAATCAATGTACCGAGAGTGTTATGGTAAACAACATAGGCGATACTGCCCATGCCGTCATTCATGGCTGCCTTTACTATGGTTAGCACAACCATATCCAAACATGTTAACATCAACATCGCGACAAACGGTAGCACATCCTCCATCCATGACCAGGCTAACATTTCTTTAGATGCATCCGTCGGAATATACTACTAGTTGGAGATTTTAAAATGAAGTTACAAAAAATATAGAAATTAAAGTACCCATGATAGCTACCTCACCATGACACTATAGTAATTGCTATGTCCTCTCATATTAATAATATGGGTACGTGAACTTTAGCATGTGGTCGATGACACGCTATTGTGTCGGACAAGCGGAAGCTGTGGGACACTACAATCTAAATGACCATACAATATATTATATGAATTCTTTAATTGGATCTCTGTAACGGGACGTTAATAATTTCTAAAAATGCGCGTGAATGTTACATTAGTGTTGATTTGTTTGTAAAAACCCCTCATGTGCCTTTACATTTATTTTTCCGGTCTATCATTACTCACAAACATATTTATAACTTTAAATTTATTTTGGGTAAATTACATTTTTCGTCCTCAATGTTATATCAAATTTCAATTGATGTCCTATACCTTTTGAAGTTACAAAAATCAACCTTTATATTTTAAAAATCTTGCACCATATGTCCTTTGGCTTTAACCCAGTAAAGTTTTTCAGTTAAGTTTGGAAATTTGGTAATTTAATCCATTCATTTAAAATTAAAGAGTAATAGCAATAATACTGAAGAGGTATCCCAAATCACATGTGGATACATGTCAAAGGGACCACACCACTCCAAGCTGGCGTGTTCGTCACACGAGAGCATCCAGAAGGTTCTAGAAACTTCTGGAAAAGAACACATTGCGACAGAAAGATGCTCTCAGCAGACAAAAAGGACAGTACGTGGACCAATAGCGAGACGCCAGCAAACGGTTACAAGATCCTGGGAGGACAAGGCAACAACCAGTACAATGGCAAGCTGGCCTGGAGCGAATAACCGTGCGCCACGTCACCTCAAGGCCTGACGTCGTCTGAGGGGCAGGACGAATATTCCTTCTGGTTGGACAGTTGGCAAACATTGGCTAGCTGGCAGGTCGCCTCATCTCCCATTCTCCGGCTATAAATAGAAGGCTGAATCTACAAGTTTGGGGTTTTGATTCTTTACACTCTCACTATACACACTTATCCTCAAAGCGATTACTTATTCTAACACCGGATGGTGGTTACAAGGAGACCCCCATCTTCTCCTCATTGTAGCGAGTCACCGGTGTTGTTCGTTTTGCAGGATACTTTGAAGAGTCAAGCCATCCGTTGAGTGAAGGACAGAGATTGATCTTCCCGACACGAGACGACCCAGCTATTTAGCCGAGTGCTATTTAGTGTTTCTTCATTGGCGCCCACCGCATTTAAAACAACCATTTTCGCCCTTTTCCTTTTGATAAACACTTTTCCGATGGCTAATCCAAACTCTTCTTTCCAAGTCGACGGTGAATGTTCTCTGTTTGGACCGGTTGCGGAAAACGCACACGTCCAAAACCACCATAGGGATGAACACGTCGAGAGACACTTCACAGTGGCAGGGGTCACCAATGCCTTTGGTAGTGCTACTCGAGCAAACCAACAGACGTCCCCTGTCGCACCAACAGCAAGTACCACTAACACGGTCTTTCTTTTGCTCCCGGAAGGAGAAACTCCAGCATCTTGGTATGCTAAATCTCGAGCCATTCTTAACCTGGCGTAAGCTCAGATGTGCGCGCAGGCTCAGTTTCCGATGCAAACCCAGTACAACAAGCGCAGGTGCAATACATATCGCCGGGAGTCCAGTCGCTTCATCAAGAGTTCAGTTATGAAACATAATCACACCAGCTAGTACCCTCACGCGCGACTGCACGACACCTGTGAAGTCAACAAAACCAAAGGGAAAGTTATCATAACATAGTGTTACTCGTAACACATGCAATACAACGGGGAACATCAATGATACTCATTTAACTCCGTCCAAAGGGCACATGCCAGTGCGCAAGAGGCTAGGTCCGCGAAGAATGGCGGATGAATTTGAAGTCAGGTAAGATGAACATGACCCAACCTACCAATAAGAAGATTCTACAAGTGTGTTCAGTAGGCTTCCAAAAGATCACGAAGCATACAAACGTCATGCGCGCGCAGGTTACAACCCAACAGCAGAACACGACTTCACATTAGGTTATCGACCAGAGGGTGTGGCCGAGAAATCAAAATTCGTCAGAGAAAACTATGGCTCCACTTGAAAAAACAAAGCTACCACACAATTTGGGGAAATACAATGGGCTCGCAGACCCAGATGATCATATCCAAGTATTTACAAGTGCAGGAGTCATAGGAGGATGGTCACTCCCAACATAGTGTCATCTTTTTGTGCAAACGTTCGTAGGCATGGCTCGCGCATGGTTTGATAGCCTACCTTCTAGACAAATTAAATCATGGATGGATTTCCAGGAAAAAATCTTATCACATTTTAGCCAACAACGAAGATATACAAGAGATCCAACAAACGTACTAAACATCTGGAGAAAAGATAACGAAGGCATCGAAGACTTCATTACATGATATAACAAATAGTGCCTAGAAATCGGAAACCTAGGGGATGAAATGATGCGCGCTCACATCATGTGAGCTGTCAAATGTGACGATCTAATTCGAAGGGTAAGAGGAATGGATGGAGGCCCAAAAGATTAGGAAACGTTCATTGCAGCCGCCAAAATCATTGCACAAACAGAAAAACATCTGACCGGCGACAAGGGCTGTCAGTTCAACCATAACCAACACGCTAGCGAGCGCCATAATAGGAAAGGGCGAAACTTTGCCTGGAAAGCGTCCGGTTGTAGTGAGAATACTCAATTTACAAAGGATGCTCGCAATACCATCAATCGAATCTAGTACAAGAAAGAGGTCAAACAAGATAATAGAGAACGACAATGGACACCTCTCACGAAAACCCCATCTGAGGTATTATCTACAAAGAACCAATAAGAAGGGCCAAGACCCAAATCTCTTCTATGACTACCACAAGGATTCAAGTCACTTAAGAGACTGCATTAGTCTGAGGCAGGAGATAGAAAGCGCACTCAAAAGTGGAAAGCTGACACGTCTAATAAAAAATGTGAGAAAAGTTAGACGACACATCAATCGAAGAGACGAAGGCCCAAACAACAAGAAGTTGCGCAGGTTAGAAACACACATGGTACAGGGCGCCCCAGTAGAGGGAAAAAGAGATATAACAAACGTGCGCAAGACGACTCCTGGTGTGAGCAGAAAGTGGTCTTCCCAGTAGTCCGAGGGGGCCCACGAGAGAAAAGGCCTATTGTTATCTCTAGAGTTTTTGGTCACTACCAAACAGATTACATGTTCGTTGACTTCGGGGGCACGACACTTCATATACGAGCAATGCTTCAACCAACTGGACCCAAAGGACAAAGCATGCCTGGAACCGGTCGACTACCCTCTCACCGGTTTCTTCAACGAGGTTGTTTTTCCTCTTGGCCAAATATCATTCCCAGTGCTATTTCCAGATGGAAAGAACTCAAGAACCGAATACGTTACATTTATGGTGCTACCAGCTAGCTCATGTCATGATGTACTTTTAGGGTGAGAATCTCAAGGAGATTTCAATATGCTCTGTTCAGGAACACACTCCGCAGTTGGGTTCCCAACCGAAATAGGGGTGGCAATCATCTATGCAAGAAAAGAGGTTCTGGTAATAGAAGAGGCGTGTCCATTGAAAGCAAACAAGCTGACACCAAGCGCAGAACTAGAAAAGTGGATCCTCAACAAGAAGTACCCAGAGCAAACAATCACATTGGGACACGTGATTTCAAAAAACATCCATACATTTCTAAAACAATTATTGTTTCAAAATATGGATATCTTCACGTGGACCCACACAGACAAGATCGGCGTACCAAGAGACGTTGCAGAACATCATTTGGATGTGTCAGAAAATGTCAAGCCCATTGTCCAAACAAAAAGGAACCTGGGTCCAGAAAAAATGAAGCTAGGAAAGAGCATGTTCTAGAACTAGTAACCGCCGATATTTAAGGTACGGTACTAAACTTGGGTAGCAAACCCAATGAGGGTCCCAAAACCAAAAGGGGATGGCTTATGTGAATCAACTACAAGGATCTAAACAAGGCATGCCCACGAGACTGCTATTCCCTACCCGATATCGATGAAAAGATTAATTTTTAGCCGCATTTAAGTGGAAATGCTTTCTGGATTGTTACAAAGGGTATCACCAAGTCCAAATGGCCGTAGAGGATGAGGATAAAACAACATTTCGTATGCCAATGGGTTTGTATTGCTACACTAAAATGCCCTTTGGACTATGTAATGCAAGGGCCACGTATCAACGCATGATGAACGAGCTGTTTGGAGATGATGTGGGCAAGCATGTCAAAGTTTACATGGATGATCTTGTGGTTATGAGCAAAGAAGAAGAACAAATGCTACAGAATATTGAGAAAACTTTCAACACGTTGTGCAAGGCCAACATGAAGTTGAAACCAAGTAAGTGCTCCTTTGGCATGAAGGAAATTCTTGGGATTCATAGCACGAAAGATGGTTTCAGAGTAAATTTGGAAAAAAAGGTACAATCAATCAAGCGAATGCCTTCACCGTCAACAATCAAAGGAATGCAAACATTGGCAGGACGGTTAGCTGCGTTAAACCGTTTCCTAGCCAATCATGCAAGAAATCGCTTCCTTTCATAAAAACATAGCTGCAATTGTGTTTTGAAGAACAAGTTCCAGTGGACTCCGGAAGTAGAAGTCGCTTTCAAGGAGATGAAAGAATGCTTGATACAACTCCCAACCCTCACAACACCAAGAAAGGACGAACCGCTAGTAATGTACCTTTTAGCCTCAGAGAAAGCGGTTGGAGCTGTATTATTAGTTGATGGAAAAGGAGTGCAAACCCCTGTGTACTATGTAAGCCGCACCCTCAATGATCCAGAGACCAGATATTCAATGATGGAAAAACTTGTCATAGCCCTCATTCACGCCTCCAGGCGGCTACATAGATATTTCTCAAGTCACGTCATTCACATCCTCACCAGCTATTGCATAGGTCACATCTTAGCAAAGCAAGAAATTTAAGGAAGGCTAGGTAAATGGGCCATTGAGTGTGGAGGATACAACATGGTATTTCGACCAAGACTGATGATTAAAGGGAATGTCCTAGTAGATTTCATAATAGAGGTGCCAAACAAGAAAGAGAAAGAGTGTAGAGCAATGACAGAAGATAAAGCAACAGTCACAGATAAGGTTCGACAATTGTACACTGACAGCGCGTCGAATGATGACGGGGAAGTGGCAGGTTTGAGACTAGTGAGCCCGTAAAGAAAGAATTCACGTACACAATACGTCTGGAATTTAAGAACACGAATAACGAGGCAGAATATGAAGCGTTCCTAGCAGGTCTCCGTTTAGCGGTAAAGATGGGAGTCAAAAACCTCGAAGCACGTGTAGACTCATTGCTGGTAGCAGGTCAGATCAAGATTCCTATGATGCCACTGGGAGATCATGGCTCTATATTTAGAACAAGCTAAGTCATTGATCCAACAATTCCAGACGTTCAAAATCACTCACATCAACAGGAGTGAGAACAAGCCAGCTGATGCCTTGAGCAAGCTCGCCTCAACAAGCTTCTAGCACTTAGCTAAGGATGTGCATATTGAGGTACTGAAAAATCCATCTGTTCCACTAAGACAGGTCAACGTGGCACAACTGGGAACCTCTCCTGGATGTCACCAATCATCACGTACCTACAATTAGGGCAGTTTCCTGCAGACAAGGCAAAAGCTAGGAAGATTAGGCACAAGGCTTTGCAATACCAAATGTCCGATGGCATTTTATATAGGCGATCTTACCTGGGACCAGTGCTGCGATGTGTGGATCCGGTGGATGCAAATTACCTCATACGAGAGATACACAAATAGATCTACAGAATACATGCTGGCCCGCGCATGGTTGTAGCGAAAGTAATGAATCCTGGCTACTACTGGCCAGGGATGCATTTGGATGCTGTCAAGACACTAAGGAACTGTGATCCGTGCCAGTGTCATGCACCCAAAACGATGCGCCCCAAAAACGGATTAGTACCTGTTACAACGGCGTGGACATTCCAGTAGTGGGGAATAGACATGGTTGGACCATTCCCAGACGCACCCGTGGCAGTAAAATTACTTCACCAAGTGGGTGGAGGCTAAACTCTTAGCCTCAACAACATCAATGGTAGTGAAAAGTTTATCTGGGAACACATCGTATATAGGTTAAGTTTGCCATTACGCATAGTCACAGACGATGGAACCAACTTCGTAGTTGAAGACCTACATAATTGGCTCAAAGATCTGCATATTGAGCACGTTTTCTAATCAGTGGCACATCCACAAGGCAATGGCCAAGTGGAGAGTGTTAACAAAGGCATTTTCGATGACATCAAGGCAAGACTAGGAACCCAACAGAGAGGCTGGGTAGATGAGCTTCCAAGTATTCTGTGGGCGCACAAGACTATGCCCAAAATAAGCCATGGTGAAACACCGTTCAATTTGGTGTATGGCTCTGAAGCGGTTATATCAGCAGAAGTGGGCCTCCAGTCCCCAAGAATGCTCACCATGAATGAGGTAAACAACAACAAGGAACATTGCTTGGATCTAGACCTCTTAGAAGAAAGAAGAGAAATGTACGCCATTAATGAGGCCAAGTACAAAACCAAGCTCGAAAAATACTACAACAGTAAATGCGCATCTGCACCTTCAATCCCGGGGAATACATCTTAAGAGACAATGAGGCTTCCAACAGGGAACGCCCCGGTAAATTAGCCCCTAAATGGGAGGGACCTTATGTCATTTACAAGGTCTTAGGAAAAGGGGCGTACCAGCTACGCACCCTAGATGACAAAACAGTTCCCAGGACCTGGAACGTGCAGCAGTTGTGCAAATGTTTTATGTACCTTCACCTTATCTTTGTTTGAACGGCCCCTGTCCCAACACATTTATATGAAATACAATAAGTGTTGCTTACATTACGTGTTATTTCTCTTTGAATTTTCATTACAAATGCATACACCATCTTGGGCGCATACGAAAACACTTTGGTTTCCAACAACAATATAAGGGTAACAAACCTCCAAGGTCCGTCGTGAATAAGTGCACGACCGCGTTTACCCTTCACACATTCATGTCTCAAACTAACATTTATTCGTGCCACCCATACAAGACAGTTCATGCATGAAAAAATTGTAAATATTAACAAATCCAAAATAAACGGCACATGGCCCGACAAAAATGGCTATAAACATAAACAACCCATGGCCTAACAGATATTGTCATAATTAAACATAAAAAGGGCGACGTTAGCAAGGGTCACAACCTCAAAATACTGCCAGCACGAGTGGTGAAATTCACGATAAACACGATCATAAGATAACAAATACTTGTTTTAAAAGTCAATACAAGGGAATACAGGTGAACAAAACTAACCAAGGGTACTTGGCTAATTCTTCAGAGGCAAGGGTCACAACCTCACCAAGTTCAAGCATATACTTGGCTAATTCTTCAGAGGCAATCAGTCGATCAACAAGCTACAAAAAGTTAATTAAGTCAAAGAATGCACACAAGAATATAAAACGTGGAAATACAGGTGAACAAAACTAACCAAGGGTACTCTGCGGTTAGGCAACCACTTGCAATCTTCTCCTAGCTCTTCAGGTACCATCTCTAGGGTTTTGTTCTGATTCATCTCATCTTCAACTACCTTCTCTAAATATGCGATGCGCCAAAGCCTCTCCGTGGTTTTTTTTTGAGACGCAATAGCTTTAGCTTCCTTTTTCTTCAAAAAATTAGTAAGGCGTAACACCTCTTAACCGCTCTCATCTCTTTCACCCCACATCTTGACGGCTTCATCGCAGGCATCTTTCAAATCCTGGTTCAACCGGGTGCAAGCAGTTTCCCATTCTGCTTGGCATTCAGAATTCAACTTTCGCTCTTTGGCAATCTTATCTTTGGCTTCACTAACACGCCAATTTAAACCTTTCTTCTCGGAATTGAAGGCATCACGTTCCACACCGAAATGCTGCTTCATGCTTTCAAACTTTATGGTATCCTCACCCATAGATTTCTGATCCCGCACAATCTCTTGGGTAGTGGAGTAATAGTTTAATCTAGCATGATCAACCACACGGAACCTGTCCCTATTCTTTTGAAATAGTCGCTCAGCATGAGGCAAGGCCATAGAACAGAACTCATGACAATTTTCCAAATTATCCATTCGCGACCCTTGGACTAAAGACCAGCGTGGAACGTGCGACAGATCGTCACATGCAGGATTGTGTCTCACCCGAGTTCCACTGCTTCTACCTTGCCAGAACCTGTACCACCTTGCCCTTCATGACCGGCAGGCACACGCGTCGTATACTTGGTTACTGGACGGTGGCTTCACTCGACTCCATATCAATCTCTAGCCCTTCTACTCGTTCATGAAACGTCACCCCAGGAAGAACAGATGGTTGAACCCTCGTCACCTTTACACGTATCTATTCTTTTTCCGGACCCTTCCCCTTCACATTTTCAGGAAGTATAGGGTCATGAATGCGAGAGTCTTCGTATATAGCAGAAGGAGGGGACTCAGGAACAGGAATGGAAGAAACATCAAGAGGGGCATGTCTAGAACCACGAGGAGTTGAACACTTAGACTTCGAATCAATGGCCTTCGCGGACGCTGACAATCGAAATACACAGTAACATGAGCCTAAAATTGAAGAGAGCAAGATATGTGTAACAAAAGTTCAAAGGGAATATTACCTTTATGCCCAGAAGACTCCTCATATAAGTCTTCAAGAAGAGTAATAGGCTTTTTCGTGAATACCCCCAAGTCGACCTCACTTTCTGAAGGGGAAGCAGGTTGACCCATCATCTTCTACTTCTTTTCAGAAACATTTAAAGCAGCTTCAGTATCTAACTGATGCTTCGTATCAGACAACAATTTCCTTTTCTTCTGCATCATTTGTGTTAAAGTAGACCGAACCTCCTCAACATCAGTAGCAATACGTTTAACCCATACGTCCAACCCAGATAATGTGTCAGACACAACGACATAGTCCAAACACTTCAGGCCAGAATAGTGCTTACCAGGTAGCACCCCCGGCTGGATCCGCACGTTGGGAGTTTCCTACGGCGGTTCGGTGGCAACCTCAATAGGCTGAAAGACAGACGGTTTAATACCAGCACCATTGCTAGCACCCTGAGCAGGTTGCACCTGAGGACCTGCACACATTTTCCAAGATCGATGAATGAGACCATCCGATGAGCCAATAGATACCTCACTTGAGAGAAGAATAACTCCATATAGAACATGGGATCCGACAACATTGGGCCTCGTAGAAACAGAAAGAGGCGCACCTATGGGGGTGGCGATGTAAGCATTTAAGCTCTCCGGAGTTGGATGCAGAAAGTAATCTTTAATCTGGTCCGCCCATGGGATCTCCCCTTCAGGAAACAACAGAGTCACCATCTCACCACTAACACTCGGTTCCAAAGCGTTCATCAAGCTATACGATGTAGACACAATAGTAAATACCCAAGAACACAAAAAAGGAGAGAGAGAAAGAGAACCACCTTTTCTCTTTGTACGCGTACACGGGTGCAACCCTTAGGTTCTTAGGCACCAATAATAAACTCATTGCAGCCGCCACCAGAGCCTTGTCATTCAGTTGCAACATCGCCGTAGGATTCCTTATGAGGGTCTTGTACCATGTTTCGTCAGTGTAGGCAACCACATGTAATTTGGGAACACCCTCACTATTATAACGATAATGCATGTCTATCGGAATTACCCCACGATGGATGTAGAAATTTTTTTGTTTCTGGTCATGGAGGATTTTTGGAGGGTCCTTACTACAAGGAAGGACGTTGGCAATCCGAGAATTGAAGGAGTAGAAACCGCCAGTGCAAGAGACGTAACAAAAAACGTTAAACATGTCTACCGACGGGATCAAGTGCTAAGCCCGACATATGAAATCAAAATGGGTAATGCGAGGCAAACCCAAGGCACTAATATGTGATATATGTAACTTGTACCGAGAGAGTACCTCTCCCAAGAATTTTGTAATGGGAAGACGAAAGTTACCCTCTTTGAAGAGAGCGGCATAGGGAGTTATATAACCAGGGGGAGCATTGAGAGTAGTACTCCCGGAGAACGAAAACCGGGCATCCCAATCGACCAAAATTTGAAATATTGACATAACTATTGAAACTCGTCTTCTTTCCAATTTATAATGTCCTGGTCAGGCCTCAAAGGGTCCTTGGGCTTAGACTTCTTGCCTTTCCTGGAACCACTCGGTTTAACAGAAGAAGACATAATAGAGAAAATTGAGAAGGATAGTAATCGAAAGGAAGAAAGAAAGGGTAAAATCACAAGAAAGAAGGTTTATAGAACTTGGAAACATGGAGTTTTCGTCAAGGGAATCGCTGAAGTATTTATACCCATCGCATTTAAGGCGATGGGGAAACGAACTGGAAAGTGGGGAGCCCTATCCAATAGGGAGATGCCACGTCAGGCGGCAAAAACTGAAACACCGTCTATTAAGGGCGCGTGGCCACCCGACCCCTGACATCGCCGAAAAGACAAGTGCTATTCTGACGTCTTCCCAGAAAAAGAAACTGCTCCACCCCTTCGATGGGACAACCACCTCAACAAGTTGTGCTACAGAGACAGGTGTCAGACGTCAATATCACAAACCACACAACTTTCTATAGGAAGCTTCCTCATGAAGAAACCTTATCCAAACCTGTATGCCATTTGGGCCCACTTCTTTACGCCAAAATCCATGCGCTTTTCTGGCTCACTTCTGTACGCCAATATCCATGCGTTTTTATCTCACTTCTGTACGCCAAAATCCACACTCGTTTTTTGCACACTTCTGTACGCTAAATTCCATGCGCTTTTTTGCCTTACTTCTGTACGCCAAAATCCATATGCTTTTTTTTTGTCTTACTTCAGTACGCCAAAATCCACGCGCTTTTTTTGGCTCATTTATGTACGCCAAAATCCACGCCCTTTTTGGCTCACTTCGGAACGCCAAAATCCACACGCTTTTTTGGCTCATTTCGGTACGCGCAAATTCACGCGCTTTTTTGGCTCACTTATATGCGCCAATATCCATACACCAGCATTTATGCACTCCAATACAGGAAAATAACCACCTACATAGACATCACTTTGAGTCCAAAATCCCTCTCAGATGATAAACTCACCTGGAAGCCACACTGGACTGGGGGACTTGAAGAGTTATGATCCCAAATCACATGTGGATACATGTCAAAGAGGCCACACCACTCTAAGCTGGCGTCCTCGTCACACGAGAGCATCCAGAAGGTTCTATAAGCTTCTGGAAAAGAACACCTGGCGATAGAAATATGCTCTCAGCAGAAAAAAAGTACAGTACGTGGACCAATAGCGAGACGCCAGCAAACGATTACAAGATCTTGGGAGGACAAGGCGACAACCAGTACAACGTCAAGCTGAACTGGAGTGAATAACTGTGCTCCACGTCACCTCAAGGCCTGACGTCGTCTGAGAAGACAGGATGATTTTTCCTTCTGGTCGGACAGCTGGAAAACATTGGCTAGTTGGCAGGTCGCCTCCTCTCCCATTCTCCGGCTATAAATAGAAGGCTCAATCTACAGGTTTGGGGGTTCGATTCTTTACACTCACACTATAAACACACCTACTTTTCCTCAAAACGATTACGCATTTTCACGTCGGAGAGTGGTTATAAGGAGAACCCCCATCTTCTCCTCCTTGTAGCGAGTGACAGGTGTTGTTCGTTTTGCAGGATACCTTGCAGAGTCAAGCCATCCGTCGAGTGAAGGACAAGATTGATCTCCTCGACACGAGACGAACTAGCTATTTAACCAAGTGTTACTTAGTGTTTCTTCAAATACTAATTTTTTAATTGAAAGGCATAGAGAAAATCAGAAACTATGCAATGTTGCATAATCGTACTAGTATAAAAACTCTTACCTATGACCCCAGATGTTAAGTGGAATTGTCGTCATAAAAATCTTCCAAATTAATGAAGTGAAGATTTAAGAAGATCTGAACTATAGCCATTCTTGTGCAATTACATGAAAAAAATCACATTTATACTCATCATTCTTGTGCAAATACATGAAAAGAAAATGAAAGAATTGTCGGTGCTTGCGGCCAAAGGTGGTTGGGTTATATAAGACATAAACAAATCTTTCTCTCTCTCAATATATATGGGAGACATAGAAAGAAAACTAATATTAGTTTAAAAAACTAACAAACCCAAATGAATGGACCTTCTTTTGTCACGTGTTACATTTTTTTTACAAAATCTGTTATGTGTAACAACCAGATGTTGACATGCGTAACAACTTTTGCAGACTTTTTTTTAAAGGTAAAAGTTGTTACGTAACATGTGGCAGCTTCTGGTTGTTACACGTAGCACGTCTGCAAAAAAGATGTAACACATGGCAAAAGGAGGTCACATCATTTGGGTTTCTTAGTTTTCCTAACTAATATTGGATTTCTTCCAATAACTACCCTATATATATTAAAATATAAAATGTAGTGATGATGTGATAATGTTTTTTGGTATTTTTTTGTTTTTTATATGGTGAGTTTTGAGCGTTTAAAAAAATGAATTCTTTTTATGTGATAAGTGACTAAGCATTGTTTTAGGCGTTTTTTTTAGTTTTCTTATTGTGGATGGTATAAATTTAAAAAGTAAACCATTTCTACTTCTCTAATTTCTCTATAATCAACACAAAATATTCTTTTATAGAATGTAATTGTTTGAGAGTTCATTTGGCTTCTATTCTTATAGACGATATCCATATCATTTACCGGATGCTTTTTCTTCTTCAAGCAAAACATTTGTCATTTTGTCATTCACCTATAACATCATCTACAACCTTCCTTTTTGATGAGCTGGCCTTATTCTTCTTGAGATGTGCTAGTTTCCTCTTGTTATAAATTTGTATAGTTATAAATGAAAATAACTTACAGCATGCTGTTTTTCAGCCTCCACCTTTTTATATTATAACAAATAACATAACCAATTGTGAATAGTTGTTATTCATTATTGTTCCATTTTTTCAGCCTCCACCTTTTCAATGCAAACGATATTGAAATATTGACACCTTAACCAAATTATTCATGCAAATTAAACACCGCCTAGCTTCTTTTAAGTTTTGAGCGCTTTGTGTGTACCTGTCAGGATCTAAGTTTGAATCACTTGTAGTTTTTGTTTCTAAAGATGGAAAATGAATTGAATTATAAAGATATGCAGCGGAATTAATGAAAAACTTTTACTACAAGCAATCGGTCATTTGTTTTCATCACCATCATACTAACTATCTAACCGCTAAGCATCTTTTGTGATGTCATGGTTGATAGTGACAGCTAACAAAATTTAACTAACTAAAACACTGCTATACTAATACTATCAGTGCATAGCATTGTTACATTGAATAAAGTAAAACTAGTCTAAGCACTGATATCTATCCTCTGATCTTGTTTCTTCTAGCAGACCTTTGCGTCTCTATTCAATCAGATGGAACAGTTGTTTAAGGAAAGCAGTGTAAAGGTTGATCAGAGGTTGTAACCTCTGATAGTTGAACCAAAGCTCGGATAGTGAATTTGGCTTTGATATCATCTGTTCCTTTGTTAGGGTTCAATCCCAACAATCTCCCCCTGGAATAGATGATGCCAAAACACTTGATTATTCTTGGTCTTTATTCCTCAACAGAAGTTCTCTGATTTGGCCTTTAAACTGTAATTCAAATTTCAGTGAAACTTCATCATCATCATCATCCTTTTCGAGTGTCAGATCCAAAAGATCTTGAAGGTCTTTTGCATTAAGCTTATATACAAACTCCATGCTAATCTTGACAGCAGCACCATTACACTTGAGCATCGTGGGAGTCTTTATCGACTTTCCACTTTAGAATTTTTGGGTCTTCTGGCTTTCTAGGATGACTTTTATTGGTTGAGGTTTGAAGAGCTTTTTGTTGAACTATCTTTGTCAATTCTGCTTTGAGCTTTTCACTAACTTCATCTGTGTGATAGTCAACCATGTTTTTAATTCCCTCTTTGATGTGTTCAAACACTCTCTTGTCTTCTTCATCTATCTTTTCTTGCATTTTTAATTGATTGAAAGCAAGGATGGAGGGGACATATGATGAGATAGACTTTTTAGAGTGTTGAGCTTTATGAATATCATCTGATGGAGGGTAAATTATTTAGGAGGCATGTTTGGATCTTTCTTCCTCCTCTCTTCTAACATCTTATAAGTATCAATCACCCTGACTTCTCCCACCTTGTCACTTGATTCCTTGAACCATAGTGATTTTGTATCAATTCTTCTTTTATCCTTTTGATCTTCAAAGCTCTGTCTGGCATGTCTTTCTTGTATTTTTCCCAGTTAGGAGGAGTTGGCTTCTTGTGAGGGTCTTTTAACATTTCTTGCATTCTTTTAATCTCTTCCATTAGCTCATCCATACTCCAATCCTTGAACTTTGCCTTTGTTGCCTGATATTGCTTGTTCTTCATGATATGTTCAATGAGTATGTTTAAGGCATTGATCTTCCCTTTCTGACAGCTTATTACTCAGATCTTTGACAAAATCTTGCAGTGTTCTGGCTTTGCTTACCTGAAAAGACATGATGGTCTATATCTCTCTATCACTTTTACCAGCTATGTCTCTTTTTGCTATATCCTCTGCTTGTTTAAATTTGAGTTCTATATAAGCATCAATATTTGCTGTCTTGGGTAGCCATCAAGAGATAATATGATTCTTTTGTCAGGGTCTTCCTCATAATAAAAACTTAGAATTTCTGCCCTGACTGCTGGTAAATCAAGAGGATATTGCTTTACTGCAGGTATAACTTCAAGGGGATCAGTGGTTTGAGTTGAAGATGGTGGAAGGATTGATGTAGAGGTTAGTGGTTGTGAAGATAAAGGAGTAGGAGCAGGAAAGATCTCTTCTTCATTCACAATCTTTGTAGTCCTCCTCCTCTTGAATTTAACTTCAGGTGATGATGGATGAGTTGGAATTCTGGTTGGTGTTGGTAGAGGTTGGGTGGATGTATTAAAATTGACCATGGCAGTGGATGAGATTTCATCTGCTGCAACCTCTGCTGTATCAACAGATGTTGACACAACAGTTGCTGTAACATCTGCTGTGGTGGAAATGGGTATGGAAGTTGAAGTGAGTGTGATTGATTTTTGGAGAGCAGAGGTCTTAATGTTTGGATTTACAGCAGGTTCAGTTTTGGAAGGTGTGGAGTTGGTCGCCTTACTTTTCTAGCAGGTCTCCTCTTTGCTGAGGTACCAACCTCTTCCTTTTCTTTTTGCTGCTTAATCTTTTGCTCAACCAATACCTTGCCATCAAAATACACTTTTTTCTTCTGCTTCTCATTTTCTCTGGACAAGATCCATCTGTTAGATCCTTTTTCTTTGAACCATTTGGCCTGGGAATATCCACTATTGGCTTTGCCATTTGATCATCTATTTAAGCTTCTTATGTCCCAAAGGTTTCTTCCCCTTTTTGGCATCATCTTCAGTGTTTTCAAAAATTACTGTAGGAGGAGCAGTACCGGTGGTTTGGAGAAAGCTTTTATTGCTTTAATATATGTCCTTGTATCCATGAATCTAGCTTCAACCATGTTTCATACTTCCTGCATTTGATGTTTGTGTTGTTGATCAGAGAAGTGCTTTTGTTGCTGAAACGAAGGGTCTAGGGCTTCTTTAAGATCAGCAGTGGTTAAGACAGAGGGTTGGCTCTTTATAGCTAACAACTGCTTCACAAGATTTTTAATCTCATCAACAGAAGTTTCAAGCATTGATACTCTCTCCGTCAAATCTATTTTAGATCATCGCCTAATTTAATAGGATCATCTGACTCCTACCTGAGGTGGTAGTTATATCTAAGGTATCATGAGCATGTGTTTTGACACTAGCTTCAACCTTAGATGCCCCTTGTTCTTAGTACTGGGGACTTCCCACAACATCAGAGGTTACCTTGGTAGCCTCAGCAGTGGTTGCCTTCAACAGAGACTTAGTAATGTAACCATTGTCCAAAGGAAAACTAGGTAGTTTTGCAATTGTAGTGGCTGCTCTAGTTGAACTATCACCAAGGGTTACATGTAACCCAAGGGATGTAGCCTCTTCATTTGCTGATGGGCTAGCAAAGAATAGAGAATTAGACCCAGCATCATGTTGAAGTATATTCTCAGTGATAGGTTGGTGAGAAGTGTTAGATAATGTCTACTCTAGTTCAATTGCATTTAGCAAGGGTATAAAGGTTTGTGGTAGTGATTTTTTTGGAGAAGGGATAGGTGCAGAAAGAAACATTGCCCTGGGAGATGGGCTGTGGAAGATAGAACCAAGTGGTCCTAGAGCTTCATAATTTGGTGTCCCTGTGTTTACAACCTGATCCTTTTGTGAGGATGCAGGAGGAGTTTTATAGCCAGGTGGAGATCTCTCAACCATCTGCTGTGAAGAAGTAGCAGCAGTGGTTTGTGACTTTGGTGGTGTCACAGGGTTTACCTCTGGGATCTCATCTTCCCGAGGACCCTTTTTGGGTTTGGTAGGTTTTCTGGATGTTTTTGTTGGTTTCTTTTTGGTGATTTTAGGTGTGGGTTTCAGAGCAGTGGTTTCAATGCTCTGATCACCTAGAGCAGTGGGCTTAGTAGCAGGAGGAAGAGATTGAACATTTTGTTCTTGTAAAACTGGCTCAACCTCCTCTACTTCTGTTTTAGAAACCTGTTCTTGATTTTTTAGTCGTGTAAAAAGTTCATGAGTTAGGCAGCAAGGTGTGGTCACTGCGCCTTGTTTACTTGCTTCAGTTCGGATCTGGTCTTGCAAGTAAACACTCAAGAATCGAGGATGTATCAAGAAAGCTTTTCTTTTTCAGATATTTTAAAGTTATTTACAAGATCATTGAATAATACCTGGGAATAGTTAAAATTAGATTCAGTCAAAATTGCATATCCCAGATATTGCATGTTCAATGGAATTTCATTGAAAGCAATAGATTTTGCAGAGAGACATATTAAAATAGTATGGAAAAAGAATTTCATCTCTGCTAGAAAGTTGGGTTTAAAGATTGTCATACCTTTCAATTGGCCAGTGTAACCCCTTTCCACAAACTCTGCTTGCATCTCTCTTAAAGAAAATGTCACAGGATGTGCCATATCATTCAATTGAAAAACTTGAGAGATCGATTGTGGACTTATTTGCATAGGAATACCCCCAACCTTTGAGATTATTGCATAGGAACACCATCAGCGGATGTTTTGACCTTAGAATTTTGCCAGAAATCCCGAAGAGAATCGATGTAAATTTTGGTTTTGACTTTGAGCATATGCTTAAATTTTGAGTCTCTTAGAATCCAAATCATTGTGTGGTATCGTTTATTGACGTCGGTTTCTTCTAAGATCCCCGTGTAATTGTGTGGGGTTTTGATAATAAGGACGAATGGTGGTAAATCTTGCTTTGATTTCTCTGATTTTGTTTTAGGAGCCATGATTTGAGTGCAAACTGTCTTGAGATTTTTGAAATCGACACAGTTTGGTGAATCCTCTGTTCTGGATAGAATAGGGTTTTTGTAGAGTTTTTGAAAAAGTGATGATGACGTGGCATCTGATGCAACGACTTTCGAATAACATCTGACCACGTGTAACCTCTGATTGAAAATGGAAGACAGTTGTTTGGCTAAACACTGTTTGAAATTTTTTATCAGTGGATAAGAACAGTATTTGCAACTGTCAAAGGATACACTTTTTGACAATGGATAGACTTTTCTAAACAACAATGTTTTTGTGCTATCAGTGCTTCGAACAGACTTTGAGGATTTATTGAAAAATTCAATTTTAAACTATTTTTAAGGATGGATATAGATTTTCTAAAAACATTTTATTGCTATTTACACACGGATCACAAAGAAAATTTGTTTTTAATCCATGTTTAGCATTCCAAGCCTAGAGATCAAACTGTCAAAAGTGTGAGCATCAAGTGCTTTTGTCAACACATCTGCCAGTTGATCTTTGGTATGGACATGTTGTAAAGAAATCAAACCTTTTTCATAGCAATCCTTCACAAAGTGATGTCTAATGTCAATGTGCTTAGTGGTGCAATGAGAGACAGGAGTTTTGATGATATTTTCTGCTAATTAACTATCCATTTTGAGTGGAGTCTTTAAATCAGTGATACCAAAATCCAGCAATTGATTTTGAAGCCACTGGAGTTGAGTAGTACAACTTGCAGCAGCTATATACTCTGTCTTCGCAGTGGATGTAGAAACTGTAACTTGCTTTTTGCTTTGCCAAGACACTAAGCAATCACCTAGGAATTGGGCTCCTCCAAATGTGGACTTCCTTGTTGTTTTACATCCAGCAAAGTCACTATCCTGCAAGCTCAATATTACCATTAGCTGGATACCAGATACCAAGTGTGGGAGCACCTTTTATGTATCTGAATATCCTTTTTACAGCAATAAGATCTGATTTTCTTAGCAATGACTGTGATCTGGCACAAACACATGTTGCAAACATGATGTCTGGCCTTGATGCAGTTAGGTATAGTAAAGACCCAATCATGCTTCGATACAATGTTTGATCAACAAGGTCATCTTTGCCATCAAATGTGACAAGCTTGGATGTTGCCATGGTGTGCTGCAAGGTTTACAATCATCCATATCAAATTTCTTAAGTAGTTCTTTCACATACTTATTTTGATGGATGAAAGTGCCATGTTGCATTTGTTTGACTTGTAAACGAAGAAAACATTGCAACTCACCCATTGCACTCATCTCAAACTCTGCTGCCATGAGTTTTCTAAACTCTTCACACATGGCAGTGCATGTGGATCCCAAAAGGATGTCATCCACATAAATTTGGACAAGAATCAAATCATTTCCTTTCCATTTTTTAAAAATACGGTTTTATGAATCCTACCTCTGGTGAAACCAATGGATAAGAGAAAAGTGGATAGAGTTTCATACCAGGCTCTGGGTGCTTGTTTTAGACCATATAGTGCTTTGTTTAACCTGTAAACATGATCATGATGAAATGCATCTTCAAAACCAGAAGGTTGACACACATATACTTCTTCCTTGGTTTTTCCATACAGGAATGCACTTTTGATGTCCATTTGATACACCTTGATGTTGTGGTTAGCAGCAAAAGCTAAGAACAGTCTGATGGCCTCCAATCTTGCAACTAGAGCAAATGTTTCATCATAGTCTACGCCTTCTTCCTGTCTATAGCCTTGAACCACGAGCCTTGCTTTGTTCTTGACAACAATGCCCCTTTCATCTGTTTTGTCTTGAAGACCCACTTTGTGCCAATAGGACATACATCTTTTGGCAGTGGTACAAGT
Organism: Scalesia atractyloides; assembly: GCA_947069175.1. Classification (NCBI taxonomy): domain Eukaryota; kingdom Viridiplantae; phylum Streptophyta; class Magnoliopsida; order Asterales; family Asteraceae; genus Scalesia; species Scalesia atractyloides. Next base: position 26,784,209 of record CAMTDV010000016.1, on the reverse strand, counting down.
TCCCATACCTGTTGTCTTTTGAACTGTAGGAGCTCCTCTTGCATGGTTTCTACCCAACTGTTGTCTTTTAGTGCCTATTGGTACTTGACAGGTTGTGTGAGTGATAGAGAACCAGCAAAAAGACAAATGTTTTGGGATTGGCTTCTGGTAAGCACTCCCTCGTTGAAGTTTCCAATAACTTGATCCACATGATGGCTTTTGAGGAAAATCAATTCACCTTGATAGGGGACAATGGCATTCTGAGGTGAAGCTTGCAATTGTGTATCATCTGAGCTATCCTCTGTTGGCGAATTTGATGGTCCGGCCTCTGATTGGAATGGTGGTGGAGGAATTGGTGGAATGGATGTGAAAGTGGGTTGACTTTTGTCCATTTGTTGTGTGTAACATTTGTAAAAATCGGGTCTTCAAAACCCGCTCCGTTTTGTAATCAAGTACCAAGTTATAAAAGTTACATTAAATATTTATGATTATTTTGAGTTAAAACGATACATAATTAATAAATCAACTAAACTATAAAAATTATATTTGATAAAAAGTTAAAATAAAATAAATAAAAAAATAATGAAGCTGCCGGGATTCGAACCCGGGTCAGCCAAGACACTTCAACAACTTAACACTCATTCCCTAAACCACTCCGCCACATTGTGTTTTCTGCTAACTCTAGGAACACAAATGAAATTTATACACAAACTCAGTTATAACCGATGGCGCCATCTGAGAAACGGTAATCGGCAAACCAAGCGTCAAATCGATTGTTTACCTCACACATTCAGTTTATAACCGATGCACGACGGTTTTTAATCAATCAGAAATTGATTAAACTTCAAGACTCATCATTGTTGATTTTAAAACCGAAAAAGAACATCAAGTTCAGAATTACACAAACTCCAGACCACTCTCGCGATTCAGAGATATCATACCAATACTCTATTTCCTTTTCGTCGCATTTTCAGACCATCAGAGCGCCTAAAACAGCTCGCCGGAATTCTCTACAAAAGTCGCCGGAAAACCGTATTCAACTCAAACCGGTAAAATACTTCTACTTTACGGTTTCAATCTATTGTTAGAACCTTACTAACATTAACCCATCGCTCAAAATCAACCACAGACGTCATTGCTGGACTTTCTGTGTTCGCCGGAAAACTTCTGGAATTGCCGGAAACTCGTTAATTACCGGTATGCACATTCCAACGTACTGATAATCAATACTCATTAGTTCAATTTCATATCTAATCCCTTAAACCTGTTAATTGATTCTCGCAGCCGAAGGTTTCAAAAACAGAGCCGACAAGTTTCGCCGGACTCTCTGAAGAAGACAACCTGTTCGGTATCTTCTTTCCCCAAACTTTTCGGTTCAAAGCATTCAAACTAGACATCATGTTTATTAACTAAATTAATCACGAATCGGTTGTTTGATTGATGTCTGTGTTCGTAATGAAGAAGACGAGTTCAGTGATAACATAAGATTAATTAAAATCGGAATTATAAACGGGTTAGACATACAGTCCAGCGGTGGACTGTGTGCAAACAAAAACTATACACGTCCCGAGTTCGATCCCTGCTACACGCACACCTTGTGTAATAAAATGTCTTTTTGATCAAGAACTAAACCAGGTTAACTTAGATAGTTGTTAAGTATAATAAAAACCGAGATAATAACCGGGTTAGACACACAGTCCAGCGGTGGACTGTGTGCAACATGAACTACACGTCGCGCGTTCGAAACCCGTCACGAGCACCGGTCCGATTGAATTAAAATGTTTTTGCAAATAAAGGAAATTCGGTTAAATCGAATAAGTGTATAAATATAATTAAAAACGAGATTATTTCGGGTTAGACACGTAGCTCAGTTGGTGAGCTGCGTGCACGCGAACGGGAGGTCGCCGGTTCGAATCTCACCCGCGCAGATTAATTCGCTGACCGAACGGGAGGTCGCCGGTTCGAATCTCACCCGGCGCAGATTAATTCGCTGACCGAACCGGTCAACGGTCAACGGTCAACGCTAAAAAAAATAATATTTTTTATATTTTTATTTATTTAATTTAATTTAAAAATCAATAAAAATACTTAAAAATAACATTTTTAAAGATAGAAAATAGCCATAAACTCACAAAAATATATCTAAAAATTTCATTAAAATCCTTAATAAAATCCATCCATTTAATATATTTTTCCATTATTATTTAGGTTAGTATTCCTCGTTGATCCGCTCATCTAAATAGTGCGCATCTCACCATCTCCAATCCAACGCACCCAATGTGAGTGAATCTTACAAATTCCCCGTTTTAATCATGTTTTGGGGTGTATCATGTGTCTTTGTATATATATATTATTACTAAACCATTGTGCATACATCATATCATGAACTTGTGTATTCAGTTTGTTGCTGTTAAGTAGTTATCATTGGATGCAATTTATTATTCAGTACATGCAATTTCATAGGCCGCCGCTCCCCATTACATTATGAGCGTTGAGCATGTTCCCCATTTTATTATGCGGTTGAACCTGGCGTGCCCACATACGATCGGCTCCGTTTGATTGAGCCTTGATCGCACAGACATTTTCATTTTCAGTACATGCAATACGATTGGCTCCGTTTGATTGAGCCTTGATCGCACAGTTTCATTTATGTTATTTACAGTATGATGTTGGTATGTTCATGTATGCTGCCATGTGTTATTGTATGTTATAGTTGTGACTGCTATTTGCCAATATTTGGTTATTTACATTTGCTCATCTATGATTATGCACAATTTTCATTGATAAACTAACAATTAAATCATTATCAAATGTTTATCTAATAAGGTTCACTCGCCAACTTATGTTGACCCAAAAACCCCCATTTTACACATGATACAGGTGAAGCAGCTCCAGCTAGGAACACATAGGCTTTGGACTAGAAGAATAAAACGATTTAGTGTTGGGATGATTATGCTTGGTTTATTTCCTTTGTATTGAATGAACATGGTTGGATATTTGGAAATGTAATTTTGACTTTATTAAATATGAAACATAATAGTAAATGTCATGAGTTTTGGTGATAACCCAATTATGCCCCGACTCTTATTCCGCTGCGGGTCGGGGTGTGACAGATTGGTATCAGAGCACATGACTATAGGGATATAGGATAGGTTATTAGACCCTTAGAGCTTATACTATAGTCGATTAGAAACTTATAAGATTTTTGTGTGTTATATGCCAAATTTCATGATGTTTATATGTTTTATGTTAAATGTTACATTTGATATTGTGCAAGCATGTTCATAAGTATGTATTATCATATAATGCCTATCATGAATCGTATGCTCATAACATCACATCCATGAAAGCACACACCACATCATGATTGATTTTACAATGATTTTCGTGTTTTCAAATCTCATCAAAGTGAGTTCTCATGACGGACATGTAGTAACTGGAAGGGTACCAGTACCGGTAGTCGGAACGTCCTGTCTAGGCTGGCATTCGTATAAATCCAAAATAAAGGACCAGTTTGCCTACCTGGGGACTAACGATGAGAGTACGAAGTACCTATTAGGCCAAAGCATGCTATACCAAACGTCGGGTGAGCTAACCCCACTTTGAGTTGTCATTGTGTCTACACCTGGACACGTTCCGACCAAACATCTCATGAACATATTTTGTGGTTTGCATTCGGGGGATGCGAGTGTTAATTGCCAATACTAATGTGAATCCTACAAAGCCAATAGCCATGGGGGCCCACATGACTATGTAGGTGAAGGTATGGGGGACATTTGAGGCCCAACATGAGCGAACCCAAGACATCCTATGGATGTAGTTGCATTATTGATATTTATGTTATTTTCATTTTTTTTAAAAACACATGACCTCTAAAAAAACACCATAAACTCACAATCTTCTCATTTTATGATCCTGTAGATGTCGTCTAGACAGCAACGAAGGGGTAAAAGATCGGGAAGGTCTCAGGAACGTTTGGCCACTCAGATCGCGAAACAGATGGCCACGATACTTCCTGATATTGTGGTCCAAGTACAACAAGCCCTTGCTACAAATCCTACTAACCCTCCCCAACAACAGGACCAGAACATCGACAACCCTCCTACCAACAAGTGCTCTTACAAACATTTTAAGTCCTGTGATCCTCCTAAATTTGAAGGGACCGAGGGTGTCACTGCTCTCCTACATTGGTTCGAGGAGATGGAAAACACCTTCCTAAACTGCGATTGTCCTGAGGATCGCAAGGTTCGATACGCCACCGGGAGACTACTTGGAGTAGCTCTCACTTGGGGAATACTGAGAAAGGGAAGAGGGGAACGGAAGATGCGATGGCCTTAACTTGGGAGGAGTTAAGGGAAATCATGACTAGGCGTTTCTGTCCTAGAAGTGAAATTAAGAAGTTGGAGGATGAATTTCATGCTCTAAAGCAAAAGGAGGGTGATCACACTACCTACAACAAGAGATTTTTGGAGTTGAACCAAATGGTTCCAAATCTGTTCACACCAACCTATCGTCTGATTGAACATTATATTCGAGGACTTCCCTCGAAAATCCAAGATTCAGTTCTCAGCGTTTCACCAGTAACACTTAAAGCTGCTATGGAGTTAGCAACTAAACTGACCGAAAACCGAATTCGCAATGGGAAGTTCAAAGAAGAGAAGAAGAAAGCCCCTGTTGAGGGACAAACTTCAAACCATCCCATTCCTTCCTCTAAGTTTGCTAACAAGAGGAAGCGTAACACCAGAAATTTTGCAGTTACCCAAACCGACACCCCTATTCCTGCTGCACCCATTACTCAAGTCACTCCTTCACCCGCAACATACAGAAGACCCTACATAGGCCCGTTACCAAAATGTAACCGTTGCCAATATCACCATTCCCCTGATCATCCTTGCCAATACTGCACCGGCTGCGGTCGCGCAGGACATACTGTTCAAAACTGCCACATGCCTCAACGAACAAACCGCCACCAACCTTTAACCCAAACCCACCAACAGTTAATGGGTCAAGCCCAACAACCCCTACCATTTCCACCCACCCAACATTTAGCCCAAACATACTACCAACCCAATTATCCTATGGGCCAACCTATGCGGGCTTGCTTCAATTGCGGCGACCCGAGTCATTTCAGAAACACATGTCCAAGGCTGGTTAATATTATTCATGCTCAGGCCCAAGCCAACCCAGTGAACCAAGCAAACCAAGCTCCCCCACCTGCAAGAGGGAGAGCTTTCAATATCAACGCTAACCAGGCCAGAGCTGACGGCAATGTGGTCAACGGTACGTTCCTTATAAATGGTAGATATGCATCTATATTATTTGATACTGGTGCGGATAGAAGTTTTGTGTCTTTAGAGTTTGAACCTATATTAAGTAAAAATTGGGATAAGCTCACGGAATCCATAACGGTAGAAGTTGCGGACGGGAAGCCAGTTTCATTAGACTCTATTCTACGCAACTGTACACTCACCTTAAACGACCACGATTTCTCAGTCGACCTTATTCCTATGAAGCTGGGAAGTTTTGACATCATAATCGGCATGGATTGGCTCAGTCAACATCAGGCGGAAGTTGTATGTCGTGAAAAATTTATTCGTATTCCTCTTTCAAACGGTCAGACTCTTCGAATCATTTGAGAAACCTCGTCGAAAGGACTCAGCTTAATGTCTTGTCTTCAAGCTCAAAAATATCTTCGCAAGAATTATGTCGCGTTTTTAGCCCATATCATCAAAAAGGAAATCGCAGAGAAGAAACTTGAAGACATTCCTGTAGTAAAAGACTTCCCACAAGTTTTTCCTGACGACATTTCAGGACTTCCTCCAGTTAGAGACGTCGAATTCCGTATTGATCTTATACCTGGTGCTACACCAGTTGCAAAGTCTCCGTATAGGTTAGCCCCCTCTGAAATGCAAGAGCTAGCCAGTCAATTGCAAGAGTTGACTGACAAGGGATTCATACGTCCTAGCTCATCGCCTTGGGGTGCACCTGTCCTTTTTGTAAAGAAGAAAGATGGATCTTTCCGTATGTGCATCGACTACAGAGAGCTCAACAAGTTAACCATCAAAAATCGCTATCCTTTACCTCGCATTGATGATATTCTTGACCAACTACAAGGTGCCAGCTGCTTTTCAAAAATCGATCTTCGATCTGGCTATCACCAACTTAGAGTGCATGAAGAAGACGTCCCTAAGACTGCTTTTCGAACTCGATATGGCCACTATGAATTCATGGTTATGCCGTTTGGATTAACCAACGCACCAGCTGTCTTCATGGACCTAATGAACAGAGTCTGCAAACCTTATCTTGATCGATTTGTTATAGTCTTCATCGACGATATTCTTATTTATTCAAAATCTAAAGCTGATCATGAGCGTCATCTTCGACTCATTCTTGCACTTTTAGAAAAGGAAAAGCTTTATGCCAAGTTCTCCAAATGTGAATTCTGGTTAAAAGAGGTGCAATTCCTCGGGCATGTAGTCAATGACAAAGGAATACATGTTGACCCTTCAAAGATCAAAGCAGTTCAAGAATGGCAAGCTCCAGTACACCAACTGAAGTAAGATCTTTTCTTGGACTAGCTGGCTATTATCGTCGGTTCATTTCAAACTTCTCTCGCATTGCTGTGCCACTCATGGCTTTAACCCATAAGGGAAAACCATTCGTATGGGGACCCAAGCAAGAAGAAGCTTTTCAAACTCTTAAACAAAAACTTTGTGATGCACCAATCCTCACTCTTCCTGAAGGTTGTGATGATTTTGTAGTCTATTGCGACGCGTCAGGGCAAGGATTAGGTTGCGTTCTCATGCAAAGAGGAAAAGTCATAGCTTATGCCTCGAGACAACTCAAGACACATGAAAAGAACTACACCACTCATGACCTAGAACTTGGAGCCGTTGTATTCGCTCTTAAGATATGGAGACATTATCTCTATGGTACTAAGTGTGAAATATACACTGACCACAAGAGTCTTCAACATATCTTCAATCAAAAAGAGTTAAATATGAGGCAACGAAGATGGGTCGAACTCCTGAATGATTACGACTGTGAAATTAGATACCACCCTGGTAAAGCAAATGTGGTGGCTGATGCACTTAGTCGAAAGGGTTATGCGAACTCCATTCATCTTCTATGTTCGCAAATTATAACCGACATTAAAGATCAAATTCGTGAAGCTCAACATGTTTCAATAACAGAAGAAGACGTACGAAAAGAGATGTCCTGTGGAGCCGAGCTAAAACTTGAAACTAAATCAGACGGTATCCTGTATTACCTAGATCGTATCTGGATTCCTAACCACAACAATCTTCGTGAAACTCTTATGAATGAAGCTCACAAAACGCGATATTCTATACACCCCGGAGCCGATAAGATGTATCAAGACCTACGATACACCTATTGGTGGCCTGGAATGAAGAAGGATATTGCCGTTTTTGTTTCCAAGTGTCTCACATGTTCCAAGGTGAAGGCTGAACACCAAAGACCCACAGGACTTCTAGTCCAACCGGAATTACCTGTATGGAAGTGGGAAAATATAACCATGGATTTCATTACTGGGTTACCTCGCACTTCTGGTGGGTATGACACTATATGGGTGATTATAGACCGACTTACAAAATCAGCTCACTTTATTCCTATCCACGAAGATTTCAAGAACGAAAAGCTTGCACGTATTTATATCAACGAAATCGTGAGCCGGCATGGGGTACCATTAAGTATTATTTCTGATCGTGATGGTCGTTTCACCTCACGAACATGGCAAGCAGTACAATCCGCTATGGGCACACGATTAGATCTCAGTACCGCCTATCATCCTCAAACTGATGGACAGTCTGAGCGCACCATTCAAACTCTTGAAGATATGCTTAGAGCATGTGTCATAGACTTCAAGGGAAATTGGGACGCCCACCTACCATTGGTTGAATTTTCGTACAACAACAGCTATCATTCGAGCATCGGCATGGCACCTTTTGAAGCCTTATATGGTCGTAAGTGCCGATCTCCTGTATGTTGGCACGAAATTGGGGAAGCACAAATTACTGGTCCAGAATTGATCCAAGAAACCACAGACAAGATTCATCAAATTCGAAACAATCTTCTAGCAGCTCAAAGTCGTCAAAAGAGTTACGCAGATAAACGACGGAAGCCCTTAGAGTTTAACATTGGTGATCATGTGCTTTTAAAAGTATCACCGTGGAAGGGAGTAGTTCGTTTTGGTCAAAAGGGGAAGCTAGCACCACGTTACGTAGGACCTTTCAAGATACTCGAAAGAGTAGGTCCTGTAGCATACAAGCTTGACCTACCCGAAGAACTCAACAGGATTCATCCCACATTCCACGGTCGAACTTGAAGAAGTGCCTCGCTGATGAGAATCTCCATATCCCGCTGGAAGATATTCAGATTGATGAATCTATGCATTTTATTGAAAGACCAGTGGAGATCATGGACTACGGGGAGAAGCGTCTTCGTCGAAGTCGCATTCCAATTGTTAGGGTACGCTGGGAGTCGAAACGGGGACCTGAGTTTACTTGGGAACGTGAAGACTCAATGCATGAAAAATACCCGCATCTTTTTCCTACTACTTCAACTACTTAAATTTCGAGACGAAATTCCTAAAAGTAGGGGATACTGTAACATTTGTAAAAATCGGGTCTTCAAAACCCGCTCCGTTTTGTAATCAAGTACCAAGTTATAAAAGTTACAATTAATATTTATGATTATTTTGAGTTAAAACGATACATAATTAATAAATAAACTAAACTATAAATATTATATTTGATAAAAAGTTAAAATAAAATAAATAAAAAAATAATGAAGCTGCCGGGATTCGAACCCGGGTCAGCCAAGACACTTCAACAACTTAACACTCATTCCCTAAACCACTCCGCCACATTGTGTTTTCTGCTAACTCTAGGAACACAAATGAAATTTATACACAAACTCAGTTATAACCGATGGCGCCATCTGAGAAACGGTAATCGGCAAACCAAGCGTCAAATCGATTGTTTACCTCACACATTCAGTTTATAACCGATGCACGACGGTTTTTAATCAATCAGAAATTGATTAAACTTCAAGACTCATCATTGTTGATTTTAAAACCGAAAAAGAACATCAAGTTCAGAATTACACAAACTCCAGACCACTCTCGCGATTCAGAGATATCATACCAATACTCTATTTCCTTTTCGTCGCATTTTCAGACCATCAGAGCGCCAAAAACAGCTCGCCGGAATTCTCTGCAAAAGTCGCCGGAAAACCGTATTCAACTCAAACCGGTAAAATACTTCTACATTACGGTTTCAATCTATTGTTAGAACCTTACTAACATTAACCCATCGCTTAAAATCAACCACAGACGTCATTGCTGGACTTTCTGTGTTCGCCGGAAAACTTCTGGAATTGCCGGAAACTCGTTAAATACCGGTATGCACATTCCAACGTACTGATAATCAATACTCATTAGTTCAATTTCATATCTAATCCCTTAAACCTGTTAATTGATTCTCGCAGCCGAAAGTTTCAAAAACAGAGCCGACAAGTTTCGCCGGACTCTCTGAAGAAGACAACCTGTTCGGTATCTTCTTTCCCCAAACTTTTCGGTTCAATGCATTCAAACTAGACATCATGTTTATTAACTAAATTAATCACGAATCGGTTGTTTGATTGATGTCTGCGTTCGTAATGAAGAAGACGAGTTCAGTGATAACATAAGATTAATTAAAATCGGAATTATAAACGGGTTAGACACACAGTCCAGCGGTGGACTGTGTGCAAACAAAAACTATACACGTCCCGAGTTCGATCCCTGCTACACGCACACCTTGTGTAATAAAATGCCTTTTTGATCAAGAACTAAACCGGGTTAACTCAGATAGTTGTTAAGTATAATAAAAACCGAGATAATAACCGGGTTAGACACACAGTCCAGCGGTGGACTGTGTGCAACATGAACTACACGTCGCGCGTTCGAAACCCGTCACGAGCACCGGTCCGATTGAATTAAAATGTTTTTGAAAATAAAGGAAATTCGGTTAAATCGAATAAGTGTATAAATATAATTAAAAACGAGATTATTTCGGGTTAGACACGTAGCTCAGTTGGTAGAGCTACGTGCACGCGAACGGGAGGTCGCCGGTTCGAATCTCACCCGGCGCAGATTAATTCGCTGAATGAACCGGTCAACGGTCAACGCTAAAAAAAAAAATATTTTTTATATTTTATTTATTTATTTTAATTTAAAAATCAATTAAAAATACTTAAAAATAACATTTTTAAAGATAGAAAATAGCCATAAACTCATAAAAATATATCTAAAAATTTCATTAAAATCCTTAATAAAATCCATCCATTAAATATATTTTTCCATTATTATTTAGGTTAGTATTCCTCGTTGATCCGCTCATCTAAATAGTGCGTATCTCACCATCTCCAATCCAACGCACCCAATGTGAGTGAATCTTACAAATTCCCCGTTTTAATCATGTTTTGGGGTGTATCATGTGTCTTTGTATATATATATTATTACTAAACCATTGTGCATACATCATATCATGAACTTGTGTATTCAGTTTGTTGCTGTTAAGTAGTTATCATTGGATGCAATTTATTATTCAGTACATGCAATTTCATAGGCCGCCGCTCCCCATTACATTATGAGCGTTGAGCATGTTCCCCATTTTATTATGCGGTTGAACCTGGCGTGCCCACATACGATCGGCTCCGTTTGATTGAGCCTTGATCGCACAGACATTTTCATTTTCAGTACATGCAATACGATCGGCTCCGTTTGATTGAGCATTGATCGCACAGTTTCATTTATGTTATTTACAGTATGATGTTGGTATGTTCATGTATGCTGCCATGTGATATTGTATGTTATAGTTGTGACTGCTATTTGCCAATATTTGGTTATTTACATTTGCTCATCTATGATTATGCACAATTTTCATTGATAAACTAACAATTAAATCATTATCAAATGTTTATCTAATAAGGTTCACTCGCCAACTTATGTTGACCCAAAAACCCCCATTTTACACATGATACAGGTGAAGCAGCTCCAGCTAGGAACACATAGGCTTTGGACTAGAAGAATAAAACGATTTAGTGTTGGGATGATTATGCTTGGTTTATTTCCTTTGTATTGAATGAACATGGTTGGATATTTGGAAATGTAATTTTGACTTTATTAAATATGAAACATAATAGTAAATGTCATGAGTTTTGGTGATAACCCAATTATGCCCCGACTCTTATTCCGCTGCGGGTCGGGGTGTGACATTGTGGACTTTTATCAACAGATGTTTGGTTCTGAGAGCTGGCAGAGGTTTGAGTATTAACCAATGTTGACCTGGTAGAGCTTTCATCATTGCTACTAACATCTGCTCCTCTGCCTAAAGGATTGATTTTGAAATTCGGTAGAATGCAATCATATCCTTGCTCTTGAATTGATGACTGTGGGGTACCTGCATGGTTAGTCTTGACAGACACATCTTCAAATGTAAATTTGGATAGGTCAAACAGTTCAGCAGGATTTGCTGGGATTTTCAAAGATGAGAGTTCATTGAACTTCACATTCAGAGTTTCTTCAACACACTTGGTCCTAGAGTTAAAAACTATGTAGGCTTTGGCAGTGGTTGAGTATCCCAGAAAATAACCACAATCAACTTTGGCTACAAACTTGGATAATGAATCATTTAAATTTAAAATGAAGCATACCAAAGACTTTAAAATAAGAGATCAGAGGTTTGATTTTATAAAGCAATTCATAAGGAGTCTTTTGATGCCTGGGGTTTATCAAAACTCTGTTCTGAACATAACAAGCAGTGTTTACAGCCTCTGCCCAAAAAGACATGGGTAAACCAGAATCTGCTAGCATAGTTCTTACTGATTCAATCAAATTTCTGTTTTCCTTTCAACAAGCCCATTTTGTTCTGGAGTTCTAGGGATGCTATATTGCCTAACAATCCCTTTTGACTCACAGAAGGCATCCAACTCTTTGTTCTTAAACTCTGTCCCATTACCATTCCTAAAGATTTTTACAGGAAGATCAAATTGCTGTTCAACTTGTATAACAAAGTTTTGCAAAATGTTTGTTGTTTCAACCTTAGAGTGTAAAAAGAAAGTCCATGTGAACCTGGAAAAATCATCAACTATCCCAAGGCAACACCTTTTGTGATTTAAGCTCATGATTTTCACAGGTCCAAACAAGTCCATATGAAGTAACTCTAAGCACTGACTTGTTCTGGACTCTTCAATTGACTTGTAAGAACTTTTATGTTGTTTACCCTTCAAACAGGAAACACAATGTTCTTCACAAGTAAATTGTTTGTGAGGCAAACCTCTGACAAGACTTTGTTTTGAGAGAGTGGAGATGGTTTTTAGATTTGTGTGACCTAGTCTTTTATGCCATAATTCTGTTTCTTTGCTTGAAGCAACTGAGAACAAACATGCATTTGACATAGGCTTATCTTTTACCATGTCAACCACATACACATTTCCTACCCTATTAGTAGTAAGTTGTGCTTTGCTCTCTGCAATTATTTGATTAATCTTTTTAACAACCTTTGGACCTACTATCTGACAAGTTTCCTTGGTGAAGAAGGATCCATAACCATTATCACTCATTTGTGAGACACTCAGAAGATTGAATTTTAGCTTATCAATGAGATTCACATTCTCAAACTTGAGTTTTCCAGCTGAGACAGATCCTGACCCCATCACCTTTCCTTTTGAATTATTTCCAAAGGATATATCATCCCCTCCATGGGCTTTAAAATCTCTGAGCAGGGCTTTACATCTTGTCATGTGCCTGGAGCCCCCACTATCTACATACCAAAGACTGTCAAGGCAAGTAGAAGCTCCCTGAACATGGTTTTGAAATAATTAGTTCAAGTGAGTTTCCAAAGCCAGAATGGCTTTGGATGGGGTATAAGATGATCCATACTCAAGTTCAGATAAATTAGCAGTGGTTAGATTAGGTTTTTGTAACCACTGCTGGGAGCCACTTCCTATCAACTGTTGGTAACCATGAGGATGCCTATTTACCCTTGGCTTAGAAGGCTTTTTGTAAGTCTCATAAACCATAGGCACCTTTTGATATCTAGGCTGGCTTTTATCTCTTGGAAACTGGTTTGATTGAGGTGCATCTGTCACTTGAATTTATCTATGAACAGAGGTTTGATTTAAGGCTTTTGTGACAGATGTTTCAATTGATTCAAAGTTCTGTTTAGATTTGTTTTCAGGAAAGCTTGAAATTTCTCTTACAAGAGCTTTTGCTCTAATCTCTTTTACCTTTTTATGATAGATTTTGAGATAGGCACACTCTTGGGTCATGTGATTTGTTTTGTTGCAGATGGTGCATCTAGGAGATTTGGGTATAACACAAGTCTTTTTTATGTCATAGGCTTTTAAAAGAAAACAATCTGCAGCCACATGATTTCTCTTTTCACAAAATTCACAAAATAAGTATTTAACCTTTTCTTTCCTTTTCCTATCAAACTTTTTGAGAGCAGTGGGTGTAACCTCTGCTGGCAAGTCTTTGATAGGGATCACCAGTGCTTTTGGTGCTTTTATACCATCGGTGGTTGAAAAGTCCATTGGCTTGAAGTTTTCCAAAATTTCACATTCATCTGACCAGGTTGGTTTAAACTGATATTCTCAATTTCTTTATCTTTTGCTGAAACCTCTGGTTTTTCAAGAATGATTTTGTTTCCATTTTTATCTGTGATTTTAATTTCTTCACCAGCCAAGTTTGTTGGGACTATTTCAATCGGCTCAGAATCAATTTTTGAAACATTTTCACAAGTCTGGTCATGATCTCTAAAGCCTATTCCAAACTTTATGTTGCTCTTGATTTGAGCATCAAGCATAAGCTCATAACCTTAACAAGTCTCTACCCATTTTTCACAAGTAATCTGGGTAGATTCAAGCTCCTGTTCGCAAACCTTGTATTTTTCTACCATGGTTTGGAGCTGGTCTTTGGTTATGCTTGATTCATGCCTTAGGCTACTCATTTCAGAATCTTTTTCACTTAACTTTGTTTTCAACTCTTTGACAAGTTTTTCAAACTTAAGTTCATCTTCTAAAATTTTGTTTCTCAGGTTTTCATTCACCTATTTTATGTTTGCAAAAGCAATAATGCATTTGTCAGAACATAGATCTTTAAGGATCTGAGGTGATACCTTCGAAGCAGCCATATGAGCACAATGACACTCTTCTTCCTCACACACCTTCTCATCCCAAGGGTCAGATAGAGTTTCTTTTTCAACATCAACAACATTCACTTCAACCACTGGTGTAACTTCTGGTATTACCACTACTTCACAACAATCAAACACATCAGACTTTAACTCGTGCTCCACAGATTCATCACCTTCACAATGGTCTCCAAAGCCATTAAACATATATTTTCATTTTCGAAATAATTTTTGGCTATGAGAGCAAAGTTTTCATCTGTTAATTCCTCGGGCAAACTACTCCAATCAACAAAACCTTGTGTGGAAAAGCTTTGTTGATTAACCTCTACTGGTGTAGCAGTAGTTTGAGTAGGTTGCGTAACTTGTGGCACTTGCTGCACATGTACTTGAGGTGGTGCTTGGACGTATTGAATCTGTGGTGCAGGGGCTTGGACATAATGGACAGGAACTATAGCAACATGATGTGCAAAGTGTGCAGTGTTTTGCATTTGAGGTGCAGGGGTATATTGGGAATATTGGACAGTGCTTTGAGGTCTGTTGCCAGGATGTGTTACAATTGGTCCTGCAGATTGTGATCTGCATTCTTTGGCAAAGTGACCCATCTAGTTACATTTGTAACATTTGATTTTAGACTTATCCAACCCAACTTTTGTCACACCCCGACCCACAGCGGAATAAGAGTCGAGGCATAATTGGGTTATCACCAAAGCTCATGACATTTACTAATATGTTTCATATTTAATAAAGTCAAAGTTACATTTCCAAATATCCAAACATGTTCATACAATACAAAGAAAATAAACCAAACATAACAATCCCAACTCTAAATCATTTTATTCTTCTAGTCCAATCCTATGTGTTCTTAGCTGCTGCTGGTTCACCTGTATCATGTGTAAAAATGGGGGTTTTTGGGTCAACATAAGTTGGCGAGTGAACCTTATTAGATAAACATTTATTAATGAATTACTTGTTAGCTTACCAATGAAAAATTGTGCATAATCATAAATGAGCAAATGTAAATAATCAAGCAGTGGCAAATAGCAATCACAACTATAAACATATGATAGCATACATTAACATACCAACAACATACGATAAATAACATAAATGAACTGTGCGATCAAGGCTCAATCAAACGGAGCCGATCGTATTGCATGTACTGAAAATGAAAATGTCTGTGCGATCAAGGCTCAATCAAACGGAGCCGATCGTATGTGGGCACGCCAGGTTCAACCTCATAATGAAATGGGGAACATGCTCAACGCTCATAATGTAATGGGGAGCGGCGGCCTATGAAATTGCATGTACTGAAAATAATAAATTGCATCCAACAATAACTACACAACAGAAACAAACTGAATACACATGTTCATGATATGATGTATGCACAATGGTTTAATTATAGTATATATAAAAAGACACATGATACACCCCAAAACGTGATTAAAACGGGGAATTTGTAAAGATTCACTCACATTGGGTGCGTTGGATTGGAGATGGTGAGATGCGCACGAATTAGATGAGCGGAACAACGAGAAATACTAACCTAAATAATAACGGAAAAATATATTAAATGAGTGGATTTTATTAAGGATCTTAATGAAATTTTTAGATATATTTTTGTGAGTTTAAGGCTATTTTCTATCTTTAAAAATGTTATTTTTAAGTATTTTTAATTGATTTTTAAATTAAATTAAATAAATAAAAATATAAAAAAAATTGTTTATTTTGCGTTGACCGTTGACCGTTGACCGTTGACCGTTGACCGTTGACCTGTTGACTTGTTGACCGGTTCGGTCAGTGACATAGTTTGCGCCGGGTGAGGCTTGAACCCGAGACCTCCCGTACGCGTGCACGCAGCTCTACCAACTGAGCTACGTGTCTAACCCGAAATAATCTTGTTTTTAATTATATTTATATATTAATTCGGTTTAACCAAAATTCTTTTAATTTCAAAAACATTTTAATTCAACGAACCGGTGCCAGTGACGGGTTTCGAAACGCGCGACGTGTGACTTAATGTTGCACACAGTCCACCGCTGGACTGTGTGTCTAACCTGGTTATTATCTCGGTTTTTATTATACTTAACAACTAACTGAGTTAACCGTGTTTAGTTTTTAAACAAAAAGGCATTTTATTACATAAGGAGTGCGTGTAGCAGGGATCGAACTCGGGACATGCGTATATGTTTTGCACACAGTCCACCGCTGGACTGTGTGTCTAACCCGTTCATTTTACTGGTTTTAAATAAACTTATAACTTAGTTAACTTCGTCTTCTTCATTCAAATTTCCGACGACTGAATCACTGATCCGTTTCTTGTTTTTACGATTGACAAATATTCCTAAGGCTTTAATGAAATGACAGAGATGGTAATTAGAGGTGAACATACCGATGAATGGTTTATTTCAGATTTCCGGCAATGTGTCGGTCCCTGTTTTTATGCTCTTCAACTGAACAAGACAATTAACTGTTTTGATTAGTCAATCGTGGAATTGAAGTGATAATCAAACGTTAACAGCGGGATTGAAGGTCCTTACCGTTTTACCGACGGAAATAAAGACTTTCAGGAAAGTTCCGGCGAACTGGAATTAGTTGAATACAGCGCCTGAATTCGATTTCAATTGAGAGGTTTAAGTTAGAAATAGTCTAACAATTGTTGAACTAGAATGATATTGAAAGATTTACCGTTTGAGGATGAATACGGTTTTCCGGCGACTTTTGCAGAAAATTCCGGCGAGTTGATTTAGACGTTCTGACGGTCTGAAAATGTGACGATAGTGAAATGGGATGCTGGTATGATATTTCTGAGTCGCGAGAGTGGTCTTGAGTTGAAGTAATCTGAACTTGATTACTTTTCGGTTATAAAAACCGATAATGATGAGACTTGATGCTCAATCAATTCCGACTTGATTAAAAATCGTCGGTGCATCGGTTATAAACTGAATGTGCGAGTAAATAAGCGATTTGACGATTGATTTGCCGATTTCCGTTTCTCAGTTGGCGCAACCGGTTTAACCGAGTTTGTGTATAAATCTCATTTGTTTCCTAGAGATAACAGAAAACAAAAAGTGGCGGAGTGGTGATGTGAGTGTGTGTTAAGTCGTTGGAGTTGTTCTTGGCTGACCCGGGTTCGAGTCCCGGCAGCAACGTATTTTATTTATTTATTTTGTTTTAACTTTTTATCAAATATAATTTTTATAGTTTAGTTTATTTATTAATTATGTATCGTTTTAAATCAAAATAATCATAAATATTCAACGTGACTTTTATAACTTGATATTCGATTACAAAACGGAGCGGGTTTGAAAACCCGATTTTTACAAATGTTACAACTTTCAACCCCCCATGCAATCCTGAAAACCTTCTACCAGTTCTTTTGTAGAATTTACTTTCTCTAACACTTAAAAGTGCCATCTGATGCAAAATGTCCATCTCTTCAAGGTCAGTGGGTTCGAAATGTTGTAAATCATTCATTTCAAAAGATAGATTGTCAGAGGTTTGACTTTCACAATTTGCAGCAAAAACAAAATTGGGTGTACTGGGATCAGAGTTAAAATCGTTTCTAGATGTTATGTCTATTTGCAGCTAGACCCCTCCTCATGACTATATAAAGCAGTGTTTCCAAAAGTATAGTCATCAGTCATTTTCCCTGACTCTTGCAACTTCTTTTTCTAGTTCAACTCTCTCTCATAAGTGAGGAGTCGTCCATGAAGTTGTGTCAAGGTCATTTCTTTGTAACCAACAGCTGTTCTAGTGACATAAGCTATAGTCTCCCATTTCTCAGGTAAAGATCTCAAGAAACGACTATTGACAGTCGAATTTGGAAATTCCACATTTACCAATTTGAGCTCACTGTTGAGACAGCTATATCGTTTGAACTGTTGGGTTAATGAATCACCCTTAACGTGGCAAAACGTCTCATACTGTTGATTTAAAACCTTTCTATTATTCTCTATCACCTCTTCAGTACCATCGAATTGCTCTTTAAGAGCATCCCATAACTCTTTAGCACTATTACAATGAAGTAATCCCGCATAAATCTCATTGGGCAAAGCCAAAGCAACGATGCTAAAGGCCTTAGCATCCAATTCGATTTTAAGGAAATCCTGTTCAGAGTAATTTTCGAGTTTCTTAGGGACCTGGGTGTGGGGATCCTCTGTACTTGGAACCATGGGTACATGAGGTCCAAATACAACGGATCTCCAGCATCCGGTGTTCCTTTGAGCGAGAATATGACCCATCCGACGTTGCCAAAAAAAAATATTCATTTTGTTTCAACATCGGTGGTTTGAACATGGATCCAATATTGGATTCCGGTGTGTTTTGTGCCATTTCTCTTGTTTACAACAGATTTATGTTTTAAAAACTTTTGTAGTAATAAACTATGTATTCAAGTAAAACTATCAAACGAATTAGCACAAAGAGCTGATCTTTAAATCAATTTGACTGTTAAATCAAAATCGATTGACCAAGCTCTGATACCAATTTTCAGGATCTAAGTTTGAATCACTTGTAGTTTTTGTTTCTAAAGATGGAAAATGGATAAACTTTGCATGTGATTCACAAACTCACCCTTAGCCAATGACAGTCGTTTGATAGTAAGAAATGAAGAAGATAAAGTGAGAATTGATCTTTTTCAGGAAGACAAGTTAATTGTTACAACGTTCACCTATTTATACTAACTATCTAACCACTGAGCATCTTTTGTGACGTCATTGTTGATAGTGACAGCTAACAAAATTGTAACTAACTAAAACACTGCTATACTAATTCTATCAGTGCATAGCACTGTTACATTGAAAAAGTAAAACTAGTCTAAGCATTGATCTCTATCCTCTAATCTTGTTTCTTCTAGCAGACCTTTGCTTCTTGATTTAATCAGATGATAGGAATAGTTGTTTAAGGAAAGCAGTATAATGGTTGATCAGAGGTTGTAACCTCTAATAGTTGAAATAAGCTCGTATAGTGAATTTGGCTTTGATATCATATGTTCCTTTGTTAGGGTTCAATCCCAACAGTACCAATACAATACTAAACAATACAATACAAGTACATCCACAATACAGCAATTGTAAAACAAGAACGTTACCTACACTCTTGTTTTTGAAGTCCAACCAAGATTTTATGACTTCTCATGTTCAAATTAACATGATCATTAGTTATGTGGAAAAGATGTAGCTTACACATTAATGGATACATGTGTTCATAGCAAAGTAACATTTTGATTCATTTATGGGTGGACGGAGAGGGGTACTTTGTTTAGCAGATGATCCATGTGTATTTAAAACATCCATATCGTCACGCATGACCGCATGTATCATGTTCTTCTCTTTGGTCTACCCCATATCACCGTGTAAAACCTAATAGCGACTATTGTGCCTCTAATACCACTACACATACACGAATTTAAACATGTCAGAACAAACCATGCTCAGCTGGATTCTTTTAATAATGAAGCCACACACTCAAAACATGATCAGATGAGTATAAGCATGTTCTAATATCACTAAATGTATATATTTGTGTAGTTAACTAATTATATTCTAAATGAAGTGAATCTCCAAGAACTGTGACACCCATGATCACTGCAAGAACGATTGAGATGGGTGAGAACATTGCTGAAAAAACTGGACCTTACTGTAACATCCGTCGAAAAACGGGTTTCCAAAACCCGCTTCGTTTATTAATCGAATAACCAGTTACAATTTTTCGTTGCATATTTATTGCTCAAGTTAATTTTAAACGATACATAATTAATAAATATATTAGAATTTAAAAACCATAATTTAAAATTATTAATAAATAATGAATAAAAAAATAAATGCAGACGCCGGGTTTCGAACCGGGTCACTCACAAGACAAAACACACTACACACCGCTCCGCCACACGCCTCCCTTGTGAAAATACTGAAACAAATAATACTTAAAATAAAACCCGAATTCAAAACCGGAGGTCACCGCGCTCAGAACTCCCAATCACCGGAAAATCCGGCAATCCGCGACTTTGGCCAATTTCCTTTTGACCAAAACACGTTAACCGACTTCGACTTCGGTTATAACCGATGTTTGAACCTCAATTTTAGTCGTAACCGCCAGAAAATCCTTGACCGCGAATGAAGACCCAAAAACGGACCAAATTCACTCAGTTCTTCCTATAAATACCCACTCAATCTTCCGGAAATCCTTTCGCTCAGAACCACTCACTTTTTCGAAGCTTTAGCTCGTCGCCGGAGATATTCTGTATTCGCCAGACTTCCACCAGAAAACCGAGACTTACTTCAAATCGGTAAAATTCTCGACTCTTTTGTTTGCAATCCATTATTAGGCAAGTATTAACATAAATCGTTCAACCAGAATCTGTCTCAGACAACGTTGCCGGGAATTCCTGCACTCACCGGAAAATCACTGAGATTTCGAAGTCTCGTTGTCAATCGGTATAATCATCTAAACCCTCCTGATATCCCTTGTTTAATAACTTAATTGAACAACTCATTGATCAAAACTGTTAATTGATTCACTCAGACGGAGATCACCAATCAGAGTCGACGACTCTTGCCGGAAATCTGAGAAAACACATTCTGTTCGGTACATTTTACTCCGTAATCCTCTTTATCCATTTCATTCCAATCAATTATAAGTTCGATGACCGATTTAAACAAGAACAGTCGAACATCACTGTTCTGTATCTTTGTAAACGAAGAAGACGAAGTTGAATATGTGTATAAGTATAATTAAAAACAGATATTCGAACGGGTTAGACACACCGTCCAGCGGTGGACTGTGTGCACAAACAATGCACACGTCCCGGGTTCGAATCGCACACGTTACCGAATTTCAGAAATAAAACCAACATTTTTAAAACTTAATCAGATTAAGTCACATAATGTTTATAAGAATAATATAATCCATAAGTTAAACAGATTTGACACACAGCCCAACTGGTTGGGCTGTGCGCACTCGAACCGAAGGACCCGAGTTCGACTCCGGGTCCCTGCAACCGGTTCGGCAATATAAACCATTTTTAAATAAAACCAAATAAGTTTAAAATTAATTAGTATATAAATATAATTAAAACAGAGAATATTTCGGGTTAGACACGTAGCTCAGTTGGTAGAGCTGCGTGCACGTAAACGAGAGGTCTCGAGTTCGAACCTCACTCAGCGCATAATTAAACACAATCCGACCGGTCAACGGTCAACGGTCAAAAAGTCAAAAAAATTTTATTTATTTATTTTATTAATTTATTTTATCAGAAAATCAATTAAAAATACTTAAAAATAAGATTTTTAAAGTTAGAAAACCTCCTTAAACTCACAAAAATAAATCTAAAAATCACATTAAGAGTATGAATTAAAAGTACTAATTTACCGAATCATTTCGTTATTATTTTAGGTTATTTTTCCTCGTCGATCAAATCCTAAAATTCGTGCGCATCCAACGTCATCAAAGAACGCACCCAATGTGAGTGAATCTCTACCAATTCCCCGTTTTAATCACATTTTGGGGTGTATCATGTGTCGTTTAATTCCTTATTATATTTAAACACTTGTGCATCCATCATATCCGTGATCAAATGTGTATCCAATATGTATCAATTGTTGTGTGAATTATGATTAGATTGAAGTTATCATTTCAGTGCATGCATTTCATTAGGCCCATCAGCTCCCCGTGGGATACGGGTTGAGTATCAGGTGCCTCATTCGATCGGCTCCGTTTGATTGAGCCTTGATCTCACATACATCATCATTCATGTCATTCGATCGACTCCGTTTGATTGAGCCTTGATCTCATATACATCATCATTCATGTCATTTACACATCCAATGTGGTTTTTGTTTTTGTTATATATATATATGTTTGCTCACATGTGTTATTGCACAAATTTTCAATATTAAATACAACAAGAAATTAATAACAATGTTTTCTCAAGGTTCACTCGCCAACTTTTGTTGACCCAAAATATCCCCCGTTTTACACATGATACAGGTGATCCAGTTGAGGCAAGAAACACATAGGAAGGCCTAGAAGAATAAATCGGTTTAAGCGTTGGATTGTTTACCTAGTTTCGTTTCATTGTAATTGTATGGATTTTGATTTGGATATTTGAGTTGTAATTTGAATTTAATAAATATGAAACATTATAGTAAACATCATGAGCTTTGGTGATAACCCAATTATGCCCCGACTCTTATTCCGCTGCGGGTCGGGGTGTGACAGATTGGTATCAGAGCCATGACTATAGGGATATAGGATAGGTTATTAGACCCTTAGAGCCTATACTATAGTTGATTAAAATTTTAAATTGTTTATGCGTTACATACAAAATTCATGATGTTTATATGCTTTATGTTTAATGTTACATTCAATGTTATGCAAGCATGTTCATAAGTACATATTATTATACAATGCTCATCATGAATCATATCCTCATAACATATTATATCCATGAGAGCACACACCTCACAATTCCCATGATTTTTGCAACGATTTTTGTATTTTTCAAATCACATCAAAGTGAGTTCTCATGACGGGCATGTAGTAACTGGAAGGGTACGAGTACCGGTAGTCGGAACGTCCTGTCTAGGCTTGGCATTCGTATAAATCCAAAATAAAGGACCAGTTTGCCTACCTGGGGACTAACGATGAGAGTACGAAGGACCTATTAGGCCAAAGCATGCTATACCAAACGTCGTGTGAGCTAACCCCACTTTGAGTTGTCATTGTGTCTACACCTGGACACCCTCCTACCATACATCTCGCAATCATATTTCATGGTTTTCATTCGGGTGATGCGAGTGTTAAACCGCCAACACCAATGTGAATCCTACTAAGCCAATAGTCATGGGGGCCCACATGACTATACAGGCGATGGTATGGGGGACATTGGAGGCCCAAACATGAGCAAACCCAAGACATCCTATGGATGTAGTTGCATTATTGATATATTTTTATTCTTTTAACGACACATGACACCTAAAAAAAAACTTCTTAAACTCACAATCTTCCTATGTATGTTCCTGTAGATGTCGGCTAGGCAACTACGTGGAGGCAGAAAGTCAGGAAGATCCAATGAACGCTTGGCCACTCAAATTGCTAAACAAATGGCCGCGGTACTTCCTGACATCGTGATTCAAGTTCAACAAGCTCTCACCGCAAATCCTATCAACCCTCCCAATCAAGAAGACCAGAGCGTCGCCAACCCTCACTCCAAAAAGTGCTCCTACAAACACTTCAAATCTTGTGATCCCCAAAGTATGAAGGGACCGAAGGTGTTACTGCCCTCCTTCACTGGTTTGAAGAAATGGAGAACACCTTCCTCAATTGCGATTGTCCCGAGGATCGCAAGGTACGTTATGCAACAGGGAGACTGTTTGGAGTAGCCCTTACCTGGTGGAACACAGAAAAGGGTAAACGAGGAGTCGAAGATGCCATGGCCTTAACATGGGAAGAGTTAAGGGAACTCATGACAAGGCGCTTCTGTCCAAGAAGCGAAATCAAAAAGTTGGAAGATGAATTCCACTCGTTGAAACAAAAGGAAGGAGATCACACTTCCTACAACAAGAGATTTCTCGAACTGAACCAAATGATCCCTAATCTGTTCACCCCGTGTACCTCTTGGTTGAACACTACATTCGAGGCCTCCCCTCGAAAATTCAAGACTCGGTTCTAAGCACTTCGCCTGCAACACTTGAAGCCGCAATGGAACTAGCAACCGAACTTACCGAGAATCGCATCCGAAACGGCAAATTCAAGGATGAGAAAAAGAAAGCCCCCATTGAGGCCCAAACTCCAAATCATTCCGTCCCCTCTTCAAAGTTTGATGGTAAGAGGAAACGAAACAACAGAAATTTTGCCGTCACACAAACAAACCCTCCTATCACTACGCACCAATTACCCAAATTGCTCCCTCAGCTACACCATTTAAAAAGCCATACACCGGCCCATACCCAAAATGCAACCGTTTTCAATACCATCACCTCCCCGAAACTCCTTGCCAACATTGCACCAGCTGTGGTCGTGCGGGTCACACTATTCAAACTTGTCGCACGCTTCAACGAATGAACCGCAATCAACCCCAACCCAAACCCACCATCAGATAGTGGGTCAAGCCCAACAACCTTTACTTCTACCACCTGCACAACATATAGCCCAATCCTACTACCAACCCAACTACCCCATGATGCAACCCATGCGAGCATGTTACAACTGTGGAGACCCAAACCACTTCAGGAACACATGTCCACGCTTGGTGAACATCATCCATGCCCAAGCTCAAGGAAATCCGGTAAACCAAGCTCCTCCACCTGCTAGAGGAAGAGCTTTCAACATCAATGCCAACCAAGCTAGGGCTGATAACAACATGGTTAACGGTACGTTTCTCATCAATGGTAGTTATGCATCCATGTTATTCGATACTGGCGCGGATAAGAGTTTTGTGTCCTTAGAATTTGAACCTATCCTCAACCAAACTCGTGATAACCTCATGGAATCTCTAACGGTGGAAGTTGCTGACGGAAAGCCCGTTTCACTAAATTCTATTATACGAAATTGTACTCACTCAAAACGATCACGATTTTCCAGTTGACCTCATTCTATGAAGTTGGGAAGTTTCGATATTATAATCGGTATGGACTGGCTCAGCCAGCATCACGCTGAAGTAGTATGCCTCGAAAAGTTCATTCGCATTCCTCTTGCAGACAGTCAGACCCTACGTATTTTTTGAGAAACCCCTTCGAAAAGACTCAAATTAATGTCCTGCCTTCAAGCCTGAAAATATCTCCGCAAGAACTATGTCGCATTCCTAACTCACGTTGTCAAAAAGGGAAACAAGGTGAAGAAACTCGAAGATATACCAGTTGTGAAAGAATTCCCACAAGTTTTTCCCGACGACATCTCAGGACTCCCTCCTATGAGAGAAGTCGAATTCCTCATCGATCTTGTACATGGCGCTACACCAGGCGCAAAATCTCCTTATAGGTTAGCCCCATCCGAAATGCAAGAGCTGGCCAGTCAACTGCAAGAGCTGACTGACAAAGGATTCATACGTCCTAGCTCCTCGCCTTGGGGTGCACCTGTTCTTTTTGTGAAGAAGAAAGATGGAATGTTTCGCATGTGTATCGACTACAGAGAACTCAACAAGTTAACGGTTAAGAATCGCTACCCACTACCTCGCATCGATGACCTCCTAGACCAACTTCAAGGCGCCACCTGCTTTTCAAAAATCGACCTTCGTTCTGGTTATCATCAACTCAGAGTACATGAAGAAGACGTCCCAAAGACCGCCTTCCGGACTCGTTATGGTCATTACGAATTCATGGTCATGCCATTCGGTTTAACCAACGCCCCAGCTGTCTTCATGGATCTAATGAATAGGGTATGCAAACCCTACCTCGACCGCTTTGTCATAGTCTTCATCGATGACATCCTCATCTACTCCAAGTCTAAATCCGATCATGAACGACACCTTCGACTCATCCTTACCCTCTTGAGGACTGAAAAGCTCTACGCTAAGTTCTCAAAATGCGAAATCTGGTTAAGAGAAGTACAATTCCTTGTACATGTCGTTAATGACAAGGGAATACATGTCGATCCTTCGAAAATCAAGGCAGTACAGGAATGGCAAGCACCACGTACCCCTACCGAAGTAAGGTCATTTCTTGGTTTGGCTGGTTACTATCGCCGCTTCATTGCCAATTTCTCCCGTATTGCTGTACCACTCACGGCTTTGACTCATAAGGGAAAACCCTTCATATGGGGACCTAAACAAGAAGAAGCCTTCCAAACTCTAAAGCAAAAACTTTGTGACACACCTATCCTCACACTCCCTGAAGGTTGTGATGACTTCGTAGTTTATTGCGACGCGTCGGGGCAAGGACTAGGCTGTGTACTGATGCAAAGAGGAAAAGTGATAGCCTATGCTTCTAGACAACTCAAGGTTAATGAAAAGAATTACACCACCCACGACCTGGAACTTGGAGCCATTGTGTTCGCTCTCAAGATATGGAGACATTACCTCTACGGAACCAAGTGTGAAATATACACTGACCACAAAAGTCTCCAACATATCTTCAACCAAAAGGAGTTGAATATGAGGCAACGAAGATGGGTCGAACTTCTTAACGACTACGACTGTGAAATTCAGTATCATCCTGGCAAGGCAAATGTGGTGGCTGATGCACTCAGTCGAAAAGGTTATGCGAACTCCATTCGTTTTCTCTGTTCGCAAATCATAACCGAGATCAAAGATCGAATCCGAGAAGCTCAACATGTTTCTGTAACAGAAAACGACGTACGCGATGAGCTGTCATGTGGAGCGAAACTTAAAATCGAAACCAAATCCGACGGTATTCTATACTATTTAAACCGCATATGGATTCCTGATCGCGACAACCTTCGTGATTTCCTCATGAATGAGGCGCACAAAACACGGTATTCTGTACACCCAGGAGCCGACAAGATGTATCAAGACCTACGATACACCTACTGGTGGCCTGACATGAAAAAGGATATCGCTGTTTTTGTTTCCAAGTGCCTTACCTGTTCCAAAGTAAAAGCTGAACATCAAAGACCTTCAGGACTTCTAGTCCACCCCGAAATACCTGTGTGGAAGTGGGAAAACATAACCATGGATTTCATTACCGGGTTACCTCGCACCTCCAGTGGGTATGACACCATATGGGTAATCATTGATCGTCTTACAAAACCAGCTCACTTCATTCCAATCCGCGAGGACTTCAAAAATGAGAAGTTAGCTCGTACCTACATCAGCGAGATCGTAAGCCGTCATGGTGTACCTTTAAGCATCATTTCAGACCGTGATGGTCGTTTCACTTCACGAACATGGCGAGCCATACAAACCGCCTTGGGTACACGATTAGACCTCAGTACCGCTTTTCATCCTCAAACTGATGGACAATCTGAACGCACCATCCAAATTCTTGAAGACATGCTTCGAGCATGTGTCATAGACTTCAAAGGGAATTGGGACTCTCATCTACCATTAGTTGAATTTTCGTACAACAATAGTTACCATTCAAGTATCGGCATGGCTCCTTTCGAAGCTTTATATGGTCGTAAGTGCCGATCTCCAGTATGTTGGCACGAAATTAGGGAATCACAAATCACCGGTCCAGAATTAATTCAAGAAACAACCGACAAGGTCATTCAAATTCGAAACAATCTTCTAACGGCTCAAAGTCGTCAAAAGAGTTATGTAGACAAACGACGAAAGCCCTTGGAGTTTGACATTGGGGATCAAGTACTTTTAAAAGTATCACCGTGGAAGGGAGTGATTCGTTTTGGCCAGAAGGGCAAGCTAGCACCACGCTACATAGGACCTTTCAAGATACTCGAAAGAGTAGGTCCTGTAGCATACAAGCTTGACCTACCAGAAGAGCTCAACAGAATTCATCCCACATTCCACGTATCAAACTTGAAGAAGTGGCTCGCCGATGAAAACCTCCATATTCCGCTAGAAGACATTCAGATCGATGAATCTATGCACTTCATTGAAAGACCAGTAGAAATCATGGACTTCGGAGAGAAGCGTTTAAGTCGAAGTCGTATTCCAATTGTCAGGGTAGGGTTGGGAGTCGAAACGAGGACCTGAGTTTACTTGGGAACGTGAAGACTCAATGCGCGAGAAATACCCGCATCTTTTTCCTGTTACCACTACTACTTAATTTTCGGGACGAAATTTCTAAAAGTTGGGGATACTGTAGCATCCGTCGAAAAACGGGTTTCCAAAACCCGCTTCGTTTATTAATCGAATAACCAGTTACAATTTTTCGTTGCATATTTATTGCTCAAGTTAATTTTAAACGATACATAATTAATAAATATATTAGAATTTAAAAACCATAATTTAAAATTATTAATAAATAATGAATAAAAAATAAATGCAGACGCCGGGTTTCGAACCGGGTCACTCACAAGACAAAACACACCACACACCGCTCCGCCACACGCCTCCCTTGTGAAAATACTGAAACAAATAATACTTAAAATAAAATCCGAATTCAAAACCGGAGGTCACCGCGCTCAGAACTCGCAATCACCGGAAAATCCGGCAATCCGCGACTTTGGCCAATTTCCTTTAGACCAAAACACGTTAACCGACTTCGACGTCGGTTATACCCGATGTTTGAACCTCAATTTTAGTCGTAACCGTCGGAAAATCCTTGACCGCGAATGAAGACCCAAAAAACGGACCAAATTCACTCAGTTCTTCCCTATAAATACCCACACAATCTTCCGGAAATCCTTTCGCTCAGAACCGCTCACTTTTCGAAGCTTTAGCTCGTCGCTGGAGATATTCTGTCTTCGCCGGACTTCCACCAGAAAACCGAGACTTACTTCAAATCGGTAAAATTCTCGACTCTTTTGTTTGCAATCCATTATTAGGCAAGTATTAACATAAATCGTTCAACCAGAATCTGTCTCAGACAACGTTGCCGGGAATTCCTGCACTCACCGGAAAATCACTGAGATTTCGAAGTCTCGTTGTCAATCGGTACAATCATCTAAACCCTCCTGATATCCCTTGTTTAAGAACTTAATTGAACAACTCATTGATCAAAACTGTTAATTGATTCACTCAGACGGAGATCACCAATCAGAGTCGACGACTCTTGCCGGAAATCTGAGAAAACACATTCTGTTCGGTACATTTTACTCCGTAATCCTCTTTATCCATTTCATTCCAATCAATTATAAGTTCGATGACCGATTTAAACAAGAATAGTCGGACATCACTGTTCTGTGTCTTTGTAAACGAAGAAGACGAAGTTGAATATGTGTATAAGTATAATTAAAAACGGATATTCGAACGAGTTAGACACACAGTCCAGCGGTGGACTGTGTGCACAAACAATGCACAAGTCCCGGGTTCGAATCGCACACGTTACCGAATTTCAGAAATAAAACCAACATTTTTAAAAATTAATCAGATTAAGTCACAGAATGTTTATAAGAATAATATAATCCATAAGTTAAACAGATTTGACACACAGCCCAACTGATTGGGCTGTGCGCACTCGAACCGAAGGACCCGAGTTCGACTCCGGGTCCCTGCAACCGGTTCGGCAATATAAACAATTTTTAAATAAAACCAAATAAGTTTAAAATTAATTAGTATATAAATATAATTAAAACAGAGAATATTTCGGGTTAGACACGTAGCTCAGTTGGTAGAGCTGCGTGCACGTAAACGAGAGGTCTCGAGTTCGAACCTCACTCAGCGCATAATTAAACACAATCCGACCGGTCAACGGTCAACGGTCTACGGTTAAAAAGTCAATTTTTTTTATTTATTTTTATTAATTTAGTTAATCAGAAAATCAATTAAAAATACTTAAAAATAAGATTTTTAAAGTTAGAAAACCTCCTTAACTCACAAAAATAAATCTAAAAATCACATTAAGAGTATGAATTAAAAGTACTAATTTACCGAATCATTTCGTTATTATTTTAGGTTAGTTTTCCTCGTCGATCAAATCCTAAAATTCGTGCGCATCCAACGTCATCAAAGAACGCACCCAATGTGAGTGAATCTCTACCAATTCCCCGTGTTAACCACATTTTGGGGTGTATCATGTGTCGTTTAATTCCTTATTATATTTAAACACTTGTGCATCCATCATATCCGTGATCAAATGTGTATCCAATATGTATCAATTGTTGTGTGAATTATGATTAGATTGAAGTTATCATTTTCAGTGCATGCATTTCATTAGGCCCATCAGCTCCCCGTGGGATACGGGTTGAGTATCAGGTGCCTCATTCGATCGGCTCCGTTTGATTGAGCCTTGATCTCACATACATCATCATTCATGTCACTCTATCGGCTCCGTTTGATTGAGCCTTGATCTCATATACATCATCATTCATGTTATTTACTCATCCAATGTGGTTTGTGTTTTTGTTATATATATATGTTTGCTCACATGTGATTATTGCACAAATTTTCAATATTAAATACAACAAGAAATTAATAACAATGTTTTCTCAAGGTTCACTCGCCAACTTTTGTTGACCCAAAATATCCCCCGTTTTACACATGATACAGGTGATCCAGTTGAGGCAAGAAACACATAGGAAGGCCTAGAAGAATAAATCAGTTTAAGCGTTGGATTGTTTACATAGTTTCGTTTCATTGTAATTGTATGGATTTTGATTTGGATATTTGAGTTGTAATTTGAATTTAATAAATATGAAACATTATGGTAAACATCATGAGCTTTGGTGATAACCCAATTATGCCCCGACTCTTATTCCGCTGCGGATCTGAGTGTGACACCTTTCTTCCCCAAACGCCAAGTCAAAACAATATTGCAAACCACAGTGGAATGGACCACCTACAAATAGCTAGATCAAGTTAATTTACCAACACCAAGATAGATGTGTTGAATATGTCGTCTAGTTTACTCAATGTACCACTAAAACAACAACAGCAGTAGCAGCAGGAGCAGCCAGTAGGAGGAGCAGCAGCAGTAGTGGTAGATTATATGGATGGTTATTGTGGGTTGGTTAAATTATGGATTCCGTCCTTTGGTATTATTTTTTTGAACGGAGAATTTCTATTATTGTCTCATTTGTGGGATTTGAACTTGTGACCTCCAAACCTTAGGTGCTCTAGAGGCTTCAAGCCACTGAAATTTATTCAGTTTTGCCATAGCCAAGTAGCAATAAACTGAACGGATCAAACATGAAAATTACACACATATTTTAGTGCTCCCACTTGCTTCTTGGTCGTCTTGGTTTCTTGATCTTCAAATTTTCATCTTGTCTTGTTTTAAAATTCTAAAAATAAAATATAAATCCTTTTATATTACAATGATTTCCAAAACAACGTTTAAAAGTTTAGGAGACCGTATAACATACAAGAAACCTTAAACAAAAACAACCACGAGTCCAAGGCTTGATTCACAAATAACACAATCATTATCATAAAACATAAAGAATGTAATCTTTTGTCAAACTAAAGGTTTAAAAGAAATTAAATCTAATTGCAATAAAAAATAAAAACATGTTCTATTTGTTCACAGAAGTGGCCCTGATTCCCTATTAGGTCTGGTACACATATATTTAAGAAAATACTTTGTAGGTGCAAAAAAAACTAGTGAGTTGATACAGTTGTTTAAAAAGATATTTTCTTACAATTACAACATTAAGGGTTTTTACATTTGTTTACATATTACAACTACCCAAATATATTTGTCGCGCCGCTCTTCCTTTGACTGTGGTCCTTCTTCCAATCAGTAACGTACTATAAGTAATATATACAAAACTCCACGTACGGACAGTAGTTTTCCTGTAAGAATACAAAGACTAAATCACTGTAATATAAGTAATACTGGAAAACATTTAGTGTTTTGAAAGTATTTGATAAAAGAGAATGACTCATATTGCAGAATTTAGGGTTTTTAAGCCTCCTGGGTTTTGGTAGCGTTTGGTATGCAGGAATGAGAAAGGGAATGGAATAGACCATTATGAGGGAATGAAGAAAAGAGTGTTTGGTTGGTTAGTGGAATGTAATCGTTCATTCCAAAATGCATTCTATTCCCTAAAAAGCATTCCATCTCTCCCCCCTGTTTTTTTCCATTTCATTCCCTCTTCACCCTTCGTTAACAACATAACAACCCACTACCGTTGCCACCACCCACCACCATCGTCACCCGTCTCCGCTTTCACCCGCCTCCGCTGTCGACCGCCTCCACCTCCGCCTGCCTCCGCCGCCGCCCGCCACCGCCGCCACCCGCCACCGTCACCCGCCATCACCCACCGCCACCGCCACCGCCCACCACACCCGCCGGCACCACCTGCTGCACCACCCACCGCCACCCGCAACCGCCGCCACCCACCTCTGTCGTCACCCAACACCACCACCCCCGCTGTCACAACTCACCGCCGTCTCCGCCCACCACCACGGATGCCGCTACAACTGCCATCTATCACCACCCACCATCACCGCCTATCATTGACCACCTCCATCCGATTTTATTCATTCGTCTTTTCACGCATACCGAACAATAAAAGGCAATGGTTCATTCCATTCACACATGGTAACCAAACAAGACATGGAATGGTAATGATCAATTCCATTACCTCATCCATTCCATTACCTCGTCCATTCCATTCCCCGGCTCATTCCATTACCCCATACCAAACAGACCCTTAGTCTTGGTTCCTAGATAAACACACAATGTAACACGTATTAGTGTAAGAAACGAAATTAGACTTCAACGCTAATCACAAGATCAGAACCACAACGTATAAAATATTACATTCTTCAGGCAGAACTTCAGCTTTTCATTGCTAGGGTGTTAGATCAATCGGGCATGGTATCATTTCAATGATCAGGGTTTCGTACTCTAGAATCGGGATAGAGATTTGGGAATAGAGATATGAAGGTCATATTTGATTTTGTTATCGAAAGGTGCGAATGAAGTTGTCCCAGTCTCGCTCTATGTATAGCTAGAAAAGGGCAACGTCGTGTCACGCGACGGGCATACAAGGCCTGGTCGCTCCACGTGACGAGGCTGGCTAGGGCTTAGGGTAGCCCCGTCGACGAATCTACCCTTGCCACGTGGCGAAATATGGCATCTGGAGAATCCGCCTCTGTCGCACCACGTGAAGAATATTTTTAACTCTTTTCGTTTTCGGTTTTCATCGGCACATGTTTCGAGTTTTGACTACGGGTTGTTGTGGGATCTTTTGAGGGTTGTTACACACCGAGAGATTGTGTGGTGGTTGCCATGGGTGAAACTTTTAAGGGGCCAAACGTCCACCCACCCCGCACACCACGTTTTTTTGTTCAGCAATGTAAATTTACGGATATTTTGTCCGAAAATTGTATATGCGTTTTGAGCCCGACCCTACACAATTTTCAAACAGAGAGACGAGGGTCTGGAAAACAAATCAACAGAACGTAGTTCTAAACAAAATCTTGTTTTACCTTCGGTTGTCTTTTCTATCGCCGATGTAACATCCGCTAATAAAGGATCTCCAAAACCCGATTCGAATTGCAAAATCGGATTTTTTTCTCCACCATAAAATTTTATGGAGAATTCAAACAACTCACCATTTATGTACATCATAGAACTTGAACGGGTTTTGCACAAATCGACCTCACTAGCCTGTAAATTTTATACCAAACAAATTCTCTAAGTTTTTCCTATCCATACCCACTCTCAGAAGTCGCTCCAAACCATCATAACTCAAGGATCTAAAGCAAGATCAAGGCTACGACTTAAAACTTCATCACACGATTTCTCCATCAACTCTTAACCTTTTTAGGTGATTAATGTGTCAATCTTCCTTAATTTTTCATGCTCTACAAAACCATACTATCCATTTCTGTGATAAAATGGCAAATGAATTCGAATTTCTTTATAGTTGAAATTAGAGTTCTTCATACATAGAATTTGGGGCTTTTGATTAACGATCTGTGTTTTGGTGAAACTGAAAGTAGGATAGAATTATATATCATGTAGTACATTTTGTTAATTTTTTAGATATCATTTGGATTTATTGTGATACATGTTTTAATCATTTGGTAAATCAATTAAAAATACAAAATGATTATAAATAAATTCCATATAAATTTTTACTTGTAATTACAAGTTATATAAATGTTATGAAATTTTTATACACTTTTTCTTTAATTTTTTTGGGGAATCTTTGAATTTAATTTGGATTTATTATGGTTTATACATGTTTTAATCATTTAATGATACAAGATTATCACAAACAAATTCTATAAATATTTTTTTCTTATATACATGTATTGGAATTCTTATAGAATTTTGTATAATTTTTGGTAGTTATCTTATAAATAAAGTATTTACGAAACTGTTAAACAAATAAATCCCTTTATAAAACTAACTATTTTAAATTAAATATGTGATAATCATTAAACCGAGTTATAAAAGTACCAGATGAATCTAATGAAATTGTCTATTTTTTGGTGTTTCAAAGTATTATAATCTATTAAATTTGTATTTTCAAGAATTTACCATGTTTACCATGTTTAATTATTCTAAAAATATAATTACTGATTTGGTTATTATGTTGAATAACTATTTTATATAATTCATATCCCCAAATAGGAGAACCCAGTTTTCTAGAATGAATATAGTGTGCCGTTGGTTTAATGTTTTTGTTATTGATATTTTAGGGTGATTGTTGTTTTAGATATTATCATGTTCTTTTTGTGTTGTAATTCCCGTGGATCAATTCTTCGCAACCAGTGTGTAGATCTTTTCTTCACCTTTTTTTATTGTTAAAATTTTTGTGGTGTATCATGTGTCTTGTTTCTATTGTTTTCTATTTAAATAAAGAGTGAATTACAAGTTTTATCCTTTACCTATATATAACATTTCAAGCGGTCTCCTTTATCTTTAATACTGATGAGTTTTGTACTTAATATTTTAAAATGTTACACATTAATTTGTCATTTATCTCTAACCCAGTTAATTGTTTTTTGTTAAATCATATTACAGAAGGGTTCTTTAGTTTTTTAACCCATTCATATGAAAATGTTTTAAAAAAAGAAATTTCAAAATTAGTAATATATATATAGTATAAGTTTAGATAGAAAACCCTAAAAATTTGAGAAAATCCTAGAAAACCCAACCTTCCGAATTTTTTTTTGAAAAAAATAACACATGTTATATACATGTTTTTAAGAGCTTTGAACAAAAAAAATCAAAAAAGCGCCGAGTGGATATTTTTAAAAATAATAAACAAGTTTCAGCAACTTTCATCACTAACATGTGTTAGACAAAAGTTGCTGAATTTTGTTTATTTTTTTAAATATCCACTTGGCTTTTTTTTTTTTTTTTGGCTCACAACTCTTAAAAACATGTATATTACACGTGTTATTTTAAAAAAAAAATGTCAGGAGGTTTGGTTTTCTAGTGTTTTCTCAAATTTTTAGGGTTTTCTATCTAACCCTGCCACACACACACATATATATATATATATATATATATATATATATATATATATATATATATATATATATATATATATATATATTGTGGGGTTCATGAGTGAATATAAGTGTTTTTGTGAACACAATGAACCAATCCTGACCATTGATTTGATAGATCTGTGGAAGTTATATTAATGGCATTACTATAAATAACAATAGACTTATTTAAGTAAAATATGATCACTAGGGTAAATCTCTCGTAGTTTCCCAATCATTTATTTACAACCAAAGAAATTGTCATCTTCATTTAAATTTAATTCCGATATATATGCATTATTTTTATTTAATTCAAAGCAATCAAATCATGTTCTCACTCATTATCTCCCATCCATGCTAATAAAAATTAGGGTTTAGTATTAATTGGAGGTTAGCAATCAGAGTTCATACGTTTCTCCTTTAGTAGAACCTACATTATACATATGTGTATCATACTATTACAGTTGGTGTATTGCTAATAAAATCAATGCGTTTATGTTAGGTGTATAAAAACTCATACGTATACAATTTATGCATTGCTAAAAAAGACATATTGTTTTGCAAAATATATTTTTGTAATAATTATTTAATCAAAATACAAACATCTTTTTAACCAGTGTCTTTAACTGAGTTGGAGCATGTGTACATATGTGTATCCAGAAACAATACATCCATATATTAGAACCCCAGTTATACATATGTGCATTACTTAATAATACATTTGTTTACTGCGTCTATAAGAAAAAATGCTATATGAATGTGTAGAATACTCCAGAAAACCATAATCACAATGAATTAATGAATTAACTGTTGCCGTTGCCAAAATATAAGAAACAGACGAATATTGTTATTTCAAATATTGAATTTTGTAATCTTGATAATATTGGATCAATAAATTAAAAATCACATGAAAATAGGAAACGGTTGCCTAACATGGTAACTGCTTTTGATTAATCAATTTTAAAATTTGTTTACAATTAAAAAAAATTAAGTTAAATGACAATCCTACCCTTATATTTAGTGAAGAAGATCTATGGCCAACATTTGTTCGTTTTGTTCACAAATAGGGAAATGTTCACAAATGAACCTAACACTATATATATATATACATATATATATATATATGTGTGTGTAATATTATAGTGGGGAACCCGTGCGTTGCGGCCTGGTTTACAATTTACACCCCTTTGTACTCCTTTTCCGTTGGTTCATCAATCGCTTCGTATTATGTTAGGTTGCATAACATGTTCAAACGGATCATTTACGGCACAACTAATATTCGTATAGATCTATGGCCAGCATTTGTTCGTTTTGTTCACAAATAGGGAAATGTTCGAACCTAACCCTATATATATATATACATATATATATGTGTGTGTGTGTGTAATATTATAGTGGGGAACCCGTGCGTTGCGGCCTGGTTTACAATTTACACCCCTTTGTACTCCTTTTCCGTTGGTTCATCAATCGCTTCGTATTATGTTAGGTGCATAACATGTTCAAACGGATCATTTACGGCACAACTAATATCCGTATAGAAATAGAAAATTATATTTTTGACCTGCTACGCAGCCAAGTCGTTTGGCTTAAATCTGTGTATTAGACCACCATGCCTAATAATCAACAAACTAATAGATACATTGTATCCCAAACTTATATAAATAAACTGTCAATTATAAAGATTGTTTAGATACAAAGGAGTCTCAAAATTGATGTAACTATAACAACAATTCCTTGATTGAGATGATGTAAAACTGAAGATCACATGTAAACTGTTATCTGAAACCTAATATGGCATATGGAATTGAATAGTAGGGTAATCATGGTGATACTTTGGATCGATCGTTTAGAAGCTGATGGACTTGTTCAACGTGACAATGAAGTCTACATAACTACTAAACCTATAAAGGAAAACCCATTCAACAGTATATAACCATAAGTTTAGTAAAAAAAACTAAAAATTAAGAAAACATAATGGTCTCATATACATATCTCACAGCAACGCCTTCTATTTCAAAAATGTAGAACGGAAAATTATGAGCTGGAAAACTTAAGTGAATAAGGCGAAGAGATATTATCTGTATACAATATAAACAACACTGGCAACGAAGGGGAGAAGACGTTGTTCATCCTCTCAAAGTTTTACTTGAGGACTTGTATACTGGAACTTCCAAAAAAACTCTCTTTCACGTAATGTAATCTGCTCCAAGTGTAAAGCGTGACTGTGTGAGTACTCACAGCCTTCTATATATATGTAGTTCAGTTACTCAAGTCTTACATTTGCAACAAGGGTTCAAAGTAAGGTGCTTCAAATACATGTGATAGTGCGTGTAATTATTTTGCACGTATATTTGAAGATATATGTTTACTTGAAGTAGTTGAGCGGAGTTTAATAAAGAAAATGGTGCATATGCAGTTTTGGAAAAAAAAAAAAAAAAAAAACCTCATTTATAACCTACAAATTATTGAAAGATATTAGTTTCTCATTAAGTATTGCAGGTTACCTTTTTTTATATCTAAAGGTAAAGAATCCAATAGGCATATGCCAACATATAGTTCAAGTGAAAGAAAAAAAATATTGCCTCTGCAAGTTATGCCAACACAACTGCTACCAGAAAAACCAAAGAATATAATATTGATGTTTTGGCAAATGTCATAGCCGGGGTCTCAGTTGCCAACCAAACCAAACACTCAAAGCCAGGTAAAAGTGCAAAAAGAAAAGAAACACAGGCCCAAGAAGAAGCAGTCGTAAAACCAAAACTGTATTCTGAATACATAAAAGTTAAGACCTGCTTGATCTTTCTATTTCAAAAACAAAATTATCATTGTAGTAATATAACCGTATTATAAACACTAATTTGTATAAAACTCAGAAAAGGGGAAAAAAGAGAGTGTTTACAAGTTGGCTCAGTTGATTTTGACCCATAAATACTCCATTTTGCTACAAATGTGCAAATGAGTTAAAAGAAGAGGGTCCTTGAAAACAGTTTACCTTTGCCTTGAAAGCCTCTCCTGACGGGTTTCCTTTTCTACTCGAATCTCATTAGTCTGTTTTACATCCAGTTTTGTGTATCTTCCATTCTTAGAACTCTGAAATGAGTTGATGTAATATAAAGAAAAACAAAGCAAAACAAAGGAGCTTAGTACAAGAAAGTCTAGAACTGAGAGGCAATGAACACAAATTTGAGGAAGCAGTATCACTCCGATTGATCCATCAGCAAAATCTATTATTCGCATTCATAAGCACAAATAATAGGCTGATCAAGTGAAAATGAAGGTGTACCTACGATGGAGATGGTGGTGTTCGGTTGCTGAAGCTTCGGTGTTTGTTTATAGCTTCAACCAAAACCCTCTTCATTCATATTATTTAAGAGAGGCTTTCAGTCATAATAAAATTCCAAACAATTTCAACACTCAGATCAATAATTAAACAAAAATTGAGTAAAAATAAAAATACATAAAGAATCTATTATACCTGGTGAGAAGAAACAAGAAAGCAGTCTCAGGTCACACAGCACCCAAGGAAATCCGATAACCGTAACTGATATTGAAATGCATAAACGAAAAAGGAACAATAATGACGGATTAAAGAGATGTAATTGGACCGTCGCGAGAAGATGCAGATGCCAACCAAAACAACAGTTACCTGAACTGCATCCAATGCTCAAGATCGGTTGCAGGACCATTACATGTCCCAAGTTCATCTTTGTTTCTCTAACTAACTTCATAATAAAAAGGCGTTTGGATGCATATTTTTCAAGTAACTATAACCACTTCAAGAACTGAGAATTATAATAATAAGAGTAAATCCACTTTTCTCTCAACAGTCATACTCAAGACTGATAATTGTAACTCCAAACAACTATTATCGGCTAAATAATGCATCCAACCACTAAGGTTGACCATTAGTATGCCGTCTTAAAAAATGGCCACCACCTGGATATATCATATAACAAAACATACTAAGGTAAAATTTCTAATTGAATAAGATCTCTAATGACTAAAGTTATTATTCAATTCATCTGTCATATGAATAATGTGTATAAAAGATTTTAACGTCTCAACAATAACATCCTAATGTTTCAAGATCTAAAATACATGCTTTCTCAATGTCTTCATGTTAACATCTTTGAAAACAAATCATATAAAGCAAACAACCGATATCCACGACATGATATTATTACATAAGAAGTATTGAAACATTTATAATTGGTGTTTAGCCTAAGCGCCCAACAAAAGCCCCTTCAAGTCTGTAAACATTGTGTCAAATTTCAGAACAAAGTGAGGATTTACTAATGTATTAGTATACATCAGCATACAACTACAAAGCTTCTTTTAGATTTTCACAAGACATTCAAACATTTTTTAATAGACCAAAAATGCATCAATGTAGGGTACCATATTTGACGGCAATTTCAACAAGCAACTCAAAATATTGACCTTCATAAGACATTCAAACATTTTTGAATAGACCAAAAAACATTTTTGAATAGACCAAACATATGCTTATGAAAAAATCCCGTGTGGTTGTAGTTGACTATTGACCTTCACGAGTTCCTCCTCCATCCAAGGTACACCTATTCAACTCAAAATCGATATGATATATAAATTAAAACTACAGATAACATATTACTAAATCGCTAAATCAGAAAACGCAAATTGAAAATGCAGAATGAAATTATAGATAACGGATTATTGAATCGCGTAATAGCTAAACCACAAAAACAAAATTGTAACTATAGAATGAAGTTGATGTTAGTGACTGAAGGATTAGTACAGCTCACTACTAGAAAAGTGGCTATTTTAACTTGTTTTTCCGTCACAAATGCGTTGCAAATTCACATTTGCAACTGATTTGTAACAAAACTTTGATGTTGGAAAAAGCCACGTTGCAAATTATTTATTACGCATTTACAATGCAATCTTCAACGCATTTCCAACAAAAATATGGTGTTGAAAATTTGTGACATATTTCCTACACCATCTCTTATTATTTTAGTTTAAAGTTTTGCAACGCATTTGTGACAGAAATAATAAAAAAATTGTGACGCATCTGCAACGAAATACTTTAAAAAAATAAAAAAAAATCTAAAAAACTGGAAAATTCAGTTTTTTTTTGGGCTAAAAAATTGCATAAATAGATCACCAAAAATTACAAAAAAACAGTTTTAAGTTAACTATACTTCAAATATTATACACAGCCACAAAACTAACAAACTTCAAAAATCATCAATCATCTTCTGAATCGTCATCATCATTTGCTCCCGCAGCAGCAGCATTCTAACTCTCGATAAGCTTATGCTTCCTCTCTTCGTAACTTTGCTTCTTAATGTTGTACCTAAATCGACAAACAAAACATAAATCGATGTAAAAACAATAGCAGAGAGGACACGCCATATAAGAAAATAAGATACCAAAACCCAAACCAAACCTAAATTACAACAGAACTAGTATATGTATCTCACGCCGGGGTTTTGCTATTTAGATTTAATCAATTTAGGAAAAAAAAGTCTACTAACTTAAACATGAGGTGGTGTAATGATGATGTGCAAAAGAGACCATATGGTAAGAACCAACTATTTACAAACTGTGCAGCTACCAAAGAGGAGACCCATGAAAGTCAAGATACAACAAAATATCAATTAACTAAGATCGAGTTTATTAGATATACCTTTACCTTCAATCGTGTCTGTTTCTCTCGTCTTCAGTCACTTCTTTAAATTTAACTTTAATGGTTTCTCTCATCTTCAGTCACGTCTGTTTCGCATCTGTAGACATCTTCCATCAAGAATTTTGTTGACTTTTTTCTAAGCACCCTACAATAATCAGTTAAAGTGAGTCATAAAGAGTCTTGAAAAGTAGAAGAAAAAAATACTGAGTGGTTGACTTTTATGCAAAAATGTGAATATAAACCAAACCACACTTTAGGAAGATGAGTGGTGCAATGATGATTAGTTTCAGGCTTGCAGCAAAAAAAAACTAACTTTAATGGTTCAATCGGTAGTTGAAGGCGCTAAGCACATTCAAGGAACAAAGGGTGAGCATGTTGCCTAAGCGCAAAGCGCTTAAAAAAGAGACCAAGCTAAGCAACGAACATAATAAAAACAAGTCATTTTTAGCAGCTTTAGACATGGCTTAGGCTAAATAGCTTGGTTTAGGCTGTTTTAGACTAATTTAGACCATGTCTTAGCATGTTTAGACAATTCATAGGAAGGTTTTGGAATGTTTTTTAAGATTTTTGCACCTTTATGTCTTGCTACACTCAAGGAACCTTGCTGTACCGAATTGCGCCTAGGCGCACGCCTTTGGCTACTATGATGGCTTAAATTGAAAAAAAAACAATTACTCGGAATTAACTATAGCATTTACAGCAGGCTGGGATAGTTTATATTGTAAAAACATAAAAAGCAACAACTTGAACATTTTTAAGCATAATACATGATAGAGTAATAACTGATAAGGTGACTTACTCGTGTACTTTGCCTCTTAAATCAACGATAGCAGGATGAACAATAGGTTTTCCTATAGTCATGGAACCAGAAGCACTTTAGCCATCATAGCCTATAAGTTTCCAAATTGGTCCCAACAAAGTTATCTACCCTGTTTTTACAATAAGGGTTATTGAATTTTATCAACCTTAACTATTGGCTATTGGCCGCTGCCACCCCAACTATCATTTTGACGTCCGCCACTCCCTACTTAACACTTAGTGTGTATTGTCACCAGATCACTAACTTTTGATCTTGTTACAGTACTTTTGGGGGTGTCTTAAGATCCCTAAAACCTTCCTAAGATCCCTATGACACCCCAAAAAGTATAGTAACAGGATAAAAAGTTAGTGATCAGTTAACGACGTAGTGACAGAACACACTAAGTGTTAAGTTGGCGGTGACGGGCGTCAAAGTGATAGTTGGAGGTGGCAGCGACCAATAGCCAATATTTGGGGGTGATAAAATCCAATAACCCTTACAATAACGATGACAAATGGAGACACATTCAATTCCTTTGTTCATGAATGGGTCAATTTGGGTTGTGTTTTATCTCAAAATGTGATGGATCAAATGAAAAGATTTAGTTTTTGTAAGTGGGCCAACCAGGTCGAAAACAGCGTACGAATATTCCTCATTTACATGCAACCAACAGGTAAAGTTCAGCCCTGCATTCAGAGAGCATAGGTAAGTGTTAACCAATAACCACCACAAAGGGATAGAAGGACAACTGGGAAACATATAGTGAAATAGTAGAACGCTTACCTCAGCAGATAGTCTTGGAAATTTTGAACTTACTATTGTATCGGCAGTACCAGCTAAACTAGTGCTGGTAAGATAAACACTTTCGTATGCAAGTTAGTGCTGGTAAAGATCTTGCTTGATAAGTGCAATTGTCAATTTCACTAATAGATCCAACACCTATCTCATAAAAAAGTTGCGCTGCGCCAGCTAAACTATTTGTGAAAAGAACCACATTTTCATGTAATTCTTAGTAAAAGATATGAACATGATTCCTGTAGTAACTTGCGAATAGAACAACATTTTCATGTAATTCTTGATGAACCGTGCTCAAAGACATGATTAAAACGTTGATAACAACAATCAACACATTAAATTACGACATATTCAGTGAATAAACACTATCGGTTGCAATTTGGTTACTTGAAGCCAACAAACCTAGGGTTTTGTATCAGAACTAGTAACATTTTTGTATCAGTTTGTGTCTAGGATGCTCTAGGGTTTCAAATTCAACAAACTCCACCTAAAACACCAAACCTAGGGTTTCACGCTATTGATTTGCAGTTATTAATCTCATGAATTCCACTTATAATCAATCAAAACTAGTTATATTTACATATCAGATTTGTGTACAGAATGCGCTAGGGTTTCAAAAAACATCACAAAGAACAATGAACCTACAGTTTCACAGAGCGATTTTAACACAGACCTACAGTTCTTAGCATCACAAATAGCGCAATTTTAACACAGATCTCTCGTGAACGCCACAATTTGTTGATAAAACTGTTGAATGAATGAATTCTACTAAACTATTCTTAATCTACGAGATTCATGTATCATACTTCATACAATTCATACGAGAGGAACAATAATGATGACGATTTAACGAAATTGAACTTACTTGAATCTATAGATCGAAGCATACAGGTTTAAATCACCGGCGACACCATTGTTGCTCTAATTTCAACAATAAAATCTGGAATGGTGAGATAGAACAGAGGGAATTTGAATTTTATGAAGAAAAACAGGGGATTAGGGTTAGGGTTTGATGATTGAATAACAAAGGCTCAGTGTAGTTTGGGTAAAATGGAAAATATTTATCAGACGGCTCGTTATATATGTGTGTGAGAAGTTTGGGGTGAAAAGGTTGGGTTGGGAGTTTGCTGAAAGATGAGGGGTGAAAAGAAATCTACTTTATCTCTTATATTTTGTTAAAGCGCTTGTTGCAATTGTGTCACAAATTGTAATGCATTTTCAACGGAATATTTAATTGTCGTTGTTTTTTTGCTTCTGTCGTTATTGTGTGGCAAAAATTTGTTCCTAAAGTTAGGGTTCTTTTTTGTCGTTGGAAATGCGTTGCAATTTTGTCGAAAGTTGCAACGCATTTTCTCCTTAGAAATCTGCGTAGGAAAATGACATTTTTCTAGTAGTGCCTATTCAACTCATAATCAATTATCTAGATTAAAATACAGATTGTTGAATTATTAATGGCTAAATGACACAAAGCATATCAAAATTATAGAATGAAATTGATGTTAGTAAATGAATTACCTAGCAACAATTCTGAACCATCAAGGAGCACACGCCTTTTCCGGTGACGTCACCTTAAAGTTTCTT
This sequence comes from Scalesia atractyloides, assembly GCA_947069175.1. Taxonomy (NCBI): domain Eukaryota; kingdom Viridiplantae; phylum Streptophyta; class Magnoliopsida; order Asterales; family Asteraceae; genus Scalesia; species Scalesia atractyloides. The sequence goes on along the minus strand of CAMTDV010000016.1, from coordinate 26,740,212 downwards.
TTCTGTGGTTCTTAACCTGTTATCCATCGATATGAGTTTGGCTTTCGAATGTTGTTGTAGTTGCCACAGCCTTACAATTTCCACCACTAAAACACTCATGTCCCTCCTAAGTCCTACTTCGATACACGGCCCGAATTCCTGCTTCAGTTGGGCCAATGGAACCATATTTCTTCTTATCTTTAAACATATGCCTTTGATCCCCAAGAAACCCTTCATTTCCAAATTCCCATATATCTGGATCCACTTTCCTGAAGCCCTAATATTATGAACAAAATTTCATAATGCAGTATCAAACATAAGAAACTCAGTTAACCTTAAAACCAAAATGAATGATGATATTTCCAATTGATGATCTTCCGATCATCAACATATACACACAATTCAGTTCCATCTGATGCTTTGCAAGCAACACATAATCCCTAATTATCAATGGAGGCACACAATTTACTCTAGTTGAAGATAGAAACAACTTCCACAACTACTCCTATATATTAAGAAACCAACACCCAGTGATCATCAAATGGGCACTTAAAACATCAATCTAACTTCAAGTAGATGTTTTTTCTCAGATAATCTGGCAAGTTTTGTTCGACTTCTTTTATATTTAAAACCCGAGCTCAAAATTTTATATGAATAAGGACCTCATTTAAATATTCGATACCCAAATTTGAATTCCTTTTACCATTCTAATAAGAAACAACCCTGTTATTTGGATGTAAAACTTACACTTTAGGTTTTGATTCTCAGCCCTCTATAGCCCTAAAATACCAACCATGGGGTGTCAGCCCAGTGGCCAGCCTCACCCATTCCAAACGGGAGGACGCGGGTTCGAGTCCAGCTCAGCCCGAATAATCCTGCTGGGTAGTAACCGCCAGGCAGTTATGGGGCTAAGCTACCGTGCATTTACCCTTTTTTTTTTAGCCCTAAAATACGGATGACACAAAATGACTCCATTACACATTACGTTTTGATTGTCAACCTTCCATAAAATCTGAAAAAAATCGTGTCAGATAGACCAACAATGTAAACCCTAAAAATAGGGTTTTCTTTCAGCCCTTACATGCACACATCGTTGACTTGCAGTTGCTGTGACATGGCTTCTTTTTTCCTAAAAGGTATCAATCACGAGAACAATTTCAGTACGATTGGAAGTTAGGCTTTTCTTTCGTCCCTTACCATCAATTATCAGATGCTTTATATAATCTAAGCATTTCAGATCGGAGATGGCAGTGAAACTGACTACAACGATTGCCGAGAAATTGAACCGGTGAAGCATTGAACACCACAACCATATGGTTCCATCCTTCAATGTGCAGACTATTGATATTCAACAACGTGATGACTGGGAGAAGGGGTGAAATCCCTATAATGCCCCTAAGCGTCTTAAAATTTTTGAGCAATTTCCTTATGTACCCCTCTAAAATGGCTTCTACTTTCTTGTACATAATGTTTCAAAATGTATACTGGTGGTAAAATTGTATATCTGAAATGCTTTATATAGATGTAAAATATACTATCTCTCTACCTCTCTCTCTCTACATTTCTCTCTCTACCCTCCCTCTCTTTTTTTTTTTTTTACATTTCTCCCTTTGAACATAGACCTCGTTTTATCATTATTTCTTCTTAACATGAAAACCTATAACAATAATCTCATCAAGCACAATCAAATTAACTCTCTTTTTCCAGAGTAACTAACTTTGGAATAATATTTTTTCAGTGATCCAACAACTGAGAAGCTCAATCAAAGCATACCCATCATAATACGTCTTGAACAAATTCTGCCTTTCAACTTCCAACAATTTGGGTGTAACAATTCCACGGTGGTAATAAAAGAGTTCATATTTGTTGCACCTATATCGGATATTCGAAACACACTCTTCATCTTTACACCATTAAACCACCCACCTTCACATAGATTGCTGCCACAGATCTGAAATCGCAAGCTCCAATGTCAATTATGGCGGTTTAGCAGTGGTGACCAGGAACAGGTGAGGATCGACTCTATCTTTCGTGAGGGTTTTATCAGGGTTCATCTGAACCCACCAACAACAAATCTGGTCGTAACTGTATTTTTACAGGTGGTACAGACTCCGATCCAAATGTTACAAGCTGAAAATTCAACGTGGTAACTGGAATCGGACTTCCGAAGATCAGTATTTGAGGTTTGTCATTGTGTTATCCGACGAGCTTTACTCCACTATGGTGGTGGTTAACGACTTTGATAGTCACAAAGTCATTGTTTATTTGTTAGAGAGAAAAAGAAAGGAAGAATGGTGGTGGTGGAAGGAGGTTGTGATGGTGGTGGAAGTGGTAGAAAGAGATGGAGTAGAGAGAGAGAAAGAGAATAAGCAATATATAATATTTTGGTTTCTTTTTTCTTTTAAGATATTTTTTAAGTAAAGGATAAAAAGACAATTATACTCTCATGTGTCTTGCATATGATCAGATTTAACAGAAAAAATTAACTAAGTTAGGGCTAAAGGACATACCATGTAAGTTTTTGAAACAATAAGTACAAAACTCTTCAGTTTTAAAGACAAAGGACACTGATTGAAATTGGATATATAAATAAAGGACAAAACTTGTAACTCACTCTTAAATCGATAGCATGCTAAATCAATGTTTCGCTACATGTTTCGTACTCACGCTTCTATTGTTTCTAGTATCTATTGTTGCATATACATGTATCTATGTGTTTACTCGCTTTGTGTCTATGGTTTCTATTATTGGTCCATTGGCTAACCGGTTCCCCACGGCCATGGGTTGAACTTGGTATCGCCATCATTCGATTCACTCTTTGGGCCTTGAATCTCATTGTGCTTGTCAACTTGAATCTCATGGTGTCTATTGTTTCTTTATTATTATGTTGTATTACCACATTTGATTATGGTGATTGAGGTGATCGTGAAGATTGTTGTTTTTGTGATATATTATGGATGTATCTAATACACTTGAACTTGCTGCTTAGATCATTTTTTAAATAGAATAATTAAAATAGTAAAGCATAAATATTTTATTTACGTTTAGATCTATTCAACAACTTTAGTTTAACCCAAATATCATTTTTATGCATCATAAAAGTAACCAGTTGAGATAGAGTTGAAGACAAAGACATGTAGGACATGCCTTAGATAAATAAATGGCAAATTGAAAATAAATAATCCCACCTAACGCAATTTGGCTGATAATAATCCCAAGTCAGTTATTGGAAATAAATAATCCAAACTGGTCAATTTTTTTGTAAAATAGTCCGCCATTAAAATAGCTTAACGGAGTTAAGTTTTTTTACGAATTACAAACCAATGTTTTAGGGCTTTTGATCAGAAGGAGGATACGAGTCGATTGATGTAAAACTTACCTTGAAATTGCGCTCGAAATGTCTTGATTTTTGTTAATTGTAAGTTTAAACACCCTAATTGAAGCACCGTTTTCGTGGGTTGAGGCAATATTTCAAGGTAAGTTTTACATCAATCGACTCGTATCTTCGTTCTGATCAAAAGCCCTACAACATCGGCTTGTAATTCGGAAAAAAACTTAACTCCGTTAAGTTATTTTAACGGCGGACTATTTTACAAAAAAAAATGACCAGTTCGGATTATTTATTTCCAATAACTGACTTGGGATTATTATCGGCCAAATTGAGTTAGGTGGGATTATTTATTTCCAATTTGCCTAAATAAATTGGATTATATTTTGTGGTATATGTCTTTGAAATTTTGTATGAATTAATTGAGATTTCTATGGTTTGTGACATTTTTAATTTGATCATGCTTTTAATAATTAAACTTTTAATAGTTTTCAGGGCTAAGGACAATCATCTCGCTCCGGCCAATAATCCGTTACGAATTGGGGTGTAACAACCGGTTATTATAATACAAATAGTAGATGGGTCAAAATGTAATAGTGTAAAGGGGAAGATTCATTTGAGAATAAATTTAATGTGAGAAGAAAAAGAAGAAAGGGTATAATGGAAAAACATTAAATAGTTTATAATTATTCTCATTAATTAATCTATCATTAATAAAGCAAAAGAATATTATCCTACACATTTCAAAATTTATCCTACATATGTATCTTACACTTACCGGAATTTACCCTACACATATGTGAATTTACCCTACACATTTAAAAATGTATCCTTCGCACACTAAAATTTATCCTGCACATGTCGAAAATTGTCCTTCACCATAAATTATTTTATCTTGAAATAGTATATTAAAAAATGAGTTACAAATTTAATTAATTAGCTAATTAATGACAATTATAGATTTACCTATATGCTATTTTTTCATAACATTAAATACACACATTAAATAAAGTAAATAAAGAATATCTATTTGTTTAAAAGTTATTATTTTTATTTTTAAAAAAAAAAATTCTTTTCATTTGAACCATCCACTAGTGTAATAATGTAGGTGTCAAGTCGTTAGTTTGTTAAGATGATGTACATAATTAACCACGTCGACTTAATGGAATGGGTAGTGATTGATTTTAAGACATCTTTCCTCTTTTTTGGCTTTCTTTCTTCTCTAAAATTGATCATAACACATGTTTTTTTGGAGGCGAACGACAGTCGTCAGACAGCTCCCATTGGCAACTCAACGACGGTAGTTAGATTGCCAAGGTATAAGGAAAAAGAGAATGAGTGTATCATCAAATAAAAATTATCAAACAAAAATTTCGCAAACTACCTAATTTTTATTTGATTATTTTGTAAATTAACTGACTAACCATTAGGTTAAGGTTGAGATTAAAGAAAAATAAGGTTATTCATCTATTGACAGGAAGTTGACTCACTGCGTCAATATATGGATAGGGATGAGCAAATGGTAGCTAATACCGTCCCGATACGGATCCGGATCCTGATCCAGAAAATACCGTACCGATTTTTTCGATACCATAATCGGTATCCACCTTTTGGCATTTTCGGTATCGGAATTTTCGGGATCGGGACGGGTTTGGTATGGTACCGGTAAAATATCGAATTTTACCTTCAAGATACCGACACCGTACCGATGCCGTACAAAACCGTACCGACATATTTCGGTATTCAGTTTCCATGATTGTCGGGATCGAGACGGGATCGGTATTTGCTCATCCCTAGTTCAATCCATAATAAAATTCAATGACTTTAGTTACGAAGGTTGGTACCCTTGATACTCATTTGAAACTCTGACAATTTGTATCCTTAAATTAAACTAATTATTCCGAAGATATTTATGACGAAAGTAAGTTCCTTTTTGATACTCGTGTTTAGTGGTTTTAATCATTTGAGTTTAAAATTAATATTTTTAACCCCCTCAGTACTTAGTTGGATATTCACTAACCCTTTGAGTCCAAATTTTTAACACTACTAACCAAATATGTTAACTTTTTGTGAAAAAGTCCAAATTGCCCATATTTATCAAAAAATAATATTTATATGATCTGTAGGATAATAGGATTTAGGATACTGAAACCCATTTTCATTAGTATCTTCTTCGCTAAATCGATTTTGAATCACATAAACAAAAATACTTTTTCCCAACACAATTAAGAACAATAGTGAAGGTCCGTGATCAGGCGGTTCTAGACGGAAGTTAGTGTGTAATGTGCCAATTTCGGTAGAATGTTATTAAGAATGAAGTAGAAACATAATGCAGCGGAAGTTATGTCTTCATTCATACTGAAAGAGTATACATCTTTAAAGTCCAGCTGCCGGAGTTCCTGGTGAGAATCCGGCAGCACCTCACCGTAGGGATGGCAAAAACTTAAATGACAAATGAACAACACACCTATATATAGGGTAACAAGTTCGCCCGGAGTGTGCATGGACAAGTTCGGGCAGGACAAGTTCGGGCGAACTTGACCATCACATGTCAAGTTCGGGCGAACTTGTTCCCAATTTCACTATTCGCTCCGTATTTTGGTCGTGTGTTCAATTCTAACCTACACAATATTCAACACAAGCTCTATCTAGCCTATTCGACAAGTGACGAACACAAAGTGCATCAACAGATTCCCCCTTGTTCGTTATTGTCGAATCTTGATCTTCAAATTTGAGCCTTGTTTGAATTCAGCAACTTCAATCAAGGTATCTGCCGATGTCGTCGAAACGCGTCAACAAATTCCCCCTTAATTGATGATCCGAGCTTGCATTATCAACATTCAATTCCCGCTGAAAACTCCAATTCAGATATATGTTTGCGCGGTTTCCAGCCTCCTTTGATTTGCTTGACCGACAAACTTTCTTGAATAGACACCAACTTGAAGCTAATCAGTGCAGCTTCTCCGTTTCAACTTTAACCACATCCGCGTTCAGTTTAGCACATATCTCTCATGCTCGATCATCCGATCTTCAAAATTCAACCGGCAGAAACTTCAAAGGACTTCACTGGTCAACTCCAAATCAACGAATATCCTCAAAAATCTGAAATCCGGATTTCCGTAATCACTCCTGATCAGCAAATCGGTAATCTTTTTCAATCAGCAATCATCATCTGAACCAAATCATCTGGTAACACATTGAATCTGAGAATCACTCGTCCACGATCAAAATCACATTCTTCATCTTCAGTCACAATAACAGATATATAGCTATCTCTGGTAGACCACCACCACTTAATCAACAAACATCGTCATCCAACGGCGGTTAGTCCAAAGAGAAGAATGATTCATCTGTTTGAAGACTAAAAATAAAGGCCACCAAAGGCTATCATCAGTTATATCTTGGATAACTTCAGATCTCCTTGGTAATTTTTGAAACTATCCGTCTTCGGAGCTAGTCCTTAATTCCTAAGTTCATCACTGAACATTTTGAACGTCCTCAGTTCCTCACTGGTACTAATGACTGCTAATCCAACTAACTGTTCCTTCACCGGAGATCAGGAAGCTAACCCTTAAGCATCAATCTGTCATGGTCTGAAAAATCGAAACTTCATGTGATCACATAATCCCAAATGGATAATCTCTTTCGTCAGCAACTTGTACACTTCTTTGTCTGAAAGATCCGATCCCATAAATCATCTTCTTTAATCATGGTACCACGTACAACCCGGGGCAACTGAAACTACAGAGCATCGTTACCTCCTGGCGGTTAGTCTAGTCAATAATTCATGTGCAAAGCAGAGTTAAAGATAGGCAGTCGTATGTGCTTCCAAACCATACACGCGACTCAGGTGTCAATCCACAACCATGACCGCAGAATCTGATAAACAACTCCTCCAAACTCAGTTACGTAACCACTCGCTTTCAAACTAGACATCAACTTGATCATTTTATAAATGAATCTCAAATCTCTATATTTCCCGGTTAATCTGTAGTCGGAAACCACCGGAATACTGTTGCAGTGTCACGAATTTCAAAAATGTCAGAATTTTCATATAAGATGAAATTTTTATTCCCCCTCATTTTTGCAAATTCTGACCATACCAGTTTTTTTAATGAAAATTCCCCCTCAAATCTGGAAAATTCAGTTTTTATCAAATGCGGAATTTACTTTAAAGCCCATCGGTAGTCCGTAAACCAAATGATCATCAAATCGCATTGGTATCAGTGACTACCCTCTCATCTTCAACCATCTATAATTTCATCATCTCAAAGCTCTCTAAGGCCTCCGACGGTGTCCCCGAACAGTCAGTATCGGACGTTAAAATTTCGAAAAAATTTCTATCACCAAATTTTTTCTGGACACCCGTCTCATCAAACCGAGCAATAAATTTTTTCAATGCCTTTTTTTGGCTCCCTGGACAGGTTCGGGCGAACCTGTCCACTATGATACAAGTTCGGGCGAACTTGATCAATATGATACAAGTTCGGGTGAACTTGATCTCCAAGATACAAGTTCGGGCGAACTTGATCTCCAAGATACAAGTTCGGGCGAACTTGGTTGGCCAACACCAAGTTCGTGCGAACTTGAACCAACCCATTTTTTACATTTTTCGATCCAGAATCCTTATTTCATCGAATTTCGAGATGATTCAACCATAGATCTGGTCGAAATGGTTTTCTAACAATCCTATTCGTTCAATTTTAGTTTTTGTCCGTGGATTGCATGCTTATTTCATGTTTTACGTCCAAAACCCCTCCTAATGTCCATAAATGTCCAAATTCATGAGCGTAGGTAATAACCGTAGCACTGATACCAATTGAAGGTCTGTGATCAGGCGGTTCTAGACGGAAGTTAGTGCGTAATGTGTCAATTTCGGTAGAATGTTATTAAGAATGGAGTAGAAACAGAATGCAGCGGAAGTTATGTTTTCATTCATACCGAAAGAGTATACATCTTTAAAGTCTAGCTGCCGGAGTTCCTGGAGAGAATCCGGCAACACCTCCCCGTAGGGATGGCAAAAACTTAAATGACAAATGAACAACACACCTATATATAGGGTAACAAGTTCGCCCGGAGTGTGCATGGACAAGTTCGGGCGAACTTGACCATCACAGGACAAGTTCGGGCGAACTTGACCTTCACAGGTCAAGTTCGGGCGAACTTGTTCCCAGTTTCACTATTCGCTCTGTATTTTGGTCGTGTGTTCAATTCTAACCTATACAATATTCAACACACGCTCTATCTAGCCTATTCGACAAGTGACGAACACAAAGTGCATCAACAAACAGTAACACTAACTGAGAGTGAACCTATTTGAAGTAAGCTCCGAAACCCTAATTTCCATCACCTATAATTGGATTGAAATTAAAGAAATTGAGATGGGAATCAAAAAATTGGACCAGATGGGTGTTTAATAGTGAAAGAATTCAAATTGTGGCAAGAGCATTTCATCATGTGGTAATGAATTATTCTTATAGACGTGGGAATTCTAGCGAAAAAAGATGAAAAAAGAACAAAGCAAATGAAGACAAACAACCCATTCAATCTTTCAAATTCTATCTTGTTTCTCATTATCTGTTGTGATTATCCTATGCAAACAAACACGAGAGGAGAGAAAAAAAGGGTTTAAAACTTTAAATAAATTGAAATCAAATCAGAAACCCATTACAGAAGAATACAAAGCACCTACTTTCTATGTAGTTTCTTAATGTTTTATGCAGTGGAAAGTAACTGATTGAAGTGAAGAATTTAGGGATCGATATCCAATAATGGTTATTTAATGATTTGGAGTTTGTGTTTTATCGCTCAGTGGTGTGGTATCACCCCATTGTATGCTTTCAATGTCAAGGATTTGTTGGGTTTATATCTTCACTAATCCTGATCTTCAATTTCTGTAACCACTATTCTCCGTTTCAGATCCTTCTCCAACATCTTTTTGATCATCTCTAGTGCAACATACTCTTTTGTTCCAACAAATCTTTCAAAACCCCAAAATCCTTCACCAGATCTATTGTGCGGTGCGGTAGTGCATAGGGTGGTGTGGTGGTGGTAGGGTGGTGCGATAGGAGTGGTCGGAGGTATTGTTGTGGAGGTTTAGATGAGAAAGAGAGAGAAAGTGCAAGTGTGTTTGACATGCTTGTGTCTGCAAGTGTGTGTATAGAGAAAAGATAATAAGAAAACCTTTATGAGTTCAAAAAATTTAAGAAACCCAATCTTCACCATCCATCTAGAAATCCTACGGTTGAGATTGCATGTTACATGAATTAATTTTTCAGAAACATGTTACAGACTTAAAAAAGTACGTATAACAGTTTTTTGCTTTTTCACTTTACATGTAACATGTTTGTCTATTACACTATTTTTTTTATAAAAACATATAACATGTTTTTTACATGCATTATACATTGAAAACTTGTAAATTTTAAGTTCGAAAATGTTACACTTTGTAAAACCTGCAAAATTTGCTATTGAAAAAAAGTGTAACATGTGATGTTACATCTACGCAAACGGCAAAGTGGTATAACATATTTAATTTTCTCTCTCGTCAAAAATAGTTACATGTCAGAATTCTGAAAAAAAGTTGTAATATGTGACGACATGTAGCCTATCCATTGAGTTTGTTGAGTTTTTTGAACTTAAAGGGGGTTTTTCCTCTATAATAGCCCTATACATATATGTGTGTGTGTATATATATATATATATAATATTAAAAACTTTACGCATTAAAGACTTGTTCCTTGTATCTTGTACATTCAAGGGTTGTACCTAGGTTTAAAATAACTTAAATATCCATGCACCTAATTAACTTGGTTAATGGCGTTACGAATTTAGACTCAGAGAGTTAGAAAATTACCAACTAGGTATTCAGAGGGTTAAATTTTTAATTTTAAACTCATCTGATTAAAACCGTTCAAATATTGAGAATTAAAAAAGAATTTAATAAAAAATAAGAGTAAAAGGAGAATGCAAAATGATAATACAAGTAACTGGTGGAATTCTTTTGATTTTAGCCAACACAAAATACAAGCAACTAGTGGAATTCCTTTGTTTTTTAGCCAACACAAAGTAAAGTAAAATGCATAAGGTTGAATCGTATATATGTCAGTTCGCTTGGTGCAGAATTTTGGCAAAGTGACATTGAGTGTTCATTTCAGCCCAGTTATAACTAAAATCTTTTGGGTTTGATAGCTTAATTTGCTATTGGTGTCACTTTTTCTTTTAATTTTAGTAAACTAAACGCATCGTTTTACTTCAAGTTTACATTAATACAATTTAAACAATTTTTTTACCATTTTTCTTATCTTTTAATATTATTTTTAAAAAGATTTTATTCTTAAAAGAACGTTTTATTTTTCCCTTTTTTTAACGTTTTATCAAGTTTCTTTCAATGGTCTTTTTATATTATTTAAAAAAAAAACCGTATTTTTCTAAAGAGGAATTGACCTGTAATAATGCTAACTAGACGTCATTGGCCGTTGGTAGTCCCACCTTTGAATATTCCTCAAGCTAGTCCCACATTTCACCTATTTTTTTCCTCCACTGTTCTCAGTTAAAAAAAGTTAACGGAGGTGAGCTTTTTTCTGAATTACAAGCTGACGTTTTAGGGCTTTTGATAAGAACGAGGATACGCGTCGAATGACGTAAAACTTACCTTGAAACGGTGGTGCTTCAAACGACTTGATTTTTGTGAATTGGATGTTTAAACACCCGATTGAAACACCGTTTTCGTCGTTTGGAGCACCATTTCTAGGTAAGTTTTACATCATTCGACTCGTATCATCGTTCTGATCAAAAGCCTTATAATGTCAGCTTTTAATTCAGAAAAAAGCTTAACTCCGTCAACTTTTTATAACTGAAGACCAACGGAGGAAAAATAGATGAAAGGTGGGACTGACAATGACCAATGACGCCTAGTTGAGATTATAAGACCAATTCCCCTTTTCTAAAAGTTGTTTTAGCTTTTTTTGTTTTTAACAAATATAGAGAAGTTTCAGCTTCTTTTGAAAATAGTTCATGCCGTCTGTTAATAAATAAAAAATAGTCAACTAACATGTTCATGTTTGTTCGTTTAGAAAATAAACGTGTCCGTTTTCATTCATTAACATTCTAAACAAACAACTCACAAACATGAATAACATAAACGGACAAACTTAAATGAATATTAACGAATATAAATACACATAAACCAAGATAAATATGCATAAACGAACAACATAAATGAATATTTGCCCCTTAACGAAGTTATTCATACAAATTAAGCATCATCATCAAAGGGCTTTTTGCCAATCGCTACCGAGGAGTCTTTTAAAGATGTTCCTTTTGAGGTGGTGGTTGAGAGTTCTAGTCTAATGGTTGACATTCGAATATTTATGAGTAGATTTAGTTAGGTGTGTAACTTTGGCGTTAAAAAAATACATATCGCTTTACCTACACTCATGTTTATGAATTCAATCCAAAAATAAAGTGAACTTCTCACATATAAATTAATGGGGTTTTTCCTCTATAATAGCCCTATACATATGTGTGTGTGTGTATATATATATAGATAATATTAGAACCTTTACGTATTAAAGACTTGTTTCTTATATCCTGTACATTCAAGGGTTATACCTAGGTGTAAAATGACTTAAATACCCATGCACCTAATTACTTTGTTAATGACGTTACAAATTTAGACTCAAAGGATTAGAAAATTACCAACTAGGTATTCGGAGGGTTAAAATTTTTGGTTTTAAACTTAGGTGATTAAAACCGTTAAAAAATAGAGAACAAAAAAGAATTTAAAAAAAAATAAGAGTAAAAGGAGAATGCAAAATGATAATACAAGTAACCAGTGGAATTCTTTTGATTTTCGCCAACACAAAATACAAGCAACTAGTGGAATTCTTTTGTTTTTTAGTCAACACAAAATACAAGTAACTAGTGGAATTCTTTTGTTTTTTAGCCAACACAAAGTAAAGTAAAATGCATAAGGTGGAATCGTTTTTATGTCAGTTCGCTTGGTGCAGAATTTTGGCAAAGTGACATTGAGTATTCATTTCAGCCCGGTGTTAATTAAAATCTTTTGATTTTGATAGTTTTGCTATTGGTGTCACTTTTTCTTTTAGTTTTAGTAAACTAAACACATCGTTTTCCTTCAAGTTTACGTTAACACAATTTAAACAATTTTTTTACCATTTTTGTTATCTTTTAATATTATTTTTAAAAAGATTTTATTCTTAAAAGAACGTTTTTTTTTCCTTTTTTAAACTTTTTATCAAGTTTCTTACGATGGTCGTTTTATATTCTTTAAAAAAAACCTTTTTTTCTTTTGAAAATAGTTCATGCTGTCTTTTAATAAATAAAATGGTCAACTAACATTTTCATGTTTGTTCGTTTAGAAAATAAACGTGTTCGTTTTCATTCATTAACATTCTAAACAAACAACTCACAAACATAACATAATCGAACAAACTTAAATGAATATTAACGAACATAATACACATAAACCAAGATAAATATGCATAAACGAACAACATAAAAATATATTCGCCCCTTAACGAAGTTATTCATACAAATTAAGCATCATCATCAAAGGGCTTTTTGCTAATCGCTACCAAGGAGTCTTGTAAAGATGTTCCTTTTGAGGTGGTGGCGGTTGAGAGTTCTAGTCTAATGGTAGACACTGGGAAATTTATGAGTAGATTTAGTTAGGTGTGGAACTTTGGCGTTAAAAAAATTACATATCGCCTTACCAACACTCATGTTTATGAATTCAATCCAAAAATAAAGTGAACTTCTCACATATAAATTAGCATCATCAGTTATTATGTCTAAACCATTTGCGATACTTGTGTTCATAGCAAACTAACATTCTGATTCATTTCTAGATGAAAGGAGATGGGCAGTTTGGTCAGCTGATGATCCCGGTTTATCTGAAACGTCCAAATTGTCATTCATGACCACTAGTATCTTGTCCTTCTCTTTGGCCTGCCCCCACATCAACGTGTAAAACCCAGCCGCAACGTTCGTCGCTCCAATAACACTGTGAATACATATTTAAAGATTCAGGAACAAATTAAACCATGCTCATTCAAATTTTTTTAACAATATAGCAACACGCTCAACAGAGGATTGGGTGAGTATAAGCATGTTCCAAGATCACAAAATTTATAGATCTGTATGTTTATATTATTTACCTTCCTATATAAAGTGAATCACCAAGAATCGTGACACCCATGATCACTGCAACGACTATTGAGAGGGGCGCAAACATGGCCCCAAAAACTGGACCTTTCTTCCGAAAACACCAAGTCAAAACATTATTACGAATTGCTGTTGAATAAATAGCCTACAAATAACTAGAGCAAGTCAATGCGCCAACACCAAGATATATGTGTTGCCTAACTTGAAAAGGTGGTCTAGTTTACTCAGCTTACCCCCAAAACAACAGCAGTCACCACATTTCCAGGTTGAAGCACCCAAGCTCTTCGATTCCGTTCTATAAAAGGAGAAAGGGCTACACATTGGACTGTCCCAAAAAGACAGTAGAAAAAGACGATAGTTTGTTGATCAGGGTACTCTCTAGATGTTGTTGTCTGATGTTTATATAGAAAAATAGTTAATTACATATTTACATTGGCGTATAACATAATAATAATAATAACAATAATAATAATAATAATAATAATAATAATAATAATAATAGTAATACTAATAATAATAAGAAGAAAAATAGTACTACTAATAATAATAATGATGGTGATGGTGGCGGCAGCGGCAGCGGCAGTAATGGTGACATTGATATTAAAATAAATAACAATAATAGTACTAGTAGTTAAGAAAGGTTTACATGTAATACAATCCATATGCAGCCGAAGGTTACGCTGGCAAGAGTAACCAGACCTCCAAATACCCAATTGGTTGGATGTGATAGAAAAATCTTGTTGGCTGAATCAAGAGATGGGATCTTTTCAAAAATTTTAGGGCCTTGATAGAACATGAACACCATTGTTCCCGATATTGCCATCACCGTACCCAATAGTTTTGCTACACTGCTTGAATTTCTTATGTCTATTTTCTATGTCCTAGAATACAAAATACAATTGGTTTCATATTTCTTTGGGTAACATGATTTAAGCGCTAATTAAAATTTTAAAATATTTCGTTTCTGGTGTTTAAGTTTATAGCGTTTTATTGTTGTGAAATTTTTATAGCAAGTTAATTAAGTGACTCGTGATTTAAATGAACGAGCTAAGTTAATTTAGTGTATTTACTTAATTTCTTTGAAAGTGAAACATGTTCGTTACCCATACCTGAAAAATACTGCAATCAAGAATGTAATGCCCGGAGACAGGTTTCCAATGGCGCTTGCCATGGTTGGAGAGCTATAATCCACACCTAGATACCAAAGTACCTGAAAAAGAGAAATTCTACAAAGAAACACATATGTAAAAAAAAATACAAGCTAGGGAGATGTTGGTGCATAAGGATGGCAAAAGTTTCATTTATGTTGTTAACAATAACACATTATAATATGTCACAATGGACTCGATCAATCGTTTACCCGAGAAGGCCAAGGATAAAGAATCTGAACATAATACGAAATGTCAGCGGAGGACGTTCAACCTTTCTGATGACGTGGAGGATGAAAAATGGAAGAAGAATCAATGTGCCAAGAGCGTTATGATAAATAACATAAACGATACTGCCCATACCATCATTCATGATGGCTTTGACTACGGTTAACAACGCCATATCCAAACATGTTACCATCAACGCTGCAACCAACGGAAGCACATCATCCATCAATGACCATGTATGATCAGTTCTTCTCATGCTCATCTCTTTTTGTCAAAAACTCAGATCCAAGGTTCACAACAATCTCACAACCCCAATTAAAAATCAGAATACAAACATTTTTAATTTGACTTGAGCCTGCAGAGAGTGACAAATGAATCCACAGACACCCAAAGTATGTACAGATATAGTCCCAGTGTCAAAATGCTCAGCCACACAACTTCCCTTTTTCACTTTTAATTATAGAAAAAACCTACCCCACAATTATGAACCAAAAACAGTACAAATAATAATTAAACAAAACTCGTGTACCCCAAGCACTCAAGCAGTGTTGTCACGTCTGTTCTGTGTGGACTATTAGCAGTCTTCCAGAAAGAAAAGCGTAAAAAATAGTTTTATCTTTAATTAACTACAAAGTGATTATGTTCCTCTAGACCATTTTATAAAAATATCTCCATATGTTCATGTTACGAATGGGAGCCTTTTTTTTTAACGACAAATCTTACACACCATCATTCTTAAATACTTCCCTTGCCGAGGTTTGAACCTAACCATCCACTTTAAGAGACAAGTGACTACCCCACATTCGCAAATGAGAGCCATTTAACTAATATTTTATTATCATGTTCGTTTATTAAGAGAATGAATTTGTTTTAGTTTGTTTTAACGGATCTAAATAAATGAACAACAAATAGTAATCGAACATAAGTGAAGAAGATAAATGTGTTCTTGTTCCCTCAATAATTATTTACCTAGGACATTAATAATTATTTACCTAAGACATAAGACTTGATTTTCAATTTTAATTTTCCCGATGGGTTAGGTAGATGTTTGGGTCAATGAATATACCAATAATTAATAAACAAATAAAATGCAAACGTAAAGGAACATAAACAAACCAATGTCAATGACGAAATATAAACGAGTACACATAAACAAATTCAAACGTACACAAATGAACGATTAAACAAGAGTTCACAACGTAGATGAACGATTTAACTAATAAGACTTGTACTCATATATATTGTTCAACTAAGTGAACAAATTTTATCAACATTCGTTTATTTATTAAATAAACAAATTACATATATAAACGAACTTCAAGTGGTATGCACCACTAGCAAAAAATGCCCCTAAAATATAACCTTTAATATATAGGGGAGGGTTATCTTGAGAACGTTAAATATTGCGAGAACCGTAAGAACAAATGAAAAGACCAATCAAAATCAATTTTTTTATACAAACCTCGTTATAATTAAAATACAACATCAAAATAAAAATTTACAAACATCAAATAATTCATTTCTCCCCTCAAAATCAATCTTATTAGAGTTTTTACACATGTGTAAATATAACAAATTTACACATGTGTAAATGACAAACTTACACATGTGTAAAAAAAATTATTTACGAATTCACGTAAATTTAAACGTGTAAATTTAATTTCTAACATTGTATTCGAATAATAATCATAAGTGTAAAAAGAAATTTTGATTTTGAATTGTTTTTGATCAAGTTTTCGTGGTTTTTTCATTCGTTCTCACGGTTCTCACGATATTTAGCGTTCTCATTTAAACCCTCCCATATATATATATATATATATATATATATATATATATATATATATATATATATATATATATATATATATATATACACGTGTGTGTGTGTGTATATGGAAAGGTTCATGCGAGAACCATCTTTATTGTGAGAACCGTGAGAACCACCTTTATTGCAAAACAAAATCTAAAAAAATCAAAAAAGCACTCAAATTTTTTTTTAATAATTTTTTAGCAAAAATCGTTATAATTCGTTACCAAAAAAAACTTTTTTTTTCGAGTAACAATTATCCATGCACATGTGCATATGTATCATAACTTCGCCAAATTCAATAATACGTTATCACTAGTAGACAATTGCACTTTAATTTACAATACCATCCATAATACACTCAATTTTACATTAAATGCACATGTGAATTGTTATGTATAACAATTATATATGGTGTTTTGGTACAAAAAGTTTGTGATTTTGAATGATGAAATAGGCTCATATATATGTTTTTTGGTTAGTTATATATAGGTTGATGGGTTCATTATAGTTGTCACTTTATGATGTAATATGTTGATTGGATGGTATAAACGGTGTTAGATATATGTAATAAAGTGAAAATATTGGTATTGGTATTGTATTATAAATGGTAGGAGGTAATGGTATTGTATTATGGATGGTAGGAGGTAATGGAAGTGTATTATGGATGGTATGATAGATGAAAAAGAAAGTGTATTCAAAGTAGTGTACCAAAACACCTTATTTCATGTTGATACATATAGATGCATATGTGCATTTCTTATATTGGTAACGTAAAAAGTAGTGTATTACACATGGTAGTGTAAATGAAAGTACAATTGTCTAATGTTTGTAATGTATTACGGAATTTGTCAAAGAAATGATGAAAATGCACATGTGCATGGTAGTGTATTATGGATGGTATGATAGATGAAAGAGAAAATGTATTCAAATTAGTGTACCAAAACATCTTATTTCATGATATATATATAGATGCACATGTGCATTGCTAATATTGGTAACGTAAAAAGTAGTGTGTTACACATGGTAGTGTAAATGAAAGTACAATTGTCTAATGTTTGTAATGTATTACGAATTTGTCAAAGAAATGACAAAAATACACATGTGCATGGATAGTTGGTACTCAAATTTTTTTTTTTTGAAATTTTTTTTATTGTTGAGTAAATATAGCGACTTTTTCAAAAAAATATTAAAAAAAACAAAAAAATTAGTATTTTTTTGGATTTTTTACGTATTACTGTTTGTGTTCACACTGGTTCTCACGGTTCTCACGGTTCTTGCAATAAAGGGTGGTTCCTAACGGATCCTTGTCCTATGTGTATATATATATAGATATATACATATAGGGGAAGGATAAAATGAAAACCCACTTGAGTTGAGAAAGCTCTAGAAAACCCTATGTAACATTTTTATTTTTTTCTAAAAAAAATAGGGAATGTAAGTTACATCTATAAAAAACCCCGAGTAGATTTTTTTTAAAAATTACAAAAATTCAGTTTTTTAGCATTTTTTTGTCAACACTGAATTTTTTTAAAAATTTTATAAAAAAACCATTCGGCACTTTTTTTTGTTAAATGTTCATTAACATATAATTTAAATTTCCTATTTTTTGGAAAAAAAATAAAAATGTTACATAGGGTTTTCTTGAGTTTTCTCAACTCAAGCGGGTTTTCTCTTTATCTTCACCTATATATATATATATATATATATATATATATATATATATCAAGATCAAGGGGAAACCCTTTCGAGTTATGAGAACTTATAGAACTCGGCCTTCCCGTGCGAGTATTGCCCCCATTTTTTTCACATCCTTAGATTAAAATGTTAGAAAACACTGCCGTAAAACAAAAATTAAAAAAAATTAAAGTGGTGTTTTTCGGCCCCCTACAGTAGCTGTAATGGTGATAACATAAGTATGACATCACTTTTTATGGCATTTACGGCTGCCGTAAATGAAAAAAAAATATTTTTTTGGAAAAGTTGTTTTTTTAGGATTTTTGGTAAAAATTTTTTTTTTAAAAAACCTTTCGTAAGGCCGAGTTCTCTAAGTTTTCACAACTCGTATAAGTTTTCATTTTACCATAACCCTATATGTGTGTGTGTATATATATATACATATATATAGGGGAATGATAAATTGAAAACCTTGTTGAGTTAAGAAAACCAAGGAAACCTCATCTCTACCATCCATCCATTTAATCTATGGTATAGATTAAATCAAGTACAAAAGTTACATTTTCAGAAAAAAGTGTAAAAAGACTGCTAAAAGTGTTTGTTATAATTTGTTATACCTGACACAGTCTAACACAAAAGTGTATATATATGTAAGTGTTACACAAAACAAAGTTGCTAAAAAAATATAACATATTGTTACTTGCACTGCATAACTAAAACCTTTGGAAATTGTAACACTTGAAGTTCAAAATTTTTGAAAAAAACTGTTGGTACAGTTTTGTGTCTGTAGCTTGTTCTTAGTTACGTTAGTTTGTACAGTCTTTATTTTACGTGTATGTATGTTTTGGTCTAGTCGGCCAAATCGAGATACCCTCCTATCTCGATTCGGCACGACATTTACATTGTTAGCGTTGTAAAACAGCCGCATGTTGCAGTCTGTTAGTTGATGTTTGTATCTTTCTGTTGTCTATTGCATGAATTGTTTATGTCCTGTACGCAGGCTTCCCACGAAGAATCCTATATTCTTTGTGGGATCACATATCAACGAACAACTGGTCCTTCGCCAGTTATGTTATCGACGAACATCTATTGTTCGTGGCCTTTGATTGTTCGTCGGGTAACCTACGAAGAATAGGTTCTTCGTGGGTCTGATAGTTGTTCGTTGGCCTAATTACCTTCTTCGTAGGGTAACTGGGTGTTGGGCCTATATATACAGAAACATGCACCTCATTTCAGGAATAGAGCTTAGAGAGTCTGTAGAACATTGTGTGTATGTGTTTTGTACTTGTTCTCTTCACTTAATCTAAGATATTGAATCTTTGGTTACTTTGTGTTCTTTACTTTGCTTCAGTTTGCATACTAACGTGGATTCCACACTCGTAAGTGTGTTAAGAAGCAAGGAAGTAGGTTTGTTTGATCCTCCAAGTGGACCTACAAGTGGTATCGGAGCTTTGGCTCTCTTACTTGTTTAAAACCAAGCAAAATCTTGTGTTTGAGCAAGTTGTGAAGCTTCTTAAAGTTGTTCTTGAGTTTGAAAACAAGAAAAGTTAAGTTTTTTCAGAAAAAAGGTTCTAAAAACTTAGTTTAATCTTGTTGTTTGCAGATAATTTTTACAAAAACCTAGTTAAAATACATGGAGACATGTTAGGATTTGGTTTTTCTTGAAATTTCTTGCAAAACTTGAGTTCGACAAACTTTCCGGCAAGTGTTTTCACCGGAAAAGCCACCGGATTTTGGTTGGTAGGGATAAGTTTGAAAAGGATTTACTGTAAAAGGAAATCTTTGTTGGTTTGTTCTTTAACTCATTTGAGAAAGTCATCTACCATCTTTCTTAAACCCAGAAAAAGTAACTTACTATAAAAAGAGGAATCTCACCAACCAATTCACGAAGAACCTGTCCTGCGAACAACCTTACCTACAAACAATACCCTTCAACGAAGAACTGATTCTTCATAGACGAACATTGTCTTGGACAAAGAACCATTCTTCGTCGAAGATCTTCTCTACAAAAAACAAGAGTTGTTCATTGGAATCCTTTCTCACGAAGAACTGGTTCTTCGTGACATCAGTTCTTCGTGGCACAAGAATTGTTCGTGGATTACAAGTTGTTCGTTGGTGGAGTGTTAGTATTTGTCACAGAAAGTTCATAACTTTCATAAACTTTACAAATTTGAAATTTTAAAGTCATAATTTGTTTTAATCAATCAAAATGAGTTCAAATCCATGGGATTGGAGTAATGGATCAAATGCAAGTCAAGATGCTTCACAATGGGTTAAATCACTAATGCCTCAACAAGCTTCAATGATTACCGCTAATCAATGGGCTTGTGTGGCGAATCAAAATCAAAATATTCAAAACCTTCTAATTAGTGAGAGTGAAACCGGTAGTAACAATCGTCTACCTAAATTGAATCACATGAACGACTATCCAGCATGGAAAGGTCGTTTTCATACGTATATTCTCGGTCAAATTACCGAATTGTGGACATGCTTTACTACACCTTACAACGAAACTCTCGAAGAAGTTGGGTCAAATCCAACCACTTTAGCAAACATGACCGAAAATGATATGAAAGCTTATGATCTTGAGAAGAAAGCTTTCTCTGTCCTTACACAAGCTTTTCATAAAGATATCTATCATCAGTTTGTGTATTGTACGTCGAAAAGCATTTGTGGGACACACTAGAAGCTAGAGGGGAAGGAAACGCCGCTTCAAGGAAGATCCGTCATGATATTTTGAAGAAGGAGTTTGAAGGATTTATGTTTATGGAGAATGAGACCTTGAATGATATGATAACACGATTTTATCATCCCTGAGTGAAATGTTTTCATAAAGGGTCACTGCATCTCAACAGGAAATTGTTACACGTTTTGCAGATGTTCTACCACCCAAGTGGAGTTAATTTATTGATTTATTAAAACACACGGGGCTATTAGATACACTCAGCATTTATGAATTCGTTCAGAAACTCGAGAGTAAGGATGAGGAGGAAATTCGAAAGGCCAAATGTGTTCCAGTTCCACAAAACTCTGAAATGTACTTTGGAGACATTAACCCCGGTGTTGGTACCTCTCAGCAACGAAAACTCAAACAACCTTTGTTTCAAATGCAAATCCCTTCCTACCACCTCCCAAACCAGATCAATCTACCCAAACCCAAGGATTTGATCCGAAAGCTTTTCTGCCTCGACCTCAAGATATTGCCTCTCAATCACAGCAACAAGCATCTCAACAAGCTTGTTATGGTAATAACTTTCAGCCTTCAAACCCTAATACTGTGAGACTTGATACTTCACATCTTTCTAAGGTCAGTGTAGAAGTTGCCAAAGAACATATGGAACTTCTAAACACGATGGTTAGCGCATATTGTGGGTTAGTCGCAGGTCAAATTGGGAATATTAATTTGACAAATGAATACTATCAACAAATCGACAAAGATGAAATGGATCTTATGGATATTAAATGGGCTTTTGCAAGCGTGGTATGGAGAGCTAAGGTTATATGGCTAGAAATGGTAGAACAAGTTTGGAGAGTAAACGGGATACTAAGTATGGTTTTGACAAAGATGCCGTTACATGCTTCAACTGTGAAGCAAAAGGTCAATTCAAGCGTGAGTGTACTCGACCTCCCAAGCAAGGAAACAAGAATCCCTTTCGAAACCAATCCAACCAATCAAACACAACCCAAGTTAACAATGAAAGAAGTATAGTAGCTGTTAACAATACTAACCAGCCTAGACCTTCAAACACAACCAGAGCATTAGTTGTTCAAGCAGATGAAGGATGCAACTGGTCAGTCCAATTAGGTGACGAAGATCAAGGAGGAACTGCTCATTATGCCAAAATCATCAATCCCATCAAACATGTCCGCAGAGAGGAATTTTCAGAAGATGATGACCGTTCCGGGTATAGTGGTAGTTCCAATGAAGAAAACTTGAGTGTAGGTGGTTATGGATCGGATTCAGAGGTGAAGGAAGATATTGATGCTGAAGTTGATAGCTTGCTGAAGGAAGCTAAAAAGATGTGAACTCAAAGATCAGTGTTGATCAAGAAAGCCGAATCTGCATCCAAGGAAATGGAGAAGTTTTTCGCCGAAGATGGATCATTTTCTTGCAATACTGCTTTTATGGCAAATATTGCTCCTTCATCCAATCAGGTACAATCCGACACTCCTAGGGTATGCAATGATTGTATAGAATTAAAACATAAGTTCGAAACAATTAATCTTCACAAATAGAACTTGGTCGCTGAAATCTCAAAGTGCAAGGAAGCAAATATGGCACTAACTCAAAATGAAAAAGAAGTTAAAACTATAATTGATACACTTAAGAAAAGCGTTTCTGAGCTAACCAAAACAATTTTGAATAAACAAACTGGTATTAATAATTACATTAATATCATTGAGGAAACGAAAAAGGAGTTAGTTGTTGCCAAATGCGAGCATGATGCAATCAAGCTCAAATTGGAGAGTTATTCAAACTCCCGATATGTGCTAGATCACATCATTGAAGTTCAAAAACTCAAGGGAGATGTCAAATGCATTGGGTATAAATCATGTCCACCTTCAGTTAGACACAATTATACCAAAATGCCCGATTAAGAAGAAATGCCAAGATTTGAACAGTCTGTACCTCTCAATCTTGATGAGTTTGCAGCAGGAATAGGGTTTAAGTTGGATAACTCATCAGATGAAATCAAACAAACTGATAACGCTTCGTTAGTTTTAGATCAAAGCCCTCTAGTCGTTGAGGATGACGATTCATCTGATGATGATTCAAATGTGACAGATCAAGATCAATCTCTTGATAAAAGGAAAGGAGTAGAAATTCCAATTGAGAATCATATCTTATGTGATCACCCTGCTCCAGTTGTGCAATCCCTTGCAAAACAAGAGATTGATCCTATAAAGTCTGTTGAAGCACTTGTTGCTACTTTCGAAATCGATAATGTGTTATACACGTTGGTGGGGATGAGAGAATTTATTTAAACAAGGACTTTCCAATTCGAAATGTCAATCCAACTTCAATTGACCAAGTTTTTGAAAAATCAACAAACAAGTTTTTAGGAAAGAAAAGTCCTAATGTTATTGTAACTCAATGTGAACAACTGCCTTTCAAACCACAACAACCAATTGCTTCCAAAGGTAAACAACAAGAAAAGCTAGCTGAAAAATCCAAGGCTCGTAACAAGAAAAAGGGTAAGGATGTTAAGTTTGTAGCTTCAAATGGTACAGATAAAATCGAGACTTTTGAAAATACATCTAATACTGTTTTTTTCAAACAAGTCAGGATTTTGAAAAGAAACGATCAAAATAATTATTCTCAACACACTAATGGGTGTGATGACGAACCAGGTACATCGAGGCCTACAAGTTCAACATCAAGTCGTCAAAATGGATCTCCAAAATTTGTTGAAAGGAGATCATGTTTTAAATGTGGGGAGTTTGGACATATCATTAAAAATTATACAAACTTGCCAAAACCAAAGTTCATTGAGAATTCCCCTCCTGAAAAGAAATAACCAACGTCGTTCTGTGTCACCTAAACAAGACAAACGTATTGTTAAGGAACAAGAAGAAAAACAAAGAGTAAAAATGTGAAGGTCATTGAAAAGGCTTTAAAACCGGAAGTTTTTCAAAAGGAACCAAGTTCATCAAACTCGTCAAAACCAGAAATTTCAAAACCTGTAAAAAATAGTAATAATCAATCTGGTAAACGACAACAATCCTGGAAACCTAAAACCGGTACAATTTCAGGGGGAGGTACGCAATTTCCAAATCCTCAAGAAATAGAAATCACATTTCTTGATAATAAGGGTCGACCCAAGACCACTAAGGCTTGGGTCCCCATCTCAAACTGATCGTGTGATTGCATGTGCAGGGTGCTTCGTGAGGAACTGTTATAGTCATTGGATTGTTGACAGTGGAGCATTTAGGCACATGACGGGCGACTTAAGGCTTCTTTTTGATGTGAAAAGCATTAGTGGAGGTTATGTTGCTTTTGCTGGGGCGGATACATCACTGGAGAATGAATGATCTCCAATGGTGTTGTGAGTTTTGACAGGATCAATTACGTGCAACAAATTGATCACAATCTTCCAAGTGTCTCTCAAATATGCGACAAGAAGTTCACCGTGCATTTTGATGATGCCGGTTGTTACGTGCTGAAACCCAGTTTCAAGATTCCCAAAGAATTGATTCTTCTGTCGGCTCCAAGAATTAATGACTTGTATATTTTTGATGAGTCAAGCTATTACTACGACTGCACAAGTTACCTGTTTTGTCTCTAAAGCAACTGAAAAGGAATCAATCTCTTGGCATAGACGTATGGGACACATTCACTTGAGGAAAATGAACCATTTGGTGAAGAACAACCTTGTGAATGGTGTACCAGTAAAGAATTTTCATCTTCAAGACGTCTGTGTTTCGTGTGAGAAAGGAAAGCAAGCGAAGAAATCACATCCTATCAAGAAAGTTAACACTTTGAACATGCCACTTGAACGTCTCCATATGGACCTATATGACCCTATGAAACACAAGACTACATTTAGTGATGCTTATTGTTTAGTCGTTACTGATGACTATTCGAGATTTTCATGGGTAGCTGTGATGGCACACAAGAGTGAGACTTCAGAAATCCTCAAGAATCTCTTTACTTCAATTGAAAATCTGTATAATTTGAGGATAAGGAGAATCAGAAGCGACAATGGCACTGAGTTCAAGAATCGGGTTATGGATGAGTTCTGTACTTCAAAGGGTATTTTGCATGAATACAGTTCTCGCTATACTCCACAACAGAATGGTGTCGCTGAGAGGAAAAATCGGACGCTTATTGAAACTGCAAGAACTATGTTGGTAGAGTCGCAACTTCCAATTCAGTTTTGGGGGGAGGCTATGGCTACTGCTTGTTACACATTGAACAGAGTTCTTACGGTTAAGAGATATGGAAAAACTTGCTTTGAACTGTTGCATCGGAGGAAACCTGATGTGTCCTATTTAGAACCTTTTGGAGCTCCATGCACTATGATTGAACAAACCGAGAAATTTGGGGTAAAGGCGATCGAAGGATTCTTTCTTGGGTATGCTACTCTAAATTTTAGAGTTTGGAATCTATCTACACGAAAGATTGAAGAATGGGGTGAAGTTAAGGTTCAAAGGTACACTAAGTCTGTTAGAGCTCTGGGTGATCCTTGGATGTTTGACTATGATGGTCTTTTTGGCTCCTTTAATCTGCCAACTTTTGATGAAGCTTCTGCAGCAGCACAAATGTTACTAGAAAGTGATACTGCAATTGATTTGTCGTTAGTGCGACCGATTATTGTTAATCCTCAAGCTTCATCTTCGGTTTACAATATTGGTCCAAATTAGGTGTTTGAAGATGCTGCAGATTACAACGTTTCATTTGAAGATGAAGAATATCACGATGCAAATGAAGCTACATCAGCTCCTGTTCAAGGTGTCTCTGAAGGTGTTTCTGTGGAAAACAATGTAGGCACTAGGGAAGGTAATGCTTAGACATCTTCGGCGATGCCACATATTGATCTGGTTGTGGATCTGAATCTCAACAATTTAGGTATAAATGCTCGTGTTCCTGATTTCCTGAAACACGAATTCATAATACCCATCCTCAACAGAATGTTATTGGAGATGTTCAAAGCGGTGTGAAGACACGTAATCAGCTTCGAAGCAATCAGAATGCTGGTTTGTATACAACAATCAGGGAATCCGGGGAACAAAATGATTGGTCTTTCGCCTGCTATGTTTGCCAAGTTGAACCAAAATCTTGGAAGGAGGCAATGAAAGAAGACTCATGGGTTGAAGCAATGCAAGAAGAACTTTAGCAGTTTCAGAAATTGGGCGTTTGGAAATTGGTTGACAGGCCCGGGAATTACAAGAAGATTGGCACGCGATGGGTTTAAAAGTGCAAGAGGGATGACCGAGGTGTGGTTGTGCGAAAAAAAGAAAGATTGGTTGTCCAGGGCTTTGCTCAGGTAGAAGGCATTGATTATAATGAAGTTTATGCACCAGTGGCACGTCTTGAAGCGATAAGGATTTTCTTGGCTTATGCGTCTTACAAGAAGTTCACTATTTATCAAATGGATGTTAAAAGTGCATTTCTTCATGGTGTGGTTGAAGAAGAAGTTTATGTTGAACAGCCGCCTGGTTTTGAAGATCCAATCCATCCTGACAAGGTTTGGCTTCTAAACAAGGCACTTTATGGTCTTCATCAAGCTCCAAGGGCTTGGTATGAAACTTTGTCTTCATATCTTCTCAAGAATGGTTTTCAAAGAGGTTTGATCGATTACACTCTTTTCATAAAGGAAATGGGTGAGGATTTGTTACTGGTTCAAGTATATGTGGATGACATCATCTTCGGATCTACAAATGACGAAATGTGCAAAGAATTTGAGCGGGTGATGCAAGAGAAGTTCGAGATGAGCGCGATGGGAGAAATGACTTTCTTGTTAGGTTTGCAGGTACATCAATCTAAACAGGGGATCTTTATTCATCAGACCAAGTACGTCGGGAATATTCTCAAGCGATTTCAGATGGAAGATTCAAAGCCTGCTGGAACTCCATTGGCACAGAATCATGGAATTACTCCTAATGGGTCGGGTGAACATGTGGATCCATCTCTTTATCGTGCTATGATCGGATCTCTTATGTATCTCACTGCTTCAAGACCCGATATTATGTCCAACATGTCTTCTGGCTCGTTATCAGTCAAGTCCAAAATTTTCTCACCTTGCAGCTGTGAAGAGGATTTTTCATTATCTGAATGGTTGTCCGGACACTTGTCTTTGGTATCCTAAGGATGATAACTTTGGGTTAATCGCGTTCAGTGATTCTGATCACGGCGGTTGCAAAATTGATGCAAAGTCAACATCAGCAGGATCTCAGTTTTTGGGAAGTCGCTTAGTCACGTGGCAATGCAAGAAGCAAACCTGTGTAGCGACATCAACATGTGAAGTTGAGTACATTGCAGCTTCTAGTTGCTGTTCCCAGGTTCTATGGATCCAATAGCAGATGCGCGACTACGGTTTTGAATTCCTAACTACTCCTATTTATGTTGATAATGAAGTTGCTTTACAGATTACCCATAATTCTGTACAGCATTCGAAAACCAAACACATCGAGATTAAGTATCATTTCATACGAGATTGTTATGAAAAGAAACTTATCGATATTGTTAAAATTCACACCGATCACCAACGTGCCGACTTGTTTACAAAAGCTTTTGATAAATCAAGCTGTAATTATTTGCTTTTGGTAAATGGCATCAATGTGAAGCCTGAGTAAATCATCATCGACTAATCGTATTTGTAAATATTTTCTTAAAACCTTAAAAATACAAAAAGATTTTCATTTTATTTATCTTTCTACATTTTAGGGGGGAAAATTTCAAGAAAATACAAAAACATCAGAAAAAATAAAAAATACAAATATATGTCTTTTATTTATTTACTTTCTGCATTTAAGGGGAGAAAAATTCAGAAAAATACAAAAATAATAGAAAATCGAAAATCCAAAAATGAGTTTCTTGGAAAGATAAGAGAAGATGATGATACACCGGTAGTCTGTCAAAAACGGTCAAAAATCAAAAATGAAAAATGACAAGTAGCTTTACTAATGATGTACCGGTAGACTCACAATCAGATTAAAACGTGCAGGCTGATATAAACTTAACGAACTGAAAGCCAGGTGGGAACCATTCATTGGGATATGGTTTTGGTACCGAAATTTCGTTTGATAGTATGCCGAGGTTCTGAGATATGCGGTCTTTATGCTTGTTTATCATCTAGGTATCATGGTTGACTCTTTTACCGAAAAATAACGGGGACACAAGTCAAGAACTTCCATGATACCATACATACGTGTAAATATTGCATACGACCATCAATAAGTGATAAACATATCACATCCACCAAACGAATAAGTGATAATATATCACAGTCATTTGCGAGAGTCAAGTTCGTCTCTTTGTCGGTACGATAGTACTAACATGTTCACGGACTTGCTTATGTGCCCTGCATGCATCTGAAAATCAAGTTCCTCATCAATGAGTGATTTTATCACATAAGGCTTGTTTTCAATCAAAATAAGTGAGTATCTCACATCATATACGTCAAAGCAGATGATAAACGGTATATTCATCGATAAGATGAACTCTCGTGTATATCTTGATACGGGAATGTGTCGTGAAGTGGATGAACACCGACTAGTAAGTATAAATCATACGTTAAATCATATCTCTTCATCGTGATTACATCTGATAAGTTGAGTTTATGTGGACAACAATATCAGTAATCTAGGTAAAATACTTATTTAATTTATAAGGAAACTCGTAAATCGTGCTTGACAAGACCGTAAGCTGGTATGATTCTCCTACCTTGAAACTCGCAAATGTTGTTAAGTAATGTACAGTGTACTTCGTAAATGTCTTTTGTTTGTTGTAGTTGTTTTTAGATTTAAATCTTATCCTTGATTAGTCGAAGTTGAAACTCGAATGGTTTCTACCGATGAAGTCCTAAAATGAACTTGTTTTGACAACACAACCTCATAAAGGTCATTGTGCTTTTTGTTAAACTCAAAATCAAGCAAAATCTGTTCAAATTGATAATCTTCATAAGGTTGACACTGTGATCCTTTTGGAACCTAGATGGTCAACAAAGAATCATTCTTCGTCCATTGGGTCAACGAAGAATAGATGGTCAAAGAAGAACCTTTCTTCGTAAACTAGTCAACAGATTAAGGGTTCTTCGTGGGTAACCATTCGGGTTAGTTATCTCTGGCCCATCTAGGTTTCTTCATAGGCCCAGCTTGATTCTTCGTAGGGCTGAACGACGAACCATTGGTTCTTCATAGGGGATTATGACGAACAACCAGTTCTTCGTCAGGAAGATTGGTTCTTCGTCGGAACCGTTGGTTGTTCGTCGAGACTCGGTGTATATAAGGTATGGGCAGTTACCAAACCTTATCTTTTTCAAAAATAACTTTCACCTTTTACTCTCTCTCTCACACACACAAACCCCACTATTCATCTTCTTCATCTTGAAGAAACCTTCCACCGACTTACCATATCTTGTTATTGTAGTTGTTTTTGTGATACATTCAAGGTGAGTTGAGTGTTAACACACCATGTTTTTGAAATGGACTATACGATGTACAAAGGGTGTTGAGAATCGGATTCATGATTTATATTCCAATTGTTCATGTACTATAAACCCTCATATAACTTATGGTGTTTTCGGACTCATAACTTCTTTTAACAAAGAGCGCACATAAACCAAATTGTGTGTTGGTGTTTCTGATCAGTGATTGTTAGTTTTTGAAATATATCGGGTTGATTGAAGTTCATGAATGTTTTTAATGGGTTTTTACATGAATGTTTGAGATAAAGTAAATGAACTGGGTTTTTGATCTTGTTTTTCAGAAATTACTCAACACCTGTTTGTTTGTCTCTGACATGTTTTAACTGTGACGAAGATTGAATGGGCGAAGAACCTTCATCAGCGAAGAACCAAAGTCAACAAAGAACTCAATCTTCGTTGACCAGGGTTCTTCGTACCAGCTTACACCGGCGAAGAATCTCAGTCAACGAAGGATCAGTTCTTCGTTGACCAAGGTTGTTCGTTGGATCTTCTTATTCTCAACAGACGAAGAATCAAGTCAGCGAAGAATGTATTCTTCGTTGACCATGATTGCTTGTTGGGGAATAACTGGTTCTTCGTCTGAGATTTTGAATCTTCGTAGGACAGGTTCTTCGTGGACACTGTTTCACAGAGAACACAGGTTGTTCGTTGGAACACCTATGTTTACAGAAGGTTCACAGTTAATGTATGTTAGCATGTTTGGATCTGTTTCTAGTTTTTATTTATCTTTCTTCACATTGTGGGTATGTTCATGTACAGAATGGCACCGAAAGCTCGAAAGCCTGCTACGAAGAAAGAGGATAAAACGGAAGTAGAGATTATGTCGGAATCTCAACATAACATAATTGCCTATTTGGATCCGGAAAACAAGATAGATGAATATGATGCATTATGAAATGGTTACGTGACTCGAGGATCAGCTATGCTATCACTCACAAGATGCATGTGTATCAAGCCTTGATTAAAGAGTTTTGGGATTCGGCAGAAGCAGTTGATGTGGATGGTATAGAAGGTATCCATGGGAGGGTTAACAATCTAGATGTTGTAGTCACTGCCGAAATTCTTAGCAACGTGTTACAACTAAATGATGATCCCGAAGATCCATTTTCAGTGCCAATTAAATGTCAGCGAGGATGTCTGTTACGTATGAAGTTTAGAGGGGATATTCTGGGAAATCAGTTAAACAAGTCTGGGTTGCCGCTCCATTACAAGTTTTTGCTACATGTGTTAATTCAGTGTTTAAGCAATCGTAGAAGTGGATACGATATGGTAAACCCTGATTTAGTAGGAATGATGGTAGCTTTGGTACTAACAAACTGTTTAGTATTTCAAAGTATATTCTTGCGAATATGAAGGAGAACTTGACTAGAACGGGAGGTACGACTGTGAGTAGCAAATTTTGGATGTATCCTCGCTTTCTACAAATGATCATGGATATTCAACATCCACACCTTCTGAAAGATAATAATGACACCCTTAAGGTTGACGAGATGGCACTTCATTCATTGAAAGTCTTTCGAGGCTATGCAGCGAAAAGTTACAAGGAAAGCACGCCTCCTAGAAAGTTGGTTGGATTTCTAGGAAGTGACACATACGTAGCGCCAGAAAATGACAAATGGCGTCATGACGATAGTGATTCTGACAACGAGGAATCCACATTGAATAAGATGGTGGAAGACAGGTTTGGGAAGAAACGAAAGGATAGAGATAGTGACGGTGATGATAGTGATGGTGATGGTGATGGTGATGGTGGTGATGGTGATAACCAAGGTGGTGATGGAGGGGTAGTTGGTGCTAGTGGCACAGGTACCACCGGTGGTGATCAAGGGTAACAACCAGGTGGTGAGGATGATTCTGACTCTGATGATAATCCATTGGAACCAGGCTATGAGCGCTATGTTGATGCGCAGGGATTAGACAAATTAGAAGAGTTCCAGTTGAAACTGATGCTGATTATGTTCCGTCAGATACAAAGTCTGAGAAAGCTAGAAAGAAGCAAGCTACTATTCGACGAAAGAAAAAGATTCGAAAACAGTTGGTGCTTCATCGACTCAACCTGAATCCACTCCACAACCTGATCCTATATCCGAACCAATCCAAGAAGAAGGTTTCACTGCCGAAGAGACTGAAGCATTGATAGCTTCTCCTACTCCATCCACTGGAGCTGCAACGGCAACTGTTACAGCAAGTCCAATTCAACCTCAACCATGACATGCAACATCTTCTGCTTCTTAGTCTGCTCGTGAATGAACTAAGAAGCAAAGCTCAAAACAACGTGGTTCAACATTTGAGCGTATGAATTAAAGTGAGAAAGTTAACTTTTTATTCACACAGCTTCAAGCCGCAGCAACTCAGATTAATAGACATATGGAGTTCATGCCTTCAACGCGTAACACGACAATTGCACAACAGTTGGAGATCAATACGTTGAAGCAACTGTTGGAAGACAACAAACAGAGATTGAGCAATTGCCAGCTGAAAATGCACAATTAAGAGCTGCAGATGCAGAAAGAGCAGCTCGGTTATTACAAATGAGAGCAGCTGACAACTCACGTGGCATTGAAATGAACCGAATGAAAGAACGAAGCACTGAATTACTACGATCTGGTGAAAAGTTGTCTGGGAAGTACAATGAGATAACAAATTGGTACGACTCCGGGAACAAGACCATAGCTGAGAATGTGAAGCAAATGACTAGCAGCTATGAGGTGACAAGAAAACGTGTCAACATTCTTTGGGCTGATCGGTGCAAGGCACAGGAAGTACTGCAAAAGCGAGATCACGACAGTGAAGGTCCCAGAAATCCTGATGCTCCTGCTTCATCTGCGCAACCGGAAGGCTCTGCCTCCGGTTGGCGCTTCCAGTTCAGTTCAAGTCGTTGCAGGTTCTGGTGCATCTAGTGGTACATAGGAGGTTATCGAAAGGCTGCAAGATATTGAGGATCTTAGCCTTTAGTTGGCAATCGTTGAAACGTTGATGTGGTGAGGTAGTAGCTACTTCAAACGTTGATGTGGTTATGTCTGAAGGCGTGGATGTGCAACTGTTACAGGTCTATCACCCTGTAACCGGTGAAGCTTTAGAAGAAGGGGAGTTTGTTTTGGAACTCTCGCAAGAACAGATTTTGGCATTGAAGGAAATGAAGGAGGTAGATGATGCTACCATTGATTATGTGTCGAGTGAACCCGATAGTGCAAATGTTGATGATACTGAAGAGACTGTGTTTGAAGGTAACACCGAAAAGGCCAAGTATGTGCGGGAGGATGGAACAGAGTTCAACCCATTTGATGGTGATTAGGTTAAGGAGAACATAGACGAGATAGATGAAAACTTAAAGAATCGTGATACGTCTGATGTTCCTATGGAAACCTTTGAAGAATGGCGAAAGAAATATTTGTCAAAGAATCAAGAGCCTGCTCCTCCTCCAGCTCAAGTTGATTATTTGAAGTTTGTGAAAGAATGACCACATGGTCGTATCCTCAGCTGGATGTTTGTCCCAAGAGATTCACTGCATAGCGGTTAAGCGGGAACATGGAATCCAGTACTTCAGATCACTTTTGAGCATGCTAACCTTACCGTTTTATGATGTTGTAGCTTTGTCCAGGTTGAACGTGATAAATCTGTCGAACTATGAATGTGTTACTCTTTTTGCTCGCAAACTGCATGTTGAGCGTCGAAAAGGTTGGAAGGATGAACTATACAAGCCACGGTTTCCCATGTATGAGCAGACAAAGTACACGTTGGATCCGGCAACAAACACTGCTCGCTACAGGCTCTTCTACCAACCGGTGAAAGTCTTAGACAAGATTCTGCTTATGCCAATGAAGCAAGACTTTTTGGGAGATATGCATTTGTGGTGTTATGATTCCGATACCTATGAAGCTGTTATCGTTTTCAAGGATGATATAGAGAACTTTTGAATGCTCGACCCAATGGGGATTATGAACATGTCATCTGCCGATATCAAGAAGCTTCTTGAGCAAGACATCTTTTATGAAGACCAAGATGCGTATCAAGCCTTGCTTTTTCAACGAGTTGCATGTTTTTGTTTCTATCGTGGTATTCACTCCGGAAGTTCATGGACCGAAGGGCACAAGGAATGAAGACCGAAAACCAAGCTATAGACAAGGGGGAGTTTGTTGGTGCAGTTTTGTGTCTGTAGCTTGTTCTTAGCTACGTTAGTTTGTACGGTCTTTAGTTTACGTGTATGTATGTTTTGGTCAAGTCGGCCTAATCGAGATATCCTCCTATCTCGATTCGGCATGACATTTACGTTGTTAGCGTTGTAAAACAGCTACATGTGGCAGTCTGTTAGTTGTTAGATGTTTGTATCTTTCTGTTGTGTATTGCATGATTTGGTTATGTCCTGTATGCAGGCTTCCCACAAAGAATCCTATATTCATCGTGGGATCACATATCAACGAACAACTGGTTCTTCGCCAGTTATGTTGTCGACGAACATCTATTGTTCGTGGCCTTTGATTGTTCGTCGGGTAACCCATGAAGAATAGGTTCTTCGTGGGTCTGATAGTTGTTCATTGGCCCAGTTACCTTCTTCGTAGGGTAACTGGGTGTTGGGCCTATATATACAGAACACATGCACCTCATTTCAGGAAGAAAGCTTAGAGAGTCTGTAGAACACTGTGTGTATGTGTTTTGTACTTGTTCTCTTCACTTAATCTAAGATATTGAATCTTTGGTTACTTTGTGTTCTTTACTTTGCTTCGTTTGCGTACTAACGTGGATTCCGCACTCGTAAGTGTGTTAAGAAACAAGGAAGTAGGTTTGTTTGATCCTCCAAGTGGACCTAAAAAAACTACTATTAAAATATGTAACAGGTGAAGTTTAAAAAAAGGTAACACTGAAAAAAATATAACACGTTCACACATTCTCTCTCCTCTCTCTTCTGCCAAAAAAATGTGCAGAAAAAACAAAAAAAGTTGACTGTTAAAAAGTGTAATACGTGGCATTCTTATGTCCACACAATGAGTTTCTTAAGTTTTCTAGACTAGAGTGAGTTTTTCCATTATAATTAGCATATATATATATATATATATATATATATATATATATATAGGATCCGGTTCAAATGAGAACCATCACGAGTTGCGAGAACCGCGAGAACTAGGCCATCCAAAAGCTTTTCCGAATTTTTTTCTCAAAAGTCGTAAAAACAATCACTTGTTCCCGTAAAAAAGAAAAAAATTGAAAAAAAAATGGCGCATACCCTCATTTACATGAGGCATAAAAAAATATTTATCTTTTTCCAAAATTTACATCTGCCGTAAAGAAAACTTGCATCAGTCAAAACTAGCCACTCGGCAATTTTTTTTACAAATGTGTTTATAATTTTTCCATCTACGTTTGTGCAAAAAAAAATTTACCCAACTCGCGCTGGATCAAAAAGTTCCTGCGGTTCTCGAAACTCGTGACGGTTCTCATTTTACCCATCCCCTAAAAAAGTGTTTTTTGTGAGAAGGATAAGAAAAAATCTAGACAATTAGATCTTTAATCTAATGGTTGAGATCTTGATGACAATCTTGTAAATAATGTAACAATTAAAGTAATTATTTTTTTAGATTAAGGGTATAAATGTAAAATTAACATTTTTAAATTTAGAAAGTTACATGCAATCCACATGTAAGTTTCCCCTTCTTTTTTAAACGTTAATAACTTTTTACATGTAACTTTTTTTAAAAAAAATTACACCATAATAACGAGTGTTTTTTATCTTTAATATGAGTACCATATTGTTATACCTATATAGAGAAAAAAAAATGATGTTTCGATTTAATGTTTGAGTCCGTGGTGTTTTTTCCAATGTTCATACAATAGTGTTTTAATTGTATTGTGATTCAAAGCGTTGTGTTTTACAGTAAAACACCATGACGTAAACAAAACACAATAGCATTGCCAATAATGAATTATGATTCTAGTCATGGTGTTTTAACATCTAGAGTATGTGACATTGTATTGTGATTATAATCATGGTGTTTTAACATCTGGAATAACAATAGAATCATTATAAATGTTTAAAACACCACGACTGTATGGTGTTTTTGGAATCTGTATGGTGTTTTATACCTGCAAAAATAACAAAAATCGTTACAGATGTTAGAACACCATGGCTGTATTTCGATTCTAGTTGTGGTGTTTTTGGAATTCGTATGGTGTTTTATACGAACTGATGATGAATTCCTAAAATAACTGAATTCCCTAAAAAACTCCTTAAAAACGGTTACAAAGATTTTATCTTTAATTAGAATTATTAGTTAAATTATCATTAGAGGCTTAAACTAATAAAATGGATAAGGACATTTGTCATCACCAGAGTCTTTCTTACCCTTCTCACACTTTTAGTATTTTTTACAGGATCCTCATAACACGACAATAATTATGATAACAATAAACAAAACAAAATCATTATAAATAAATCATCAGATTCCACATTTTATAATTTTCTTTTAGCAGTCGTAATCTTTTAGGTAGGTTTACATGTTTGACATTTTTAAATGGGTTTAGATGTATTAAATGAGAAATCTATTTAGATGTGCTAAAACTAAAAAAAATGAGTTTGTTTAGTAAGATTAGTTTTTGAAGAATGCTAATGGGTTTAAAATTGTTATCCGGTATAGGTTTTTATGTTTATAAAAAGTTATATATAATAAATATAAAAAAATTTAAGACCCTAGGTAAAGGGTCATATGCGGTCACAACTCCCCCAACTTACCATTTAGTTGGGCCTTAATATCACTCTTCTTTTTATGTGTAACTAGTTGTCGACAACCCCCACCCCCGTGTTACGGTGAAAGTGTTAAACCGTGCCGAAGAGCACAAACATATTGACCATGAAAACCAACGTCATCACCTTATATAAACAAAAAATTGCAATACATCACAATCATTAATATATTATGATTGCATTTTCTTTATTATGTATTGGATAATCCATCCTAGTTGTTAACATCTTTAGGCTTTATTACATGCACATAACATGTTTCTTGAAATTCTCTCTGCAGCTCACAACTGAGAATACGTTCCAATATTTGTTTTGTTGAAGACGTATGAAATAGTATGTTTGTTAGCTTAAACATAACATTCTATAAAAATAGATCTTAATAGTAAAATTATTTGTTACCAACTCAGGGTGGTGAGTGGATAGTATAATCAGATATGACATGTTATTATAAGGGAGTCTTTCCTGCACCTAGTAGATCAAAAGCATTGATCATTGGAATTTTAGGATCCAATTTTTGGACTATAACACAAACATTTGGATTCTCATGAGTCTTCTTTTGGGTGTGATAAAATTTATATGAGACCACATATTCACTACCGTTCTCATCTTGATTGGCTCGTAAATATACTCATGCATAACCCAGTTCACCACCGTTCTGGTACCCCAACAGTTATCCCATAAAGAACCATTGTCTTCTTGCATCCAGTTTGAACTCCATTCTTGAATATGACCATAGTCTTGCCATGCATAAACAAAATCTGACAAAAGCAACTACAAACAATATGTAAATCACAGCCTCATTCACAAAGTAAACAATCAAAAGCACTCGAAAAGTAACAACTCATAATTCTGACATTGCTGCAACAAAGTTCGCCAAGCTTTATGACAAAATGGAAAAAAAAGAGAATCAACAACAAACAATATATTGTGGTTTATAATAGTAAACCATAGGGTCAGAATAATTAACATGTAAATCACCTCCTCATTCAAAAAGCAAAACCCAAAAGCATTGCAAAGGCAACAACAGATAATTGCCATGGCTACAACGACGTCTGCCAACAATAGGCTCAGGATAATTAACATATAAATCACTCGCTCATTCAAAA
Source organism: Scalesia atractyloides (assembly GCA_947069175.1). NCBI lineage: Eukaryota > Viridiplantae > Streptophyta > Magnoliopsida > Asterales > Asteraceae > Scalesia > Scalesia atractyloides. The sequence continues at coordinate 26,702,865 of CAMTDV010000016.1, read as the reverse complement.
AGGAAAATTAAACCTAATATCATTCCAAAGGCAACACATCAAAATTTTTCCATGGTTGCAACTCTTGAAACTTAATACACTTTTTACCTATGTTAGCATTATCCATTGAATCATTGTCCCTGTACTCATGAACAAAACTAACATGTAGAACGTCACGTTTGTTATTAAAGTGGTAATTTTCCTAATAAGACATCGAAACGTGTTTTATATTGATTAAACATCATATAAATAAATACATGTACATGTTCTGATAATACATTCAGAATCGGTACTCACTATAACAACCATAACAGAAAACAAAAACAAGGTAATTATATGCCCAAGAGGATATCAACACGCGTTTTACATCCTTGAAAAATCATAAAACATTTTGTTTTACCTTTTGCATAATTTTTGTTTACCTTTTGTAGTGATATCAACACACATTTTACATCCATGAAAAATCGTTGATGATATTCATTTATCCGTAATTGTGGTTTATCATTTTGGTATACTTTTTGGGAAGTTTATGGTTTATCTATTTTTAAATAAATAATTTGGGCTCCTGAGTACACGGAGGATGCGACTGGCTTGGAAATTTACTCTAAAAAGAGAAATGTGATTGTGTTCCCCGTAAACCCCGGCATGGTCCGGAGTGTCCACTCTGGAGACTCTTAGTGATTAGATTGAACCTTGACCTTTTCTCACATGTTTATCCTTTTTTTAACAGTAAGAGCTAATTTGAGGCGACAATATGGAAAGGTATATGGGTGAGGTTGGACGGAGAATTAAAATTTATTCATGCCCATCTACCCTTTAATGGTTTAAACGATTGTGGCAAACCAGCCATGGATTCCTCTAAAAATTAAAATAACATCGAAAATAAAAGTACCTATCGGTAATCCTGAGGTAATCACTAAGCAATAAATTATTTCATATGAAGTAGAGACAGCTGACAGATTATCGATGGACCACCAACGCTGATAAACTCAAATTTGCTTGTTTTTGCATGAAAAATTTTCAGGGGGACTATCAATCGTTAATGTATTGGTAATACTAAAAATAAGATTTCAGAGAAGAATCCTGCCAGGCTTTTCACGTATTCTTCTTCAGATGAGGACATTTTTACTCCCCGGTAATCCATCCTAAGACAAGATTCCGGATAACTTTTGTGTTGCTTATAATACACTAATGATGTCTATCTATTATGTATACCCTTGAAAACATGCTATCGATGGTATCCGATCATTAGCCATTCTCAAACATATAAATGGTAAGAAAAAGTGGGTCAATATTTTTTGTTTGATATCTGTTACTACAACTTTTTTTTTATTCCTCCATATTCGGTGGTAACTAGTTTATTGAAACCAGTGATATCATAATTAAATTCAACAAAAGGAGGTCATTGAATCCGCACATGCGTACCGTGTGTACCAGCCCAAACTTCCGCATGTGGTAAACCTATGTTGTACATATTTTTCCCAATATCCACATCTTCAATAAGAGGTGGTCGATTATTCACAGGTTGTACATATCATTGGCAAGAGTTTCTTTCTAGCTCTAGAAATGATCATTTGTTCGTAAGTTCTTTAAGTGAAACTAAGATGGAAAATACACTTGGTAATGTGTAGGTCTCTCGACTACGAGCTAGGAAATACACATAGTAATATATAGGTCACATATTCAGGGTTACGTTGTGGTGGAAATGTCATTTAGGACACATAGTAATGTGTTCCTCTATGTTAGTTATATGTAGTTTGACACAAAATATGTTTGTATTGTAATCATAGATGAGTCTTTAACACCAAAATGACTTGTTATGAACTGATATGACTCTATGTAGCCTTACTAGCTTGTTATGATCTAGGGTGACTTGTTGGATGGTAAAACAAAACATTAATATATGATAATGTTTATTAAGGCCCAATTGATGAACTCACATTTTATCATTTACATCAAAATAGCTTATTTTAGCGTTGGGTGGCTTGTTGCCTAGTAAAACAACACACTAACACATGTCAAGTCAAGGTCTAATAACGAGAAATTATACCCAATATTTAATTTATCGGGATGAAAGGAGGGGGCAATTTGGTTAGACGATCTAATTCCATTTAACCATCCAAGTCTTCATCCATGACCATCAGTATCTTGTATTTCTCTTTGTCATGTCCTGATATCATCATGTAAAATCCAACAACTATCATAGCTCCAATGACACTGCACATATGAACATAAAGATTCAAGTATAAGTAATAGTCAATTGGTTTCTTTTAATAATCAAGCAAAAAAGCTCAATGATATCAAATGAGTAAGAACTATAGAGTCTATTCCATTATTCACTGGATGTGCTTATATGTGTGTTTAAACTAATATATATCTAAAGTTACATTTCTCATTTCATCCTTGCATTGCAATAATGACTTTGAAAACACACATTCATCACCAAGTTAAATGTTGGTTTTGTGATAAAACCATTTACCTTCCTAAATGAAGTGAATCGCCAAGAAACTTGACATTCATAATCACCATGATAATGATTGTGAGTGGCGAGAACATGACCATAAAATGGGACCTTTGTTTCACAAGCACCGAGTCACAACATTAATGTGAACCACTGTGGAACAAATAGCCTTCAAATAGGACAAATCAATCTACCAACACAAAGAAAGATATTTTACACAACTTGAAAATTTTCCATGGCCATGTCTTTGTGGTGTTTGAATCAGTTAAACAAAATCTAATGTTAGACTTGTAATCGTGATTCCGAGTGGGGTTACTTCTTTTTTATCTCATAACACTTCCTCAAACAATTTGCATGTTCTTTTAATGAATCAAACAAACCCCCAATTTAGTTCAACAATAGATAATCAATTCAATTTCTAAACACTTACCACAAATTCCCTGCGGATACGATCTTGCTTACCCGTACTCGTATAGGTATTTAAGTAAAATACTTGTTTTTTTTATTAGCCCACGACAACTACATCATAAAGCCACGGTTGTGTTGTTCAAATAAGTTATAAACCTCATAATCTAATGAATTTTTCACACGTCCAAATTTTACACATGCTTTACAATCTCTAATTATCATGTTGGTGCGACGTGAAGAAAAAATAGTTTTAACGCCTGATGATTCACCTATCTGACCCTTGGGTTTTGGCTTTAAAACACAACATATACCTCAATTTTGTTATTTCTTTATCTTCAACTTTTTTCTTTCTTTGAAGTTCCCAAAATGTTTACAAATTCTCTGTGCATACTCCTCAAAGGGAGAAATCTGGCTCCAACAAAGGGTTTGAAACTGATAGGTACGCTTGATGTCCAATATCTAGTACCCTTTGGACTTTCATATACATTACTAGCACCCGACTCTATATGTTAAAGATAAATCATGAAAGTCAGCCAAGGCATGTAATATAATATATTAATATGATACTAATAACATGTATAATTCAAGTAGGTATACATGTGAAAATTCGCTGGTATAAACGTAAAAAAACTAGGAAAAACAAAATCTATTTGCAATGTATATAACACACGGGGTCCTAACCTAATAATAATAATAGTTAGTTTAAGTATTTCTAATCAATAAAAGGGTAAGGTTATCCTACAAAGTCTCCTAAATCTAGCAAGGGTATAAAGACACAATTGATCCCAAAATATAACACAATGATGAGAAAGATAACACAATATCGAGGAAAAGACACAATGAGTCACAAAAAAACACACAATGACGCAAATAAAGGAAATGCTAAATAAAAAGACAATGATCGCAATTATTATAAAATTTACAAGCTAAAATCTAAAATCTCGTATCAAAGAGTTCGACGAAACGGTTTTGATGCCGCTTAAATTAGTTTATACTCGGAGTCCGTTTGATACTTTTTCTATGACTTTATATTTTTAATAGACTCTGCATTTTAACGTTATCCATAAATATAATATTAAGTAAAGTATGTTGTACCGATTTAAAGAATGTGAAAGGATGCTATATTTTGCTAAATTTAATAACAATAGTTGAGTTTAAGTATTTCTAATAAATATAATATTAAGTAAAGAATGTTGTACCAATTTAACGAATGTGACATTTTGCTACATTTAACTTATTGGAAAAATAGTAGACGGAAACTAGTCTAAGGTGTTTTATGAAATCGAGCAAGATCTTACTTGTAGTACAACCCATATGCAACTAAAGATCATACCAGTGGTAATAATCAGACCCCTAAATACCGATTCCGATTCTTGTGAGAAAAGAAGTTGATTGAGTGAATTGAGAGCACAGGTTGTGCGTATAATAAATGGGCCTTATAGAATATGAATACCATTGCTAATGATATTTCCATCATGGTACCCAATAGTTTTGCTATAGTGCTTGAACTATTTATGTTTATTTTCTCCATCCTGGAACACAAATAGAATGAGTTTTCTACGAGTAACAAACTATTGTAAATATTTATCTGCTAAAAACCATTAGATAAAAATAAAGTTTTGTAAGTGTATAGTTTACGTTCACTTGCTTATAGTGTTCAAAACTAGATATGAGTGTGAAAACACAGAACTGGTCCAACCAACTTAATTGTAGCACAGGAAGAGTGGGATGAGGAATTAGTGGTTGCAAGTTAGTATACCAAATAAACTTTTTGTTAGTTATAAGTAGGTACAAAAGTGAAACGAAAGGGGCATAAACTTAACCTTTACCATTTTTCGTCATCATTTTGGTCCAATTTGGAGTAAACGTACCCAATGAACTACCTCGATGTCGTCTTTAAATTTTCTTTAATATTTTAACAGTCGTAAAGAGACAGCTGGACTTGGATTACCTTTGTTAGCATTGTTTATCCCCGATTTGAGATAAAGTGAAACATGTTGGTTAGTGCTATAAGTGTAAAATACTGCAATCAAGAATGTAAAGCCAGGAGCAGTTCCCAATGGCTGTTATTTCTGTGTTTATATATATAGGATTTGGTTCAAGAGTGAACACTAGTGTATTTGTGAACTGAGTGAACTACTCCTGGCTATACATGTGTGTAAATCAGTGGTCATGATTTGATGATGAAATACATTAGTGTATTTTACGATTTGATGATAAAATCGTAGCCATACACGTGTGTAAATTAATAGTCAGGATTTGTTCACTAAGTTCGCAAATACACTAGTGTTCACTTTATAACCCCACCATATATATATATATATATTGTGTGTGTGTGTGTGTGTGTGTGTGTGTGTGTGTGTATATATGGTGGGGTTCAAGAGTGAACAATGGTGGATTTGGAAACAAAATGGACAAATCTTGTCCATTGATTTAGAAGATGATGAGATCTAATAATAGTGGCATTTTTGTAGTTCTTATAAATTACATGGTTTTAGATTAAATGATATAAGGGCTAATTAGTAATTTCCGTCCCAAATATCAGTTATTAAAAGATCAACTAAAAAATGAAAAGGACCTAATCTCATTCTCTCTCTACACCATAATCTTTAATCGTCGCTTTAATGTGACGACCCCTGTTTCCCAGCCACCATATTTCGGCGATTACATCTTCAAAACATATAAAGGTACGAATTTCAAGTGTATTTAGGTATTTCTAATTGCCTGTTTCATCCGATTATGTATAGTTCATGATTTGTTCTCTTTTTTGTGCATGTAAAATCTAGGGTTTTAGATGAATGTTCATATAAAAAAAAATTATTTGTTCAATGAGGTTGATTAAAGCTGTTTGATTTCATTTAATTATGGGTTGTGTTGTTCTTTAGTTTAGGGTTCAAACGATTTAACAAGAAGTCTGGGTTAGAGATCTTTTTAGTTGCTGGATGTACATTTAATTCTTGGATTTGTAGTTGATTTGTTCTGATTTAGTGAAGGTGATGTGTATATGTTCGGGTTTATACACATATGTATACTCTGTTTTTTGGGTTTAGGGTGCATACGGTTTTAACAAGAAGTCTGGGTTAAAGATCTTTTTAGTTGCTGGATGTACATTTAATTCGTGGATTTGTGGTTGATTTGTTCCGATTTAATGAAGGTGATGTGTATATGTTCGGGTTCATACACATATGTATACTCTGTTTTTTTTTTGGCTCATTCGATTATACACCTATGTATACCGTGTTCTTGTACATATATGTTTTATTCATTTGCGAAAATACAATATCTGTATATGTGTACAAGGGTTGAACATGGATTGCTAGGTTATGTGAGTAAATATGTATGTCAATCTGGTGACTGTATAACTTATTTTTAGTTAAGATAAATTGTTAATATATATTTTACACATGTGTATATGCCGGTATGCTCACTAGAATTATATATGTGCATATGTGTATAATTTTAGATTATGTTAAAATCTGATGGCAGGAGGTAATTACCTTTACTATATATAGATACATGTGACTAATTATACTAATTTAGTATATGTGTAATGTGTAGGGGTGCTAAAGTTGTTTAAAAAAAAGAGCTTGGAAAAGTAAATTATCAAAGAAGAGGAAGGCAAACGCCTCGCAAAAAATCTGATCGCAAATGTCAAATTAAAAATAAAAGTTAACCAAAGTACCAAGGTGGTTTGGCATACGAGCATAGGCTTCTCCCAATAAGCAAGTTTATTGAAGCAGTTCGAATCCTAACACGCCGGTAGAGAAACACTGTTAGAAGGATGAGATTCAGGAAGATATTGACCTTAAAAGTTGAGAAATAACGTCTTCGTTGGGTACGTCATTGTTGATCGGATGGACGCAGTAAATATGAGTATAGCTTTAGTGGATAAGTACATTAAAGTTGACAAGGAAGTCGTACATAAGTTAGGACTTTGGTTACGTTGAATAGTCTTTTTTTACTTTTGTTTATGGACTATGTTTGTAATTGAATGTTTATCATGTGTTGGTTGGAAGTGATTTCATGTTTTTATTATGCACATGTTTACTTTGATTAACAACAATACTATCACCATTGTAAACACTTGTTGAATGGTAGAGGTATACATAAATACATATGTGTAGTATATTATAATTATACAAGTGTAACATTATTTTAAACATAATTAAGTGTGTTATTTTGTTTACGACTAGGTTAACATGTTTGTTAAATTTGCGTTACTATTTATGTACACAACTGGAAATGAAAACTAAAACTATAAATGTGTAATGTTTTTACATTTGCGAAAACAGTTCATGTAATTAAGTTTGATCTACATTTATTATATGTATCAATTTGACAAATTTACATATGTTTACAATATGCTGCAAATATATGTACATATGTGTACATTATCAAAAACAGTTAGTTTTCCACAATGTACACACATCATGCATGTTCCAAACAACTTAAATTTCTACAATTTACATACATATACACATCAATTCATGATCAAAACACTTTCACAGCTTCTGTTTGCTGCACCACTCAAATCTCGTTTTGAATGATTGTTGATTTGTCCAACCACTTTCACATCCTCTGTCATGAACCAGCCCCCGCCACCATCATCACCTCCGGCTAAAAATGTAACTTTCAAACAAATGGTTTGAAATTGAGAGGTACGTTTAGTGTCGAATACCTTGTGTCATTACGACTTTGATATACGTTGCTAGCAACTGAACTCTACAGTTTAATATAACGCATTAAAGTCATCAACAAAACCTATTAACATGGAAAAAAAATATGTTCCAGAACATGCGTATGTGTAAAGGAACGTAACTCATTTGTTGTGTGCCAAAAGTCATTAACAAAACCTATTAACATGGAAAACAACACATTACACAGATGACCAATATAACCAGCCAACAAATGCATGCAATAATCGTAATATGCGTAAATGTATTTCGCTAACATAAAATTTAATAATCAGTTTATACTACACATTGTAAGTTACACAAATATTTTAACTTTAACCCGTACAAAATCGACAACAGAATCATACAACTACTTATTCATGAAACAACAAAACTGAATACACATCCAATATCATATTTATTATGATGTTTTAAAAATATACATGGCTGCTCAATGAATGTTATAAACACATGATCTTCTTCTACCCGTTCAGGACCTGGAGGAAACACCAAAGTTTCAGAAACACTAGGCTAATCGTTGGTGTCTGACATAATATTAATTAATAGTGACAAAAAAAACAAGGAACGATGATGGAAAAATAATGGCCTGAATAAAAGATTATGCAGTTTGTTGATATGAAAGAAGATGGTGAAAGATTGCAATGAAGATGTACATATCCGATTATAAAAAAAACTGTACATCTATGTTTAAACATACACTACATCAGATTTGATCATCCTTGTCGTAAACATCAACAAAAATGTACATATACATATACCGGGCTACAGAACAATAACCACAAACAACAAAACCATAACCATAACCATTTTAAAACTTTAACCATGAAAAAGGACAACTAGATCTGACCCATGAATTTAGATGAATAAAATTATGATTGATGGTGTGCGTTGAGCGTACTATATTTTTTTGTTATTATTTTAAGTTCATTTTACGCATTAGTCAAGTTTTAAATTTATAAAACACGATATTATACTAACACTAAACACACACTTGTGCAAGTGCACCCATCGTGAGCGTAGTATAGCATTGGTAAGATACTGAGATCGTTCAAGAACACAAGAGATTTTAATACCGGTTTATCGTCAACGTCTAATCAATCTAAATTTTTTATAAAAGTTTCAAATATAAAAATTAAAAATAAAAATAAAAATAAGAAGATAAATAAAATAAAAAGAAAAGAAGACAAGATAGAATCACTTGGATCCAACTTATCTTTAATGTATCCTTTGATGATTTTCGCACTTTCGGACTTTTTAAGAGATTATATTAGTTATAGTAGTAGGCCCCTTTTTGAAGGTGACGTTACCCTTAACCCAGTGGTTTGAGTCAGCAGGGATACAATCCCAAATGGTCGGAATATTGGAAGACAATTAAGTGAATTATTAATGCGAAAAGTGGTAGGCCCCTCTTTTGAAGGTGACGTTACCCTCGGCTAAGTGGTTTGAGTCAGCAAGGATACAATTCCAAGTAGCCGGTTTAAAATATTAATTGCAGTTTACATACGAGGGGTTCAACCCGTTCGCACCCCCGCCATCCAATACCTTTAGGGTATTGAAGGAGGTCCTAATAAGCTCGAACCAATCCTCGCAGGATCTATACACCGAACGAGACAAGAATTTTACCAAACCACCCTTCTAACCCTCTACCAGGTTAGTTAACGCGCTTTATATAGACCGTAAAGACACGAATGAGCAAATCAATGACATCATGAAGAAATGGTAGGAAAATTCACTTTCAACATAAGAAACTAGTTATTAAAGTCATTGATACAAACCCAAATAAAAGTGCCAAAAGATTAAAAATCAAAAGTAATACATTAAAGACTTGTCTTCACCAAGTGATGTAAGAGATTAGCCAAGCATAGCCTTTGATTGACAAAAACCCTTACAATCAATCTTGGATCCCGAGACTACTACACACTCTAAAGATGAAAGATGGGTGATGGTGGTGGGTGTTGGTATTGTAGTGGTGGTGGAGTGGTGGCAAAGTGAGAGAGAAGTGGTTTGCCAAGAGATGCCTTTGAAGGGAACCAAGCACCCCTATATATAGTCAAAACAGAGGCCCGGGCATGGCCCCGTGTCTAGTGGGCATGGCCCGTGGCCATCATCCTTCTCTTTCTTCATTAACTGTTTCTGACAGCAGAGGGCCCCACACGACCCCGTGGCCACTGGGCACAGCCCCGTGGTCAATTGTTCGTTGTACCATCTGGATTCTACAAATCTTATAGTTGACCACGCCCCATGTTGGCCTGGGCACGGCCCCGTGATGGGCGTAGAAGCTTCTGCAGGTTTTGTCTTGAAGTGTAAGGTCTGACCACGCCCCGTGTTGGATGGACACGGCCCGTGGTCGTCTTCTGTAACCTTGTTTTTGTCTTTTAGGGTGTTGCTGAGGGGTCGGGCATGGTTCGTTATTAATTCTTTTCGTATTTATGTTGGTTTTGGCTGCTTATTTGCTTCTTTCGTTCTTTTATGCTCTTTTTATCCTGAAAATACAAAAGGAACAAAGAAACGTGATTTTTCCAACATTAGTACTAAAAAATGGTTAGTTTTATGCCTCAATTGATGTAATTTATATGTTGCATTTTGCACACATCAATTGAGAACAACCCTATTAATGCGATTAACGATATTATCTACAGTTTTTAACAGGAACTTTGATGAACAAAATGAACGAATGAAGAAGAAGACGAGGGACGAACCTAGATCTGGAAAACATAGCCATTTAGATCTTCAATCATGAAAACAAAATAACTAGAATAGACCCCCTAAATTCAGACGAATAATATTATGATTAAGACTTGAAGTTTTAACTGGAACATTGATGACAAACTGATCCGATTGAAAAAATTGTAGCATAAACCAGTAACAAAACTAGAAAAAACTTACAACTACTTATTCATGAAACAACAACCTAAATACACATCCATTATCGTATATACTTGGATGTTTAAAAAATATACCTTGTTGATCAATAGATGTTACAAGCACATGATCTTCTCCTGCTCGTTCGGGGCTTTGAGGAATCACCAAATTTGCTGAAACAAGCCTGGTCATTCATGTCTCTCATAATTTTAAAATTTACAGTGATAGTAAAAACAAAGATACGATTATGGTTATGGTATGCAGTTTGTTGATATGGGATATGATGATGAACAATGAATATGAACACGATTTTTTTATCTTTGTGGTTGAAATGAATTCGAAATTAGGAATATATATATATATATATATATATATATATATATATATATATATATATATATATATATATATATATATATATATTCACACGAAAGTCAAACTTTCGTTTAGCTAGCTTAGCTTTTTGTTTCTTTGTTTTGAATATAACCAAGTTTGTAGTATTATTTCAAGTTATCCATAAGAATCAGAAAATTCCCGCAAATTTCGCTCTTGTTTTTACATGGTATCATAGCATACTTGCTCAATTCTTTTATTCCTATTTCGTTTGATTTTTGTTGATTCAATTATGACTTTTGTAATTGTTATCCTGTTCCTCGGTTTCATGATTCATTCGATTTTAGTGTGTGAATTCATTCAGTCTCAGGTTCTTTCAATTGCATGGTAGTCATTTTTCTTGAAATTCGTCATGTTTATCAAGCTAGTCTCAGGTTCGGCTTAATTCGCATCATCACAGGGCTTATATTGGGTATGTTTCAAATCAGCCGGTTTTCTCACACATACTTCTACATTCGATCTGTTATTGATTCAAGTTCGCGCTTTCGTTCTCAATTTTGTGATTAGATTTTTTTCATCCTTGTTGTTCGTTTGAATATTTAAAGGGTTTACCGCCTTTTCTGTTGAAGATTTTGAAGTTTTCTCCTTTGGCTACACGGTATGGGGCACTATCCCCATGTCACCTCAGCCAAAAAAGACCAATAACGCCCCCTTAACCAAACCGCGGGCGCCATTAAGGGGACGCTGTTGAAGGGTTATGGTTGCAACTACGAGCAATAACGAGATGTATGTGTGTGCACGAGGGGCACTATTGATGGGTTGGGGTTTTATCCCATACCCTTAGTGTTAAAGGGGGCGTTATTGATGAGGTGACACAATGAAGCCCCTAGGGGCTTCATTCCATACCCTCCAGCCTTAGTAAATAGTTCTTGTGAAAGTTTGAACATTCATATACTGTTCACGCGTAAGTTTCAACTTTCACATATTTTTCATGCAAGAGTTTAAACTTCCGCATACTGTTCAGATGAAAGTTTCAACTTTCGCATATTATTCACATAAAAGTTTGAGTTTCACATTAACCATCACGCTAAAGCTTGAAGTCTAGTGTGCAAGTGGATTCTTATAGTCCATTATACTTGCATCCTTCTATGAATCACCCTAGGATGTTACTTGTTCGGTGATATTTCGATGGAACGAAGATTGGTTCATGGAAGCGAGTGATGTCTATTGTTGTATCTGCTAAAAGCAAGCTCAAGTTTGTCAATGGAACTATGTCCAAACCCATTACCTATATGCATCTTGATTTCTATATAGCGTTAACTCACCCATTTGGCTCAGAAAAAATTGTCATATTGGATCCGATCACTAAATAGACTCAATCAGCTACTGTAGATCGCCAAAGCTGAAGAATCTGAATAGAATACGGATTTATATAAGGTCTCGTGATTGACGTAATTTTGTTATTTATTTGAAATCTAATTTGATTTTATCTTTTTATTATTCTACCCGACCGACCTAACCGGAATCAGACATAAACATATTAACATAAAGTTCCGACTTCCATGTAAAAAAATTTGAGTCCAACATTGTTTGCTTTTACTATTGTTAGCACCACCGGGTGCCGCATCTAGCAATGTTAACATCAACATTTCAACAAACTACAACACATCCTCCATCGATGACGACAATGCTAACATTTCTTTAGATACATCCGTTTGTAAATACTACTAGGTAGAGATTATAAAATGATAAAATTCCAAATTACATAAGAAAAAATATAGAAATCACTGGTACAAAAGTATTGGAACACGTCGGTTAGAGAGGGTAACCACATCTTTTAATCACTTATAAACTAGTGAATTATAATCCCCATGGTAGCTACATCACTATGAAACAAAAGTACTTCTATGACCTTTTATACTGTGATATGAGCACGTGAACTTTAGCATGTGGTCCATGACACTATGTGTTGGAGGGAAAATGATCATGACCATGTGTGTTATGGGTTAGGATATACTAGAAAGTTTATATGGGTAGAAAGGTTAAGAAGTAGAAAGGTTAAGAAGTAGGAAGGTTAAGAAGTAATCTTGACCATCTATTTATTAATCAAGGGCTAAGATTAAATGAGTGAAATTGAAGAATAAAAAGGAGGGCTTGGGTTTGTTTAAGGGCATTCTAGTTAATACAAGACAATAGTTTTTCTCTCCTCAAATTCCTCCATTTTATATGTTAATAACTCTTTCATATGACATTATTTTTTTTATATAAAAATTGCACAAAAACGAGTGTTTTTATCTTTATAACGAGTATACTATTGCTATATTTATCGAAAACCAGTTACATAAAAGCAATGGACAAAAAGTAAAAAAAATGACTTTTTTTCTAAAACGCAATTGACAAAAAACACAAAGAAATGTCTCGTTTTTAAAATGCAATTGAAAAAAAAAAACATAAGAAATATGTTATTTCTAAAACGCAATGGCTGAAAAACACATATATATGTCTTATTCTAAAACGCAATGGACAAAAAACACAAAGAAATGTCTTATTCCTAAAATGCAATGGACTAAAACAAAGAAATGTTTTGTTTATAAAACGCAATTGACAAAAAACACTAAGAAATGTCTTCTTTCTAAAACGCAATATACTAAAAACACAAAAAATATGTTTTTTTTCTAAAACGCAATAAACTAAAAACACAAAAAATGTGTTTTTTCTAAAATGCAGCGGAGTAAAAACATAAAAAAAAATTTTTAATAAAATGTAATAGATAAAAAAAACACAAAAAAAGTTGTGTTATGTGTCATTTGTTGAGGTATTAGAACCAAAAAATAATAACTAACCTATTATATCATTTGTTTTTAATCAAACCCAACATAAACAAACAAAACTTTATAAAACGCAATCAAAGTTGGAACTTTAAAAATCACAAAAACATCAACAGAAATGTATAAAATGTGTGAAAACCTAAAAAATCACAAAACCATGAATCAAAATGTTTACTATCATTTGGTGGGGTATGAGAAACAAAAAAAATATTCAAATCAAATTCAATTCTAATTCATCACAACATGTACTAACAAAAAATATGCAAAACGGAATAAAAGTCAAAACCTTAAAATCATCAAAAGCATCAATTTAAATAGGCTAACATGTCATTTCCAATACCAAAATTAAAGAATTACTGCAAAAGTCCATACAGAATCATCTTTTCGCGTAAAACGCATTCACTCAACAAACCTTTTTTTAATCAAAAAGGGAGACATTATCTTCACACTCGAATAGCTTAATCACCGGCAAAATCACTTCAATCGAACTGCAGTCTCCTCGTCGGCAAAGCCCAAGCACGTGTCGGCGTCACGCACATATTCATCTTCGGATATCAATGGTGTTGCGAGTGAGAGTGGTGAAAAGGATGGGGAGGGTTGTGGTGGTGGTGGGCGATGAAGTCACGGCGGTAGGCGGCGGTGGCTGTGGTGATGGTGTGGGGGTGAGATGAATTGCAAAAGAGAAAACGTACTGGTTTTTTTAGATTTAGGGTTTTATAAGACTAATTTGTTGTTGACTAAAATACCCTTCATCTTTATTTTTAAATTTTGCCATATGTAACAACATCATTCTTTCCTATCCTTTCGATCCAAATTATACGTGCTATTTTATCTTCTCCCCATATATTATATGTTAAATTCGATAATTGGATCTCCGAGGCCCAGGAAATTAACAATTTATAAAAACGTGGTTAAATGTTTTATCGATGTTGTATGCTTTTTTCTTTCTTTTAAGAATAGTAATTAAACTCACCAAGTGATTTTACTCTTAAATTTTGCATCAATGTCATCTCAAAACTAGAAAACATTATAATTAAAGAGTGTAATGAAGTTTACATCAGAAAGTAAAAGTAGACAGAAATAAAATACATCGAAATATATATATATATATATATATATATATATATATATATATAATTTTATGAAGGATCTTGCTACTCACACACGGATCAACTTATTTTCACATCCTAAAGCGCCCCGATTTGGGCAAAGCGGGGCGTTTAGGGTTACTTTACCAGACAAAAGGTGAAGTGACTGATGTCTGAGTGACATAAAGGTGAAACGAGGTTTGACCTCGTACGATGTTGTCCCGTGATCCCTAAGCGCCGCCCAAAATATTTGCCTTTAAAGCTTGCTCGGGAGAAGAGTTAACGCATTCGATTTCTAAAACTCATTATATTGTTTCTAGACATACGTGGGTTTTTTCTGTGTTACTTGTGTTTATTCAAAATAACGCACGGTTACGATGTCGTGGTTAAGCAACTATCTTTTCGGTGAATATTCTAACAAGTCAGTTGTTCCTGATTCTTACGAGGGGACCGCTATTTCCGACACGTATGAGAAACCGGTCTTGTCCAACTTGAGGGAGGAGGAGGAGGTTGTATCTGGCATTCGTTATCGGGATAACACGGTGGAGCTGGATTTGAATATCCCTGCGGAGGACCCGTACGCACAACAAGGTTATTCGAATTTCGGATACGGAGGCGAAGCGTCTCCTCAGGTTGAATATTCGTACGGTCTTCCAAACTATCCCGACTTTGGTCACGGTTGTGAGCAGAGCTTTGAACATCAAGTCTATTCGGAACTCGGTGACGATGGAGAGCAGGAGGATGTGTCAGTTGACGAGGAAGGTTGTTACCCGGTTACATTTTCGTTTGATACAACGCAGAAGTTTTCGTCACGTAAAGAGCTGGTGCGTTGGGTACAAGACACGGCAAAAGACAATGGTTACCTCATTGTGATCAAGAGGTCGAATAAAAGAGGAGAGAATTACAAGATTTGGTTTCAATGTACTCTTGGTGGGGAGCATAAGAGCATAGCTACACAGAGGAAAACGGGTAGCAAGAAAATAGGTTGCCGTTCAAGATGATCGGGTTTTTGGAATCAAACGGTAAGGTTTGGAAGATCGAGGTGACGAAGGCGAAGCACAACCACACTCCTATCGAAAACCTAGAAGGTCACGCGTATGCGAGGAGGCTTTCTTCGGATGATAAATTAATGGTTGAGCATCTGGCCGAGCAAGATATTCCCAACCGCAGTATATGGCGAACGCTAACGAAAAACAATCCGGATAGAAAGCTTATTCTGAAAGATATACACAACGTTGTTCAGAAGATCAATGTCAGAAAAAATGTCGGTAAGTCTCCGATGCAAAAACTTGAAAACATTCTTCGTGAAAAAGATTACACTTATTACATGCGCACGAACGAGATATCAAACGCAGTTGAAGATGTCTTCTTTGTTCACAAAAAATCATTCACTATGTGGTGTGCCTTCCCGCATGTGCTAATGATTGACGCCACCTACAAAACAAACATGTACAACCTGCCGTTTGTTCAGGTCGTAGGAATGACGTCGACAAACAAATCGTTTACGGCTGCTGGTGTGGTAATTTCCGTTGAGAACCTAGAGAACTACCTATGGGTGCTGCAGAGGATCAAGTCTATGTTGGCAGGCTGTATGGAGCCGCACGTGATTTTAACAGATAGGGAGTTTGCGCTAATTAACGCGTGTGAACAAGTTTTTCCAAAAGCGCAGAAGTATCTTTGTCGGTTCCATATTCAACAAACTATTCACAAGAATAGCAAGAAGAAATTCTCTGACAAGCAATGGAAAGAATTCGTACGTTCATTTTGGACATTTTGCGAATCTACGACCGAGGAAATATACAGGCATAACTTGGAAAACCTTGAAGCACAGCTGAAAGAAGATGGCCGTGAACGTGAGTATTTCTTACATAATTATGTTCAACCGACTATTTACGTTTTTATATAATAACAAAAACTCACTATTTACGTTTTTTAATTTTAGAGGTTTTTGATTATTTGAGGAAATCCTGGTTGGATCCATACCGTGAAAAGTTTGTATCTTGCTGGACTAACAAAACTATTAACTTTCACCAAACTACGACCAACAGGGTTGAGGGCATGCATGCAAGACTAAAAAGTCTCTTTCCAAGTCATCGCAACACACTGGATAAACTTGTATTGTATGTTGATCATGTTTTTGACATACAATACACCGAGATTAGAAGTAGCTTTGAAACAAGCCTCCGAAAAGTGATGAACCACAACAAGGATCATCCCATGCTTGAAATATTCTCAAAAAGGTTTCAATATTTGCGATTGAGCTTTTGAATATGGAGCTAAAACGTAAGGAAGACGGGTTGAGAGCCTACGGTTCAAGCTGTGGTTGCCAAATTTTTACCAGTTGTGGTTAGCCATGTGCCTGTCGCTTGGAAAAGTTGGAAAATAACGGTAATTAATATTTTTAACCTTTTGCCGTTTTTGATATTGCCACCTAATTTTTGTTTCCGTCCATAGGTCAGCAAATCCGTATCAATTCGATAGACGTGTTCTAGAAGAAGCTTGACCTCAAGCCGGCAAGGAATAATATAGAGGATATTGATGTAGACGCGGAATTTGAAAAATTGAAAAAACAGATCGATCCAACACCTCCTCAAGTGAAAAGGAGCTTCTTTGAAAAGTTTCAGCAAATCCTCAATCCAAGCAACAGTAATAAAAAAACCACCCATTGTTTTGAAGAAAACTCGCAGTCGCCAACATTGAAAACGCAGGAAGAAAGAAAGGTTGAAGCTGCCAGAAAAAGCTCGTATATTTTGTCGGAAGAAACGTGCCTCGAATCCTCATACGATCTCCCCCATCACGGCTCGTACGTATCATCCCAAGACTCTGGAAGACAAAAGAAAACCCAACCGCTCAACGAACACCCTGATTTCCCGATGATCAAGCTCGGTCCTAAGACGGATATAGCGATCCGCAACTAAGCATCTCAGATTCCTAAAGTGATCCATCCATACATCGTGAGAATAAAGGACGTGAGACCAGATGGTCATTGTGGGTTTCGATCGGTAGCTGTTGGGTTAGGAAGTAAACAATCAAAGTATTTGACTATCGGAAACAACTTACAATGGAGTTACGTATGAATGAAGCGCTTTGGAGGCAGGTTTTCGATCCGGAAAACATAGGACATTATGAGGCGTTAGTCAGACGGATTCATTTCGAGGGGGTGGGACGAGCCCCAATTGAAAATTACATGACAATGCCAGAGACGGGGTTTCTTATTGCCCACGATACGGTGTGATTGTTCACACATTCGACAATCGTGGGAGCGATACAATTTCCCCTCTATTGGGCGGGCCAAACGAATCCGAGCATCATCACCAGGTGGTTGCAGTTGTATTCGTCGACAATGGGCATTTCATCCATGTAGAGCTTGGAGGATGGTATCCTATGCCACCCCCAAACCCCTTGTGGACAGCGAACAGATCAGAGAGCGCAACAGCTTGGCATACATTATATAGGGAGCAGATCATCTCGTACGAAATGTTTATGTACAAACCCCCGGACCTTAATGTAACGCCATATGTTCAAGATGTAGGTTAAATGGATGTAAAAATAATCGTGTTAATTCATTTATAATCCAAAAGTACGTTTATGTTTGTTTAATTACATGCGTTGAGTCATTTACAATGGAATCCATAATACGCGATATAACCGAATGTCTCCGACACGAATGGTACGACCAACATACGCGAAAACACCGAATAATACAGATAGTAAACATTATAATACAACTTTTAACGACAAAATGCTATAAAATCTGATCTCGTATGGCGCGCATACATGCAATACCGCTCGTCGGACTACAAGTGAAATCAAAAGAGAATCAAACGAAATCGTGAATACAGCACCCGAGATGACCGAACTTATCCGGAAATTGAGGTATATACCACAAAGTCCCCAAAAATACATAAAATGGCAAATTACATCATAATACGACATGTATAGGTGCGTTTTTGAATTAAAATCAAAATAAAAAAAAATAAAAATGGCCAAAGCGCCCGCTTTGACTTAAGCGGGGCGTTCCATTTTAAAAATGTTTCACTTTTAACCCAAAACGCATGCGTTTTGGCTTAAAAGTGAATTTTTTTTAAAATGGAACGCCCCGCTTAAGTCAAAGCGGGGCGCTTTGGAACCATGTTTTAACCCAAAACACAGCAGATCTCCCCCACCACAAAACATATCAAAAAACACACACAAAAGGTGCGATTTTCACACACTCGACTCGTTTGATCTCGTTTCAAGGCCATTTCCGACGATTCGACTCTCGTTAGGTAAGTTCCTTAGTACCCTACACATACATTCAATTTATTTAGTTGTGTTTATGTTGTTTCAATCGGTTTTGGGGTGTTTTCCGGCGACTGCCGTCGCTGTCTTCAAATTGAACCAGGCGAAGCGCGACGTTTCGCCCTAAGCGCCGCGCTTTGAGTATTTTTTTTAGTTTTATTAGGTTATTTAAATTATTGTTTATTTTTTTAACACGCAGATACGGATATGGATGATATGGATTTCGACGTGGATCAGGTCAGTTTCGATCCAACACCGAACCACGAGTATCTCGCATTCCGGAAGGGGACATAGGCATGAGAGGTGCGCGAAGTTGCGCGTCATGGAGATAGGGGAGCATGTGGGGATTGACTGGGGCCTCTTGGAGACAATCGGGGAGGCCGCTAGGGCGAGGGATATCATTGGGATGGATACTCCGTGGGCGCGCTTGTTCCAGGGGCGTCGGAGGACTCGTATCGTGAGCTTTTGGTCGAGTTTATCGCGTCTTTTGTATTCCATCCGCATCCGGCGGATTACGTGGAGGACCCGGCCCATCCTTAGCACGAGGTTACCTTCCGCCTGGCCAACCAGGTGTTTGAGATGAGTCTTCCGGAGTTCGCCGTCCATGCAGGTTTGTACACCGAGCCCGAGCTAGATACAGACTTATATACGCAGGGGGTCAGAGCCTTGGACAGGTAGACCTTTATTAGTTTCTGGAGGCTTATTGCGAGGGTTCCTTTGGGAAATCCTCGCAAAAGGCCTCCACCATCAGAGAACCCCTGTACAGATACCTGCATCGCATTATTGCGTCCTCGATCGTGCCCCGGTTTCACAGCCGGGACAGGGTCAACTTGGGGGACCTTTTTTTTTCCTGTACTGCCTGCCACGACCTTACCCGTGCGCCCTGGCTCACTGCCTGGCGGACTACTATGCTTCTGCTTATCATAAGCAGGAGTGCGACAGGCTTTTTGGCGGTTGCTACGTCACCGTGATCGCCCGCTCTTCAGGGCTCGTGCCCGAGACGGATCCACTTCTGACCCCGGCCATTCCGTCGACATCATTAGGTCGGGCATCAGCGTCGTCCATGGGTATACTTCACCAGTTCGACGTTGGTTACCAATTCCGGAGCCGCGAGGGCGTTATTTGGGAGCCGGAGCCGCCATTGCCAGAGGTGATCCCCGTTGTTATTGAGGTCAGGGAAGGCATACTTGCGCTTCCGGATGTTCAGGCTGCGGCTTACCTGGCTCAGCTTGAGGCTCTAGGTCTGCCGCCGCCACCGCCACCGCCACCGCCACCGCTCAGGGTGACTCGCCACCACCGCCGCCACCGCCTCCACATCCGCCGCAGTACCCACATCACGTCATCGCCGACCTACCTCCAGCTGCGCAGGCGGTGGCGAGGGACTTCGATCGGCGTCTCCGACGGTCTTAGCGACAGCAGGCGTGGATTATCCAGACACTCAGGGCTATCAGTGCACATTTGGGACTGCTGGAGATTCCACTGCCACCGTCTCCACTGCCGGAGGATCAGCCGGAGGATCAGTAGATTTACTTTTTATTGTTTTTTCCTGTACTAGACATTTTGTTTAGTTTTGTATGTACAAACTGACTTTTTGTGTATATATACAGTTGATCTTTTATGTATGCTTGTGTGGATTGTTTGCGCTTATTTCATACGTTTAATTCGCGACATGTCGTACGGTGTTTTAATTAAACATGTTCGTGTAATTCATTAAAAATTAAATCGGATAACATTTAAACAAACAACTTTAAATTATATACGTTTGTAAGAAATAAAACGATTGATTGCGCTTATTTCAACTTTAATATAAATGTTTTGTATACATAAAACAAAAATCTACAAGTTTTCAAAAAAACAACAAAACCAAATACAACAAAAACAATCAACCAACAACCCATTTTTTCATCAAAACCTAACCCGTTCCACCAAATAAGTCTGGCAGCCCAAAGCGCCCCGCTTTGATCATAGCGGGGCGTTTCACACTAGGGTCAACAGACAAGGACTGACAGGTTCAGTCCTTGTCTTTTGACTTTACAATGAAACGCCCCGCTTTGCCCATAGCGGGGTACTTTAATGTGTGTAAATAGATTTGTGAGTATGTGAATAGACCAGGCCTTTTATGAAACCTTATATATCAAAAGTTGTACCATAAAATAAAATTATAAATTAAATAATTAAATAAATATTAAAAAAAATTATGTCACATCAAGGGTGATATGAATGACTAAAAGAAATTAAATAAATAGTAATGACACATCATCGGTCTTACAAAGTGTGTATTAAATTAATTAATTAATTAATTAACTCTACAACGTTTACCAAGTTTAGTGAACATTTGTTCACCTGCTTGATAACTTGCGCCATCAATAAAAATTACAAAAGTGCCCTGTATCAAATTTCAACGTCTCCATTCCTTCAATCTATTAATACTTTTGTTAGCTAAGAATTAAGGTACATACTGCATACATAGAAGCATACGGTACATTCACAAGTCCACCACCACCTTACACCGCTGCCGGAATTGTAGCCGGCAACATCGCCGGATTTCGTTGCTACCGACAGACGCACTTCACCGGATTTCGTTGCTACTGACAGACGCATTTCACCGGAAACCTCGCCGGATTTCATTAAACACACTTTGCCCTGAAACCCTAACCGCAAAAGATAAGGTCGAGAAAAACACATGCAACGCTAGATCAGGACTGTGGTGTCCTTAAACCGCTGCAAAATAACCTGCCCGGAACAAGGGCTTCGTCATCGTCGCTATCAAAACCATGCACAACTTCTTCGTTTGATTTTGATGAAAACACGAAGATCTTGTTTGAATACAAAGGTTTTTGCTGTGTGTTTTGCTTTTTGCGGATTAAAAATGGGTTTAAATGTGCGTTTGTTGAGGTGTGAGAGACGAACGGTGATAGAGAGACTGGGGGCTTCTGGTGAAGCAGAGAATACAAAGCTAAAGACAGAGAGAAAGGGCTGTTGAGGTTCCTCCTTACTAAATTTTTTTTGAACGGCTAACTGCTTTTCACGTGTAAACCTATCTTTTCGGAGCTATGTCCAAAGGCCGACTACTCGACCATCGCTAGAAAGCGTAGCACACTCCTGATGTGCAGATCCCCATGGAATAGGTAAAACTGCGATGCCTTTTAGACTTGAACCTGGATAAAACCTCAGACCAAACCTTTACCGAGATGAAAACAATCAATATTCTATAGTGGAGGACCCTTCCTCCTTACTAATTAATTCATTGTCAATATTACTTTATTTTGGATTTACTATCAAAATATATGACAGGTGAAAACAATTGATTTTTAGAAAAAAAATATTAATATTATTTACAGTTAAAGATTACACCCCAAAACATTAAATTAGGGGTGTGAATTTATGATACGATCTGAAAACACGACACGAACCTAATGCGAAATTTGCGAGTTTAGGTTTATGGTAAATGGGTTCGAGTCAGTTTCAGGTTGAACCTGCGAATCCGTTTAGTTTAACCGGTCGGATTCGGGTCAACCAGGTCAGGTTGGTGGGTTGACCCGTTTAAAACATTTATATTATATTATATTTTTTACATTATATTTTATTTTATAAAAAAATGATGTGTGTATCTTATGCTATAATTATAACTTAAAAAGAGAAATTAAAACAAGATTCTATAGTTTAAATATAATTGTGTTATACGCATTTGTGTTTTTATTAAGTAAATTTTAATTTTAATATATCAATTTCAGAAAAGAAGTAAATAATTCGGGTTGAACGGGTCGTGTTCGGGTTAACCCACAAAACTTCGGGTCGTGTTCGGTTTATTTTGTATTATACGATTTCTGGGTACGGGACGGGTTCAGGTTTGTGTAGAATTTTCAGGTTCAGGTGGGGTTGAACCCGCAAATACGACCCATTTAACACCCCTATATTAAGTGTCAATCAAATACTTTATATATTAACATTTCTTGGACTCTTTTCTTTTGTATTAACTCCATACTTTTTTTATCTTTTACCTTAAAAAAAGAAGATGGTATACACTTTATGTCAGCTCGCGGCATAACTTTTCGTTTGTCTTTGCAAATTTTTATGTCATCTGGTGGTATATGTTCGTGTTTTTATTTTATGATTTTCTGATGTTGGTTGTCGTTTGCTTATGACTTAGTACGGTACCGTATCGGTGTATTCGGTACCGGTACCACTTTTCCCCGTTTTTTGGTACCGGTTTGGTACCGAACGGGTTCTGTGCTCATCCCTAGCACAGATTGAACCTTACTAGACGTAGTGTATTTTTTATGTGTGGATATTGTTTTTGTCATGAGACGACCTTTTTTGCTTCTTCTTTCGGTTGTTATACCGATTTTCGTTACCGTATTTGTCACACCCCAACCGATGGCGGAAACATCGGGATGAGACGAAAACGAGATTGCTCATTGCTCACAACGCTAATAAATGACAATATTTAATTAAATCCAAATTTCCTTTCACAACATTGTCAAATACAACATGAAGCAATACAATAAGTTCATAAAACATAACAAAATTTGGTACAACATTTATAAATCTAACGTCTAAAATGTGTGTATCCAAGTCCTTGCTATTTTGATTTAATAGCATCATCTCCTTCAACCTGTAACATGTTTTAAAATAAAGTCAATGTAAAAGCAAAGGCGAGTACACAAGTTTAAGCATAGCATACGTATACGAATAAAGTTTTAACAATCCTCATGGCAACCAAATCTATACAAGAGCAATATCAAGGCATGCAATACTAATAATCAAACCCTTAACGCAATCACGATGTTTTAACATGACCTCACGAATAACACGATGGAGGTGGATGCGTGAATTCCTATAGCGCTAAGTATGTCAAACGAAGGCTAAAAATAGTTAATGACTAAAGCATAGCATAACGATTATCCAAGACAAGCAACAAGTATATGATTCAAGTATTCATGGGTATAGGATTGTTTGTGCGTTTCATAAAGTTTAAGTGTTTGTGATTTTTGTATAGGTAAAACATGTTACACCCAAAAGTGTTATAAACAAAAGTGGGTCGAGTGTACTCACAATATTGCATATGCTTTCCGATTGGTGATTCCGTGAAGAGTTGGAGGTTGGAGCTTCAAAGCTTCTTTTAAAACACTTAATGTTTTCTTTTAGAACTCTTAGACTCTCTTCCTTGCTTGGAAGATTTGAGAGAATTATAAAAGTTGAGAGAAGAATGGGTGGAGCACTTAGTGTGCTTTTAGAATTCTTGATTTTGAGAGATTAAGAGAATTAAAGAGATGGAGAGAAGAATGGTGTGAAGAAAATGGTAGAAGGAGCTTGGTATTTATAGGTAGAGAATGTGGAAAATGGTGAAATATGATTGGTTAAAGAAGGTGGAAGAGGATTGAGAAGGTGATTGGTGGAGAAAGGAGGTGGAAAAAGGGTGAAATATGATTGGTTAAAGAAGGTGAAAGAGGATTGAGAAGGTGATTGGTGGAGAAAGGAGGTGGAAAAAGGGTGAAATATGATTAGTTAAAGAATGTGAAAGAGGATTGATGAGGTGGAAATATGATTGGTATATTTCTTGGTCTTTCTTGAGTGTATATTATGTAATTGAGTATATAAAAAGTATAAAAGTATAATTCAAGTATTGAGGATGTGCGTATAAGTATTTATACGTATAAAAGTGTCGGTTTACGTATAAATACGTATTTTAAATGATCGGTTGTGTGAATAAAATAAAAAGTATAAAATATGAATTTTATTATGATTAACGCCTCGAATTGTGAGATTGAAATTAAAATACGAATGTAAGGTTTCTAAAATTATACACGAATACGAACATTTTTTTAAAATAGAAATACGAAGATACGAGGCGTTACAGTCTCCCCTACTTTAGGAAATTTCGTCCCGAAATTTATTCAAGAGGAAGACCTTGGAGAAAAAGCATTTTAGCTAGAAGAATGATTGCCTAAAATCGAGATTTGGATGTTTGAAATGTGTTGAAAAGTATGAAGTTTTGAGGAACGAAAAGATAGGTTTGTAAAAAGGGTTCGTTTGTCTAAAATGATTCGAGGCATTGAGCATAAGTAAAACGTGCATGTGTGTGTATAGACAAGCGAGTTTAAACAAGTTTCAATAACTCAATGACAAGTTATTTTAAAATGTGATACCTAAGAAGGAAGCTTTCGTATAAAACGATATGTATTTTGATGAAAAGTGTGACCGCACTATTGGTTGTAACAAAAATTTTCGTTGGAGTTAAAGAGCATTGACAATCTCAGTTTTGTAGAGAATTCTTTATCGGTGAAAAAAAACGAGGAAGTTAGGTATTTGAAATAAAAAAATGGTTTTGGAGGTAACTGTCAACTAAGTATGTTTGCGCATAAATAAAGAATGGAAACTAGTTTTTAAGTGTAAGAAAGTATTTTAGGGTCCGAATGTTTAAACTGATTGATTGCAAATGGGGTTTGTATAAAAGACAAGGATGTCGGGGAATAATGGAGGCATAAGTGTGAACGATTGATTTGATAAACGGATATGAGTATAAGAATGGCATGCGTATTGAAAGCAATGAGTTAAGAATGGGGTCTCTCGTGGATAATCGGATATCGCGCGCTTAGCAATGCGTTTGTGAGTTGTTAAAGTTAGTAGCGGGTCTAAATCGGTCTGCAAGACACCGAATTTCTCATGGCACATTTTACGAAAGTTTGAAACATGGTGAAAACACTTATATATAGGAAGTACCAGTGGCGTATCCACCATGGTTTGACCATGTTACGTTCGTTTCGTTATTCGGTGTCATGTTACGTTCCGTGTCCTACCATACACAGTAGTACACCCTATGATTCCTATGCGCCTATCACTATAATCTCATGTGCACCCGTGATTATATTGATTGCCGCATGATCCGCATAGTTTGTACTAGTTGTGTATGAATCAGGGTATACATAAATTTGAAAATAAGATTGTGCGTGCGTATAAGAATGTAGTATATAAGCATGTTTACATTTAAATAAGTATGAGACCAACGTGAGCGAATCCCCTCGGGTTATGCTCACGTATAGGTACGAATGTATGAATTTGAATATGAGCATGAACATGAATGTGAGCATGATTATAAGTATGCATATGAGTATAAGTATGAATGATGACACGTATGAGCATAAATATGAATATGTGTATAAGTATGAATATCAATAGGTATAAATGACGACGATTGCGTGCATGACATGAATTGAATACAACGAATTTAATCATGTAAAATGATCGAGAAATTTGAGTGTGTAAAAATGAATGATATAAATGATATTGTCGTGCGAAATTTTGACTAAATCATGTGCGAGGATATGCATGTAAAGTGGTTTGAGCAAAACTTTGAGGTTATCGCTTCTAAAATAGGTTCAGTTTGACTTAGAATGTAGGATCTAGTTTGTGAATATAAAAGAATATAAGGTACTTATTGATTATGCGTTACGTATTTTGTAATGGACGGGAGTGCTACCACTGTTTTAGGGGAATTTAAGTAAGTCGAAAGTGGTTAGTCCTTGTAATGTTTTCTTGCCCACGTGTTTTGAAATTGAGGTGACATTTTGGGTGGTGTATGACAAGGTCCTAAATTAGTAGGTTCGCATCGTTTTCAAAGGATGTTACATCAAGATAAGAAATTTGAAATTCAGTGGTTCTTGTGATACGTTGACCCTTGAGAGGAAATTTGGGATAATGGATTTAATTATCGTTGAAAAATGTTTAGCAAAATGTTCTCTTAATCGCGATAAGAGGTTTAGAGGGTGTTTGGGGTTGAGTTTTGAAAATAGTTTATGTGTTTTGAATAATCAGAATCAGATGATTAGCTGTAACAAAACGTGCTGCAGAAAGATAGTTTTGAATTTGATTATGTTGTTTGATATCCCAATAACCAGATAATCAACTATTTGAGTGTTTGACAAATATATATATGTGAAAAAAAGAATAAATAAATAAATAAGCTTTGATCTCTACAAAACGAAAGAAATCAGTTTTTTTTATTATATACTTACCAAACACAAAAAAACATAGTTTTTTTTGCTTTAAAAACACAATAATCAAAGGAATCAGGAAAAAAATTTAGTAAAGCGATCCCATAATGTCTATAAGATATTGGTTTGGCTTTTGTTTACAAATGAAAGCTCTTAATGTAAGTTATCGCGTGATCGTGTTAGTGATTATGTTAAACATAAGATTTTTGGGCAAGGTATTCCTTGGACTGATTAAGTTGGTAGGTAGCATTCCGTCGAGCTTTGAAAATTGTGAAACAAAACGTTCATGTGGTGACCAAGTATATGCGTATGTGATTTATATGAAATAGATTACAGGATGGAAAATACGTTTGATAAAATAGTACGTTTTGAAATTCGTCTAGGTAATAATTTTGACAATATGATAAAAGATTTAGGTATACAATTTAAACATGTGGTTTGTGTAATAAAGTCTCCAAGAAGGAGGGTTGGTACGATCACCGAGGTATGAGAATCACCCCTAATCCGTTGGTGAGGTCGTTTTAAGGAAGAAAGGAAACGGAGTTTGACCGTCTAGGTAAGGAATTCACTCCTATCTCGACGACGGTCTCCATTTCGGACTTTTCGAGAAATATAAGTCTAGTTGATGACGTTTTGAAATCATGTATGCAAATAATGTATAAGTGGATGAAAAGGTTTAATATGAATTGCGTAAAAACCTTATAATAAATTGGAACTTTGAAAGGAATGGTAACAAGTTTATAAAAAGTCATGTATAAATTGAAATGGTATAAAAGAGAGTCTCAGAAAACATTAGACTGTTTCGGGTAGAGAAACGTCGACTATTCCAAAGTGAATCGAAGATCCTTTCGAATTAGAGAAACGTGCTTTGGCCTATAGGTAAAACGCTCTCGTCGAGAAGCGATTAACGGCATTTTACCCTTCCAGTTATTACACGTCTCTAATCGATTGGAAACTCGAAACTTTGGCGAGATTGAAAAACGAGGAATGGGACTTAATCGACAAGGTGCGGGTTTCACCCCTAACTCGACAATTTCGTACCCTAAGTGTGGTTGGTACTCGTCTGGTCAAACTTAATTTCAACACTTGACGAGAGTCCACTAGAGTTTGATTAGGAGTTTCCCATCAAGGTGTGGATGTCACTCCTAACTTGATGGTGTAACTTCGTGAAAAAAAAAATAAATAAATAAAGAATTGGCGGAATGAGAGTCGTTTACCAAATTGGGGATATGACGCCTATTTTGGAGAAGTCGTCTCACTTGTGTAATACGAGTGTTTTCGAGTATAGTATAATCGAGTAAAATGCATTAGGAAAGGCGTATGATCGAGATAATGTAACAAGTATGAACACGTAAAGCATTTCATGAATTTAGCACATAAAGGACGTTTTAAGAAATTAGCATGTGAATCACGTATGGTCAAGTATGGTACTTAACTATAGACTAGGTCAAAAGCATAGCAATTTGCCTAATTCCCTATAGTTATGGCTCTGATACCAATCTGTCATACCCCAACCGATGGCGGAAACATCGGGATGAGACGAAAATGAGATTGCTCATTGCTCACAACGCTAATAAATGACAATATTTAATTAAATCCAAATTTTCTTTCACAACATTGTCAAATACAACATGAAGCAATACAATAAATTCATAAAATATAACAAAATTTGGTATAACATTTATAAATCTAACGTCTAAAATATGTGTATCTAAGTCCTTGCTATTTTGATTTAATAGCATCATCTCCTTCAACCTGTAACATGTTTTAAAATAAAGTCAATGCAAAAGCAAAGGCGAGTACACAGTTAAGCATAGCATACGTATACGAATAAAGTTTTAACAATCTCATGGTAACCAAATCTATACAAGGTAATATAAAGGCATGCAATACTAATAATCAAACCCTTAACACAATCACGATGTTTTAACATGACCTCACGATAACACATGGAGGTGGATGCGTGAATTCCCTATAGCGCTAAGCATGTCAAATGAAGGCTAAAATAGTTAATGACACGAATATCCAAGACAAGCAACAAGTAACGATCAAGTATTCATGGGTATAGGATTGTTTGTGCGTTTCTAAAGTTAAGTGTTTGTGATTTTCGTATAGGCAACATGTTACACCCAAAGTGTTATAAACAAAAGTGGGTCGAGTGTACTCACAATATTGCATATGCTTCGATGGTAATTCCGTGAAGAGTTGGAGGTTGAGCTTCAAAGCTCTTTAAAAACACTTAATGTTTTCTTTTAGAACTCTTAGACTTTTCCTGCTTGGAAGATTTGAGAGAATATAGAAGTTGAGAGAAGAATGGGTGGAGCACTTAGTTTCCTTTTAGAATTTTGATTTAGAGAGATTGAGAGAATTAAAGAGATGGAGAGAAGAATGGTGTGAAAAAAATGGTAGAAGGGGTTGGTATTTTATAGGTAGAGAATTGGAAAAGGTGTGAAATATGATTGGTTTTAAAGAAGGTGGTAAGGGATTGAGAAAGGTGATTGGTGGAGAATGGAGGTGGAAAAGGGTGAAATATGATTGGTTAAAGAAGTGTGAAAGAGGATTGTGTGAAAGGTGATTGGTGGTGAAAGGAGGTGGAAAAGGGTGAAATATGATTAGTTAAAGAAGGTGAAAGAGGATTGATGAGGTGGAAATATGATGGTATATTCTTGGTCTTTTTGAGTGTATATTATGTAATTGAGTATATAAAAAGTATTAAAAATATAATTTCAAGTATTGAGGATGTGCGTATAAGTATTTATACGTATAAAAGTGTCGGTTTACGTATAAATACGTATTTTAAATGATCGGTTGTGTGAATAAAATAAAAAGTATAAAATATGAATTTTATTATGATTAACGCCTCGAATTGTGAGATTGAAATTAAAATACGAATGTAAGGTTTCTAAAATTATACACGAATACGAACATTTTTTTAAAATAGAAATACGAAGATACGAGGCGTTACAGTATTAATCCTGTTACAAAACGAAACGAATCGATAACGTTCGAATTCTCCGCAGTGTAGCGCGGGGAATTTCACTAGTTATAACACACCAAAAAGAAATTACTAATTTAATAATTGTTTGGATATAATATAATATTGTAAAAAAAACTTTTTTGGGATAATGGATTTTAATAATAATAACTTTCACCAATTGGCCGGAATTAATTCTAACTTTAAAAATTCCCTCTAACAATCTCAACTTATAAGAATTTGGTCTCCATCGATCATTTTCTAACTGTGTTAGCTTTTTGTTGACATGACAGCTTACGTGGTACAAACTTAGTTATTTGATGATGTGGCTGCCGATGTGGTTGCTTATATGGCACAAACTTAGTTGTTGGATTTTAATAATCTCAACTTTCACCAACATCAACAACTACCACCACTAGCACCCACCACAACCACCAGCCACCACCATCAGTCGCCACCACCACCATCATTAGCCGCCACCACCTCCACCACCTCCACCACCATCAGCCGCCACCCCCATTAGCCGTCGCCACCACCACCATCAACCGCTGCCACCACCACCATCAGTCGCCACCATTAGCGGCCACCAACCACCACCATCAGCTGCCACCCACCACCATCAGCCGCCAACCACCACCAGCTGCTGAGGTGGTGGTGGTTTGCGGCTGTTGATGGTGGGTGGCGGCTGATGGTGGTGGTGGTTGGTGGCGACGGATGGTGGTGGCAGCGGTTAATGGTGGTGGTGGTGGCTGATGGTGGTGGCTGATAGTGGTGGTTGTGGTGGGTGATGGTGGTGGTGATAGTTAACAATCATAAGTTGAGTCAACAGTGGCAACCTGCTGCATGGCAGGTTGCCGTTGGTAAGGTTTTTTTTAACTTTTTGCTTATTTTAGATTTTAACTTCAATATATTTACTATTTACATTTAAAACCCTTTAACTTTTTAAAATCTATATAATCATTTTTTACGTGCTTATATTTATGTATGCGTCGTTATAAATTCATGTTGATTGCGGATTTTTTCTTCTTTTAGTACTTTTTTTATTTTTACGATTTAACCTTCAACATTTAGTAATGACAGTTACAACCTTTAAACTTTCTAAAAACTTTATAGTTATTTTTTACGTTTTTATGTTTACGTACGTGTCGGTATAATTTTAAGTTGATTACACTTATTTGAACGCTCAGATATAATATGATTTCTTCACTTTTTTTACGTTTTCAGTTAATCTACGTTTTGACATAAATTTAGTTTTAACAAAATTGTTAAGTCAAATATAATATGTTTTTATTAGAGTTTATAAATTCCGCTTACTTTACGTTTCGGTCCCACCGTAACGCGCGGTAATATTTTTAGCTTAAATAACATACTTTTTTTACTTAATTTTATGTACGTATCGGTATAAGATCAGGTTTGTGTTCGACGTAAATTTCTTTCGCAAAAAAGTCAAGCCATGTATAATACGTTTCCGTGCTTATTTTTATGTACATGTTCAGTTTATTTACGTTTTGACTGTATAGATCTGAGTTACTATACATTCGTATCCGTCATATGGTGCGAAAATATTTACTAGTTATACAACATTAATATGTATATTAAATTGCAAGGGTTTGTTTGTTTCTAAAAGTTATGTAGCTAATTTTTAGCTGCCACTTTTCTTTCCTATGTTGACACGTACCTTTTATTCTGATCTATCTTACACCCACACTGCCACACATATCATATGAGAGGAGAGAGAGACGTGCAAAGCAGCCACAAGGGTGAAGTCCACCGCTTCATCTTCCCACCGGTGTCACCATCACTGCCACCACCACGGCGGATTCTCCCTCCCGACGACCACATCAACACCACCAGAAAATCAGCGGCCACCTCTCACATCGAAGTAAAAGACAGGTTCACATGGCGATCTGCAGAAGTCGAACGACGATCATGAAGCATCCAAGATTTGATTCGGGTATCTGTTTCTAGGATTTTGCACTTTTTAATCCAATTATGTAGTACACTTAGTTACAAGTCTAAGATTTGATTATTTCCATTGTTACCATGTTGTAATTTTCTCATTCACATTCTAACTTTCGTCAACAGAAACCAAAACTTGAAGTTTTGTAGAGAAATTGAAGTTTCTGCACACCAGGTGTTCGATTTAATGCTTAGTTCAGTTTTGCTTTTAAATTTTGGGACATGGTTGCATTGGATAACACTATTTTTAGGTCCCTTTCTTTACAAACTTACTGGTATGAGGGATACATCATTATTGAGTGGTGAAAGGATACATAATCGGTTGAAGAAGCTTTGGCATTACGACATGGTTGTACAACCCGGGTGGCTTTTGGTTATACGGTTTGTATGGCCCAACTTTAATATTTTGAACAAACACCTAATATGGTTCATATTACTTACCCTAAGACTATACGGGTTGTACTAACCAAGTAATTTATTATACGGATCATATGAACAATTTAAGTTTTCATATTTTTAGACTCTTTTTTTGGTTTAGATTGGTAATAATGATAGTGAATTCTTTTTTTTTTCGATTCTTTCTTACAAGTTTTAGTTATAAAAGTTAGATTACCATACCACTCAGTGGTATCATGATGCTGTTGTTATAAAGTTTATTTCTAGAAACTTTAGGATCTAATGTTGTGTTTGTATTCTAATTCATGTATGAACAGTTAATTCAAGATGGAAAGCATGATGTTTATTTTTTGGTTGATATTAGTGCCAGTTTGAAACTAGATACCGTAAGCAAGGGTTATATTGTACTATAAACAAGATTACTACTAAGGAAACTATCAATTACGTTATCAAAATAACCTCATTTCCATATCATATTATCTTATTTTGGTTTTAGGTTTCTTTTCATTCAGTCATCAAATAAAAACATTTCTTCTTATTCGAATTATGGTTTTAATTTACACAGGTGCTATGAGGTTGATATCTTTAGTTTCCAACTTAGGCAGTCATGGCCAAGCTAGGCGAACGTTGTGATTGATCTCATATATAGGTATGTTTAGTGTCTTTTTTTTGTTTGGTTTCTTTTGTGGATGTCGTTGATATTGTTTTTGACACTATAACCTTTTCCCACATGAAGGGAATATGAAACCAAAATTTAGACTTTTGAGAATGGCAGTATGATTACTTGGTGAATGGGAAATATTAAAGCACAGCTCATTCGTTACTGATTCGAATAAATCATATAAAAACGTTAGATCGGAGACATTTGGTGTTAGTTTTCATATTATATTTACTATTTTATGCATTTTGTTATAGACACCATACAATGACCAGTAAAAGAGATGGTCTTCATTCTACAGGTATGATTGTGCCGATTTGTAATATTGTAAATTTTATTGAATTGTTTTGTTATTTCAAAATTTGAGAAAAAAAATACTAGGTTAAAAGCTATTGTTTGTGGGTTTACTTTTCTTTCCATTTACAGATTTCATAAGCTCATATAGTTCTATAAATTTGCAGTTGATGCCGGTGATAAAGTGCTTCAGATTGGTGAAAGTGATGTACGTCTTAAGAGTTTTAAGATTAGAGGGTATATGTTTATGATAAGGTGCCACCACCAATTGCTTTGCTTCTCATTTTTCTTGGTTTTTTTTGTTAAATTATGAAGTTAATACAGTTGCTCTCTGACTTAATGTATTTGTTGTATTGACTAATTGGTTTGAAAGTTGCATAATAACCGCCATGTAGCGCGGGTTCATTAGTTGTAAAAAATACTTGCGCGATATTTATGTCAACTCCTTAACGATCATTATCGCGTGTTTAGGCGACCCACTTTCTAATGCCTACCGTCACTACGTGTTTAGCCGACACGCCGCGCCCGCAGCGAAGCGCTGGTACAATTACTAGTTATACATTAAAACCTATTAAGAACAAAGTAGTATTTAAATCAATAATAGTAAAATAAACAGATGACATATTAACCTTTTTTTTTGAACGGCAAGGAACGATGTGTTAACCAATATAAGACCGGATGCTGTAATCAAGGTCGACTACTCGACCGCCACTAGCCCTTTGGCTCTCCCCAGATGTGTGAAAACCTGACCTTCACCCGCCCAAAGGCACGACAGTAGACTAATTGTACACAAGTTTAATATTAATCGGCTTGTGCAAAGTCTTTACATTTATTCATTTTCTTCCTTTCTTTGCAGTATCCACTATATCACTTGATAGTAATTGTAAATTAAAATGCTGATATTATTTATCAAAAAACTTTTGAGTTATTAAACTTGGTGGTGATTCTAATTTGCAAGGTATTTATCAAAACAAGATGAAAAATGTGCTAGCATGCCAGGAGCCTTTTAGAATAACCTTTTTTGTTATGATCCTGCACAAAACCCTTGTAGTCTTATATAGGCCAATGTCTATTATTCATTCAAACATCCCATTCCTACGAAAAACTTAGCACTAGTATGCTTGTATTCATACTAAACTAACATTCTGATTCATTTCTGGATGAAAGAAGAGGGACAGATTGGTCAGCAGATGATCCAGACACGTCCAAATCTTCATCCATGACTACCATTAGCATGTTCTTCTTTATGGTCTGCCCCCATATCACAGTGTAAAACCCAACCGAAATTATCGTGGTTCCAATTACGCTGCATATACCAATTTAAAGATTCAAGAACAAGCCAAGGTGAACCAGTTTCTTTTAAGTATGAAGCAACAAGATCAAACTGATAAATTCGTTAACGATTTACCTTCCTAAATGAATTATATCACCAAGAAATGTGACACCCATGATCATTGCGATAACGATTGAGAGGGGCGAGAACATGACCACAAAAATTGGGCCTTTCTTCCGCAAGCACCAAGTCATAACACTACTTCTGACCGCAGTGGTATAAACTGCCTTCAAATAGAACAAGTCAATCTACCAACACCAAGGTAGATGTGTTACCTAACTTGAAAAGCTGGTTTAATTACTCAACTTACCCCCAAAACAACAGCAGCCACCCCAGTTTTGGGTTGAAGCACCCAAGCACTTCGATTTTTTTCTACGAAAGGAGAAATAGCTATACATTGAATTGTCCCGAAGAGATTGTAGAAAAAGACAATGGTTTGTTGATCTGGATACTCTTTAGTTGTAGCTGCCTGGATGTGTAGATCAAGAAATAGTTAATTACATATTTATATCACCAATTCAACATACGTGTAACATTGTATATAACTTTACTTTTTTTTTTTATCATTGTATTAACATTAAAGTTATGAAACAAATATTGGCATAGATTTACCTGTAGTACAATCCATATGCAATGGAAGGTGATACTGGTAGGGATAATTAGACTCCCAAATATCCATTCCGATGGTTGTGTCAATAAAAGCTTGTTGAGTGAATTGGTATAAAAATTTTTGGGCCTTGATGGAGTGTGAACACCATTGCTCCCAATATTGATATCATGGTACCCAATAATTTTGCTACACTTGAACTTTTTGTGTCTATTTTCTCCAACCTAAAACACAAACTACATTTTGTATCTGTTTCCTTATTTTGAAATAAAATGAATGATGTTTGTACCTGAAAATTACTGCAATCAAGAATGCAATACCAGGACTCAAGTTCGAGATGGCAGTTGCCATGGTTGTAGATGTGTGGTCAACTCCTACATTCCAAAGTACCTAAACGAGACAAATCCTACATATATCCATATATATAAAGTAATTATAAGTAAATGAAAGTAAAAGTTTCATTTTTGTTGTTCAATATGAATAAATTCAAAATTATACATACACATAATGTTAACCCACCCATTGGACCTAGAGTCATTCTGACTGATTACACAGTTGTATGAATTCTTAGCGACCTTTAGTATTTCTTGTACCTTGCCAAACCGATAGCAATTGACCAGTCTGGTTTTCGGAAATAATGACTTTTTTGGATTTCGGCCCGGTCCAAAAATGACACTAAAAAGGGTAGATGTACGGTACCTCTGACCGCGGAAGTGATCTCACTTCCCAAGCTAGCGACTCAGCAACAATGCCTGGCGGTTAAAACCCTACCGATTGGGCATACAGGTTGAACCAGGATTCAAACCTGCCCATACCAGTTTGTAATGGGTGCTGGTGGCCCCTGGGCTGACACCCACTGGGCATATAGGTTGAACAAAAAATGATACTAGTTGAGACCGTGCGGAAGACTTCGGCTTTTCGAGTATTTGTTTGACCTTTTTGTAATTATAATTATTTTATTTTATTAGGAAGTTAGAGGCAATGATTTAATCTAAACTTGTGAATCAAACATATTCAAATACTTGTAAAATAGCAACCCAACAGAAACTAAATTCATAAATTCAACTATACGTACAGATAGTAAATAAAAAAGGTATTAACGGTTTTAAACTTTTCTATGTATAAATTCTTAAAAAATACGGGTCTTGACCGGAACCCTAAGAGACCTAACTAGTCTGCTTAAGGTATGAAAATTCTTGTATTTTTGGTTTCGGTCCATACTCCATAGGCATTCTCTTAATGTAATTTCTTTACCTTTTAATATGTGACAATAGACTCGATGAGTGATGACTTACCCGAGAAGGCCAAGGATGAAGAATCTGAACAAAATACGCAAAGTGAGAGGAGGACGATAGACCTTTCTGATAAAATAAATGGAAGAAGAATGAATGTGCCGAGAGCGTTACGGTAAACAACATAGACGAAACTGCTCATACCATCATTCATGGCTGCTTTGACTATGGTTAACACCGCCATATCGAAACATGTTAACGTCAACATTGCAACAAACGGAAGCACATTCTCCGTCCATGACCATGTTTCAGTTCTTCCCATGCTCTTCTATAATTTTTGTCAAAAATGTGACGCAAAGTTCACAACTTGAAGATGAGAATATGAACAATATTTAGTGAGCTGACAGAAAAAAAGATGAATTAATAGGCTACCCAAATATCTTTTCTCTGTGTGCGTAATATTTAGAATGCTCCTTAGCCACACAACTAACCTGTTTTTCTATCTTTACCTAAAACACCAAAAAATTCCAAATAACACACCCCGTACACAATTCACATGCATACATAATATATACACACACACATTTATAGGGACAAGGACATTTCAAAATCTGTTTCTCTATCTTCAACTGCTTTGTTTATTGCAGTTTTCCAATAATTGAAATTGTGGGGATTCTGAATCTGAAAAGCTTCGTTCTTCTCTGATATTAAGGTCGGTTTTCTTCTACGCAGTGGCAAACACATAATCAATAATCTCAAAATGATTACAAATAAATATACCATACTCAATTTTCACAATCCAAAATCTAAACTGGAATTGATTTCCAATTTATATTTAGTGCATGATTAATTTTAGTTTGGTTTTACTAAACTTACAATCCGAAGTAAATCGGTTTGTGATTAAAGATAGTGATGGAAGGCTTGAGAAAGGATTTAAAATGTATTTTTTAGTACCTAATTCTAATTGGTTTTACATCTAGAGTTTTGAAAACATTACGCATGAGCTATTAGTAATACTTTTGTGTGTGATGATTATGAGAGAATCATCCCAACTATTACTATCTAAATTACCCTTAAAATTTGAGTTACTCTTAACAATTTTTAAAATTCGATATATAAAATTATACAACATTTACATATGAACTTTGATGGAAAGTCAACGATAACTAACTTTATAACTTTTTTTTAGTTGGACATCCGATTGCATATCAGCGGAAGTATTAATAGTGTGTTCGGTGGATTGGTTTTCATTGTGTGTGAGAATTAAACATAAAACAGAGTATGGAAAGGAGAGAACAAAGAGTAACAGTTTGTTTGACAATTTCGAACGGAAATGAAATTGTCTTGATACCGGAAGTGTTTGCCAGTAACTACATATATATACATATCATATTGGCGGTTGAATAATGGCGGTTGAACAATGGCAGGAATAACCGTTTATGAAACGGTGCCATGGTTACAACAAACCGTTTCAACTAATGTCACATTTAATCGAAATTATATACATTATAATATAAACAGAACATTATAAACTACTTAGATAATTAAGTTTAATATCTATTACACTCCCCTAAACTTAATTAGGTCTTAGTGGATCTTTGGAATACACTTTGATTACCTTCATCCAGTGCCTTTGCTGCCTGTTTGAAATCGAACCGACGCCTCTTCTGTGTTTTCTTCATTCCATGCTAATCGTTTCCAGCAAACAGAGCATAGTGTTGGAGTGTCTCTTCTTCTTGAACATCCGCCTCGCTCTTCCTCCTTTCTCGGTTATTATCAGACGAATCTTCATCACCTTCAACCATCTCCTTTTCCATCACATTTCCCTGAACATATTTGAATTTGTAGTAATAAACTAGAACGTCCAGATACATTGCATATGTAATCCTCATTAACTCTCCATCGTTATAATCGTATCCCATATATTTAGCCACCACTGCCCAGAGATTGTTATTGTTAACAGTCTTGTAACCTCCATCTCGTTTAACAAACATATATAAATCAAGCAAATCTACCTTTCTATTATCAGCCGAAAATGGTGGAATCGGTCGAGTAGAGATTCCAAGTTTAACCTTTATAAACCATTCTAACATCTCTTCAAACTTGATCTCTAATTCATGCTTATATTTAAACGAATTCCCCGGCATGTAACATGTCTAATAGCGATTTGCAGTGAGAGAAATCATGAAATTCCATGGCTTGTATGATCATTACGTTCCAATCAGGTTCAAATGAAGATAAGTGTAAGGTTTCGAAATATGAATTCAGATAATCTTCCTTGTATTCTTCATTTGTGGAATTATGATCGATTACCCTTTGTCTTTCTTTCATTCCGGTTTCTTCTTCTTTTGTAAATCCAGTGACATCATTCACGGTATTGGAAATAGGGACACTAAACATGGGATAAATTTAACATCTTTCTTCGGTTGTCTTAACCGTATAGCCTTGCAACACTAATTGATCTATACTTAATACATTACGATCTAATTCTGGTGTATAAAATACACTTTGAATACATAAGGTTTCATTCCCATATTTTACTTCTACGACCCCTACACCCCGGATAAATAAAAAATTATCATCCCTAGTTTTTGTTTCTACCCCAACCATGTGCTTAACTCGTTTAAACACATTAAGATTTCCGACAAAGTGATGATTAAAAACTGTACTTACATACCATATATCACCCCATTGTTCGCCTTCAGTGACGGTGACAATCAGTTCCTGCCGGAAAACTTCTTCTACATCTTGTCGTTGAATACAAGTATTTATGGCTTGTCGGATTAACTGTGTCGCTTCATCGTTTTCCTTCACTTTGCATGAGATAATCCGGTCCGGGTTTATGACAATAATAACACAGTTTAATGTGTGATTCTTTCTTTTGTTTTTCGATCTTTTCTTCAGTGCAGTGATCAGATGGGAGTAGTGTTGATGAAGATTGCATGAAGCCTCTTTCTCGAACGTGGCTCTGATACCACTTTGTTGGACATCCGATTGCATATCAGCGGAAGTATT
This sequence comes from Scalesia atractyloides, assembly GCA_947069175.1. Lineage (NCBI taxonomy): Eukaryota > Viridiplantae > Streptophyta > Magnoliopsida > Asterales > Asteraceae > Scalesia > Scalesia atractyloides. Next base: position 26,663,469 of record CAMTDV010000016.1, on the reverse strand, counting down.
AACAGTGTTCGGTGGATTGGTTTTCATTGTGTGTGAGAATTAAACACAAAACAAAGTATGGAAAGGAGAGAACAAAGAGTAACAGTTTGTTGGACAATTTCGAATGGAAATGAAATTGTCTTGATACCGGAAATGTTTGCCGGTAACTACGTATATATACATATCATATTGGTGGTTGAACAATGGCGGGAATAACCGTTTATGAAACAGTGCCATGGTTACAACAAACTGTTTCAACTAATCTCACATCTAATCGAAATTATATACATTATAATATAAACAGAACAGTAGAAACTACTTAGACAATTAAGTTTAATATCTAATAAAAATGTGAATTACTCTTAACAATATTTGAAATTCGAAATAAAATTATACAACATTTATATCTTATTTCTGATGGAAAGTCAATAATAACTAACTTTACAACTTTTTTTAAATTCAATTTCACTTCTTATTCTTATATTTTAAAGAAGGGTGACACCTGGGTGGGGTGGGGGACTTGGCATACAAGGTCATTGTATACTTCACCAAGTACGGATTCTGTAGGCTTGCATGACCCGCGGGGGCTACGTCACCACTTGGCGTTGTTTTTCTGTACCCGAAGCCTGGAGTGGGATAGTTAGATGTCGATTAGACATCATGTAGATCCTATAGGCAGAGGTGGGACTGGACATGGTCTAGGTTATAAGGTGTTAGATGGGGCTCGCATCATCTAGGTTTCGAGGTAGGTCGGCTGGGAGAGGTGGTACGTGGAGTAGAGGGTGTGGGGAAGAATCAGCTTGATAACTGTACGAGTGACAGTGTAACATCCGTCAAAAATTGATTTTAGAAAACCGAACCATTTTGAAAATCGAATCGGAATCATTTGTAAACCGGTTTGAACCGTTATAAATAAAATATATTATATTTGAGCCCACTCTAGTTTTTATGAAACTTAGGTTATATAGAAACGTCACATTTTTCGAGTTATACGAAAAAACAAGTTAGCAGCTGAATTAATCATATAATATAATAATATAAAAACATACAATTTCAAATGATTCTCCAACTCGTTTGGAAGCTATACACCATCATTTGAAGCCATTTTAGTAAACGACAATGCACTTTTGTTACTTCTTCTTCAAAAAGAAAGGCACGATCTTGGCAACTTCAATCACTATAATTCGCTATAATTGGCATCCTGATTCACCATAAATTAAGTCGATACTAATATACACTCAAAACCTTTCCAATACATTATGAAATCTCCTAATTTCATTTAAAATCAAATCACCATTAAAGTTATAAAATACCCAAATTCTTTTTTAACCAATTCATATCTCATAAACAGCTTAACAACCACTACACAATTTCTCCATCTCTAAAACATAAACTCTAGCCTCTAATTCATGCAAACAACCAGTACAACTCACGAATATAATCAAGAATGATATAGGGTTATAAATTCAAGTTCTCGTATCTCCTTCAATTCTCAGTTAATAAATCGAGGTGATTCTTGAGCCTATTTTACATCATTTTTCAATATCTACAAGGGATATCAATTAATGTGATATAGGGCTATTCAATTAAATAAGAACACTAAAATATGTTAATTATTAGAAAAAACTTTATAAATACTACTTGTATTTTTCCAGAAAATATAAATTATAAATTTGTTCTAATAAAATTCTAAAGGTATTTAATTCTTGTACTTACAATATAAGGTAATCGGTTTTATAATTTGTAAAAGTATGTTGTCGGGAAAGCTCCTAACCTTCCAAGTGATGTTGATCACTAATCTCATCTGGATCATCCAAGATCTAGAAAATCATGGTGAAACAAGACTTACTTTAGAATAAAACCAAGCGGTTAATTTAATTAATTATTTAATATAAATAACTTTATACAAAAATCCCCAAATTTATAGATTTAGTTTCGTTAATATTTTTATTTTTTAGTACTTGGTATTTTATATTATAGGGTAGTTTCGTCATTTGGAGTTTTCCTCTTTTATCGTACGCTTATTTCAAGGAATCGCAAAACGCAACATGTGAGTAGATCTTTCTAATTCCCGTTTTAACATTTTAAATGTTTTGGGGTGTATTATGTGTCATTTATCGTATTAATTCATTTACGTCAAATATTTTATTTTATGTTTTGGTTATGATGCTTGAAGTGGTTCCATATCAAGATCTTTGGATTTGGCATGCATTCTTTGGTGTGCCTAGGATTTAGTTATTCTTAATCAATCGCCTATTTTCAACGACTGTATAAATGGTGTTGGACCGAAAGGTTCTTTTTATGTTAACGGTGTGGAATATAAATACGATAATTATCTAATGAATGGTATTTACCTGGATTGCAGTTTTTGTAAAGTCATTTACACAAGGAACAACGTTAGACGAAAAAAGACATAAGTTTAACGGTGCTCAAATGGCGGCATGAAAAGACATTGAACGTGCGTTTGGTGTTTTGCGAAAAGATGACACATTTTGAAGGCGCCATGTAGAATTATGGAAAAAACTAGAATTTGAAATGTGATCTACGCGTGCGTTATTTTACATAACATGATTTTGAAGGAAGAGGGACACGCAATTTGCGAGTATTAGGAGAAGGAGAGTCAACAAAACACTGCTGAATTAAGTGATCAGGAGAAAGAATAGAACTTACAAGAAATTAAACATAATACAATACATCACAACCTTCGAGCGGATCTGGTTGAACACATTTGGAGAGTTCCATGAAATGACCTTGACGAAGGCGATGATTGATGTTTATATAATTTTATTTTAATTTTATGTAACTTTTTTAATTTATGTTGTTTATGCAATTTATATTAATTTTTTTAATCTAAATTTAATAGTTTCTTTTTGAAAATTTTAAATATAAAATAATAACAAAAGTGTGTGCCACGTGTTGAACAACGACACTCTTCTACGCCCGTACACCTCGTGTTTTTGCACCACGCAACGTGTGATTACATGTCGTCCACATGTCACATAACGCCCATACCATATAGTCTAACTTATTCATTTAAACATCTCATTCCTTATTATAACCTAACCATTAGTATACTTGCACATTAACTGATGCAGTCTTATTGATATTTGGATGAAAGAAGTGGGAGAGTTTCATCAACAGATGATCTTGTTAGGATCTGAGTTTGATTTACTTGTAGTTTTTGTTTAAAAAATGGAAATATGATTGAAATTTAAAGTAATGCAGCGGAATAGAATGGAAAACTTTTACTACAAGTAAAGGTCGTTTGTCTTCATCATCATCATGTTTTCAAGTATATAAACTTTGCATGTGATTCACAAACTCCCCCAAAGCCTATTGCAACACAGTTTGATAGTACAAAAAAGGAAGAAGATGATTGGTGTAAAGATCTTTTTAAGAAGACAAAGTTTACTGTTACATCGACTCAACTATGTATACTAACTATCTAACCTCCGAGCATCTTTTGATGACGTATAGTGACATTTAACAATAAACTAACAAACTCAAAACATTGATGCCTAACATATGATAGTGCAAATGCACTGTTACATTGAATTTAAAACTAATAAACTAAAACTCTAATGACCAAGCTCTGCTTCTTTTCTTCTATCAGAGGTAGTCAGAGGATCTAAACTCTGATAGAATGACCAAACCGCGGATAGAGTAAATGGTTCAATCCCAATAATCTCCCCCTGGAACAAATGATGCCAAAAACACCTTTTATTCTTGGTCTTTGTTCCTCAACAGGAATTCTCTAATTTGCCCTTTAAATTGCAATTCAAAACATAGAGATTCCTCATCATCATCCTTTTACAGTACCAAATCCATAAGTTGTTGGAGGTCTTCTACACACAACCCATATGCATCCTCCATTTTCATCTTGGTAGCTGTGCCATCATACTTGAGTAGAGTCAATTCGTGGGAGTTTTTGTCAACTTTTCACTTTAGAATTTTTGGGTCTGATGGCTTTCTAGGATGGAAAGTTATTGTTGAGGTAGGAAGAATTGATTGACTTGCCATCTGAGAAAGATCTTCTGCAAGCTTTTGACTGGTTTCATCAGCATGGAAATCAATCATGTTTTGGATGCCTTCCTTTATGTGCTCATACACTCTTTTATCTTCTTCTGCCATATCCATTTGCCTTTTCTTTGATTAAGGCCAGAATAGATACAACAGATGTTTCTGATGATTTTGAAGAGTGTTGGGTCTGTTGAGTTGTATCCTCTGCTAGATACACTGGCTTCTATGGCAGTGATGGTCCTTCTTTGTTCAAGTGATCTGTATGTATCAATTACCTTAACCTCTGTCCACCTTATGATTTGGTTCTTTGACCCATAATTAGCAGCAATTAACTTTTCCTTCATTCTTCTTATCTTCAAACTCTTTTCAGGAACCTTCTTATGTTTATTCCAATCTGGAGGAGTTGGCTTTTTGAGAGGATCTTTCAGCATTTCTTTCATTCTTTGTACCTCTTCTTCCAACTCTTACACAATCCAGTCTTTGAATTGTGCCCTTGTAGCCTTACATAACTTGGTTTCCATGATGTGATTGATGTAATCTTCTCTAAGGCTTTTATCTTCTCTTTCTGACAAGTTTTTGCTCAAGTCTCTTGCATAGTCTTCTATTCTTCTGACTTTACTCAACAGATATTGCCAGTAATTTTGTATTACTCTGTCAGAATTCCCTGGGTATCCGTTTTTGTGATATCTTCTGCTTGGTTGACTTTAAGCTTCTTGTATTCTTCTAAGTTTCTTGGTTTGGGATAACCTTTCAGAGATAGAAATTCCCTTTTATCTGGATCTTCTTCTGAAAAGAAGGATTTGATATCTGGCTTGACAGCTTGTAATTCTAGTGGGAATTGAGTGACAAGAGGCACTATAGAAATTTGATAAGGAGGTTTAACAGCTGCTGCGGTGGATATAGGTTTAGATGACACATGTAAAGGAGAGGGGATGATCTTGTCATCAAGTACAACACTTGTGGTTCTCCTCCTTTTGAAACTGTCGGTGATTGTGGTTGTGGAATTCTTAGGGGTGTGGGTAGAGATATGGTGGAAGTTGGAAATATGACCATAGCAGTGGTTGGAATAACAGTTGTTACAACCTCTATTGTGCCAAGAGATGTTGACACAACAGGTGTTGTAACATCTGTTGTGAATGGTTTATCAACTGCTTTGGTAGAAGGAAATGTAAGTGTTTTTGTGGGAGCAGAGGATGTGATTGGATTAGCAACTGTCTTGGGTTTAGAAGATATAGATGCTGATTGCCTTGGTTTTCTAACAGGCATCTTCTTTGTTGAAGATGAAGACCCAACATTTTCTTTTTCTATTTGCTGAGCAATCTTTTTCTCAACCAAAACTCTGCTCTCAACCCTTATCCTTTTCTTTGTATTCTCCTTTTCCTTTACAAAGATATCAGCTATTTCATCAACTTTCTTTGAACCATCTAGTTTAGGGATAACCACTGTTGGACGTATACCTTTTTCATCAAGCTTTAGCATTTCTTTCTTTAAAGGTATCTCCCCCTTTTTGGCATCATCAGTGTTGACCAAGATTACTGTAGGAGGAGGAGTACCGGTGGTTTGAAGGAGATGAGCCTTGATTGCCTTAATATCTGCAGAAGTATCCATATATCTGGCATCAACCATGTTTCTAACCTCTTGCATTTGATGTTTGTGTTGAAGATCAGCACAATATTTTTGTTGTTGAAACAGAGGGTCTAAGGCTTGTTTGAGATTATCAATGGATAGGACAGAGGGTTGGCTCTTTGTAGCTAACATCTGCTTCAGTAAATCCTTGATTTCATCAACAGAGCTTTCAATTTTGGTAACTCTCTCCGTCAAAATTCTGATATTTTAGATCATCACCTAATTTAATAGGATCATCTGAACTCCTACCAGAAGTGGTAGTTGTATCTATGTTATCATGAACAGAGGTTTCAACCCTTGTTTCAAACATAGATGCCCCTTTTTATTGGAACTGGGGACTTCCCACTGGAACAGAGGTTACCTTGGTAGCCTCAGCAGTGGTTGCCTTCAAAAGAGTCTTATATATGTAACCACTGTCCAATTGAAAACTTGGTAGTTTAGCAATTGTAGTGGCTGCTATTGTTGAACTATCACCAATGGTCACATGTAACCCCAAGGGGCGTATCCTCTTCATTTGCTGATGGGCTAGCAATGAGTAAAGAATAAGACCCAGTCACTTGTTGGAGTATGTTCTCATTGATAGGTTGGTGAGAAGAACTGGTTAATGTCTGTTCTAATTCAATTGCATTCAGCAAAGGCAATATGGCAGCTGGTAGTGATTTTGTTGGTGAAGGTTGTGGTGCAGAAAGAGACAATGCCCTGGGAGAGGGGTTGTGGAAGATGGAACCAAGTGGATCCAGAGCTTCATAATTTGGTGTCCCTGTGTTTAAAACCTTTTTCCTTTTGTGAGGAAGAAGGAGGAGTTTCAAAGCCAGGTTGAGATTCTAACATCTCATATAGAAGTAGCAGCAGTGTTTTCATGTGATTTTTGTGTTATCACTGGGTTGACCACTGGGATCTCATCTTCCAGAGGGCCCTTTTTGGGTTTGGTGGGTTTTTTGGAGATTTTCTTTTGGTTTCTTTTTGGAGATTGCTGGTGTGGGTTTCAGGGCAGTGGTTGTGATGCCCTGATCACCAGGAGCTGTGGGCTTAGTAGCAGGAGGTAGAGATTGAACATTTTGTTCTTGTAAAGCTTGCTCAGCCTCCTCTACTTGTGTTTTGGAAACTTTATCCTGATTTGTAATTCTAGTAAAAGTTTCATGAGTTAAGCTGCCTGGTTGTAAAACAGCGCCTTGTTTAACATCATTATCAGGTAACTGATTATGAAGATAAACACTCAAGAATCGTCGATGTATCAGAAAAGCTTTCCGTTTTGCAATGTTATTAAAATTTGCCACAAGATCATTGAACAACATCTGAGAAAAGTTTAAATCTGATCCAGTTAAAACGGCATAGCCCAGATACTGAATGTTCAATGGTATTTCATTAAAAGTCGTGGTCTTTGCTGAGAGACAAGTTAAAAGAGTGTGAAAGAAAAATCTCATCTCAGCAGGAAAATTGGGTTTGTAAATTGTCATACCTTTAAGTTGTCCAATGTAACCCCTTTCTACAAATTCGGCATGCATCTCATTTGTAGAGAGTGACAGAGGATGTGCCATATCATTCAATTCGAACACTTGTGAAATCGATTAGGGTTTATTTGCATCAGTGTTTTGCCCACTCTTGAGATAATAGCATAAGGAACACCCTTTTGAGAATGAACCTCTGCGTTTGCCCAAAATTGCCGTTGTGCTTCTAGATAAATTGGGGCTTTGACGGTTAACAGATGCACAAATTTGGTTTCTTTTAAGATGTTGATCATTGAATGATATCTTGTGTTTGAATTGGTAGCATCAAGAATTGATGTGTAGTTGTGAGGAGTTTTGATTATGAGTGTTAATGGTGGTGGTTCTGGTTTGGATTTCGCTTTAGATTTAGCTTTGGGTGCCATGATTGAAGGGAAAACCGTTTTAAGAATTTTGAATTCAACACGGTAAGGTGAACCTCTGTTATGGATAGAACAGGGTTTTATAGGGTTTAGAAAAAGTGATGATGATGTGTCATCTGACGCAAACAACTGACGAATAACATCTGATCACGTGTAACCTCTGTTTGAAAATGGAAGACAGTTGTTTGGACAAACACTGTTGAAGAACATGGGCAGTGGATGTGACCAGTGTTTTTGAATCTATCAGAGGATACACTTTTGACAGTGGATAGACTTTTCTAAACGGCCAGTGTTTTGATGCTATCAGTGGTTTGAAATAGACTTTAAGGATTTATTGAAAAATTCAATTTTGAGCTATTTTTAAGGATGAAAATTTGATTTTTTGAAAACATTTTTATGCTATTTTACACAAGGATCACCAGAGAAACTATTTTTAATCCATGTTTAGCATTCCAATCCTAGAGATCAAGATTTAAAAAGTAGATGTATCCAATGCTTTTGTTAGGACATCTGCTAGCTGATCTTTAGTATGGACATGTTGTAAGGAAATCAAACCTTTTTAATAGCAATCCTCACAAAGTGATGTCTGATGTCAATGTGTTTTGTTGTTGAGTGAGAGACAAGATTTTTGATGATATTTTCTGCTGCTTGACTGTCAATTTTAAGAGGAGTCTTTAAAGCAGTGATACCAAAATCCAAAAGTTGATTCTGAAGCCACAGGAGGTGAGCAGTGCAACTTGCAGCAACAATGTATTCAGCCTCAGCAATGGATGTGGAGACTGCAACTTGTTTTTTACTCTGCCAAGACACTAGGCAATCACCTAGGAATTGGATACCTCCTGATGTGGACTTCCTTGTTGTCTTGCATCCAGCAAAGTCACAATCTGAGAAATCTGAAAGCTCAATATTTCCATTAGTAGGATACCAGATACCAAGTGTGGGAGCACCTTTTATGTACCTGAATATCCTTTTGACAGCAATAAGATCAGACTTTCTAGGTAGAGACTGGGATCTGGCACACACACATGTTGCAAACATAATGTCTGGCCTGGAAGCAGTTAGGTACAATTAAGACCCAATCATACTTCTATAAAGTGTTTGATTAACCAAGTCATCTTTACCAACAATAGTGACCAGCTTTGAAGTTGCCATGGGTGTGCTACCAGGTTTACAATCATCCATATCAATCTTTTTAAGCAGTTCTTTGACATACTTATTTTGATGGATGAAAGTGTCGTTGTGCATTTGTTTGACTTTTAAGCCAAGGAAACATTGTAACTCACTCATTGCACTCATTTCAAACTCTGCTGCCATGAGTTTTCAGAACTCTTCATAGATGGCAGTGCATGTGGATCCAAAAATGATATCATCCACATAAATTTGGACAAGCATCAAATCTTTTCCTTTCCATTTTAAAAACAAGGTTTTATCAATGTTACCTCTTGAGAAACCTATGGATAAGAGAAAAGTGGATAGAGTTTCATACCAGGCTCTTGGTGCTTGTTTAAGACCATATAGTGCTTTGTTTAACCTGTACACATTATCAGGATGAAATGCATCTTCAAATCCAGGAGGTTGGCACATATACACTTCTTCCTTGATTTTTTCATACATGAATGCACTTTTGATGTCCATTTGAAACACTTTGATGTTGTGGTTAGCAGCAAAAGCTAAGAACGGTATGATGGCTTCTAACCTTGCTACATGAGCAAAGGTTTCATCATAGTCAATGCCTTCTTCCTATCTGTAGCCTTGAAACACAAGCCTTGCTTTGTTCTGGACAACAATACCCATTTCATATGTTTTGTTCTTGAAGATCCACTTTGTGCCAATTGGACTTACATCCTTGGGCAGTGGGACAAGTTCCCAAACTTGTTGTCTTCTAAACTGAAGGAGCTCCTCTTGCATAGCTTCTACCCAACTATTGTCTTTCAGTGCCTCTTGGTACTTGACAGGTTGGATGAGTGATAGAAAGCCAGCAAAGAGGCAAATGTTTTGGGATTGGCTTCTTGTGAGCACTCCCTCATTTATGTTGCCAATAACTTGATCCAATGGATGGCTTTTGAGGAAGATCAAATCACTTTGATATGGAAAAAGTGCATTTTGAGGTGAAGCTTGCAAATGTGTATCATCTGAGCTATCCTCTGTTGGTGAATTTGATGGTCCAGCCTCTGATTGGAATGGAGGTGGTGGAATGGGGTGGTGTATGGTTGTGAGTGTTTGTTGATTTTTATCCATATTGGATGGATTTTTATCAACAGTGTTTTGATTTTGAGAGCAGGCAGAGGATTGTGAAGTAATCACTGTTGAACTAGCAGAGCTTTACCATTGTTACTAACATCTGATCCTCTGTTTGAAGGGCATATCTTGAAGTTTGGAAGAATGCAATCATATCCTTGCTCTTGTAGTGATGACTGTGATGTACCTGCAGTGTTAGTCTTGACAGACACATCTTCAAATGTAAATTTATCTAGATCAAACAATTCAACAGGATTTGTGGGATTTTCAAAGATGAAAATTCATTGAACTTCACATTCAGAGTTTCTTCAACACACTTGGTCCTAGAGTTAAATACTCTGTAGGCTTTGGCAATGGTTGAGTATCCCAGAAAATAACCACAGTCAACGTTGGCTGTAAACTTAGAAATAGAATCTTTTAAGTTCAAAATGAAACAAGGACAACCAAAAACTTTGAAAATGAGATCAGAGGTTTGATTTTGTAAAGCAATTCATAGGCAGTCTTTTGATGCCTGGGTTAATCAAAACTCTGTTTTGAACATAACAGGCAGTGTTTACAGCCTCTGCCCAAAAAGACAAGGGTAAACCAGAGTCTGCTAGCATGGTTCTTGCAGATTCAACTAGAGTTCTATTTTTCCTTTCAACTACCCCATTTTGTTCTAGAGTTCTTGGGACACTAAATTTCCTAGCAATCCCTTTTGACTCACAGAAGGCATCTAACTCCTTATTTCTAAAATCTGTCCCATTATCACTCCTAAAGATTTTTATAGGAATGTCATATTGCTTTTTAACTTGTTTGACAAATTTTTGCAATATACCAGCTATTTCATCTTTGGAGTGTAAAAAGAAGGTCCATGTAAACCTTGAAAAATCATCAACAATGACTAAACAAAATCTTTTCTTCATTAATTGACTTGTAAGAACTTTTATGTTATTTTACAGGGCCAAACAAATCTATGTGCAGTAATTGCAAGCACTGGGTTGTTTTGGACTCTTCAATTGACTTGTAAGAACTTTTATGTTGTTTACCTTTTAAACAGGAAACACAATGTTCTTCACAAGTAAATTGTTTATGTGGTAAACTCTGACAAGAAAGTTTTTAGAGAGTGTGGTGATCGTTTTCAATTTGTGTGCCCAAGTCTTCTATGCCATAACTCTGTCTCTTTGCTGGAAGCAACTGGGAACAGGCATGCATTAGACATAGGGTTATCTTTCAACATATCAACCACATACACATTGCCACTCCTATGAGCAACAAGTTATGCTTTGCTCTCAGCAATGATCTGATCAATCTTCTTAACAACCTCTGGTCCTACAATTTGACATGTTTTCTTTGTAAATAAGGATCCATATCCTTTGTCACTCATCTGTGAGACACTCAAAAGATTGAATTTTAGATTGTCAATTAAATTAACATTTTCAAATTTGGGATTCCCAGCCTGGACACACCCTGAACCCAACACCTTCCCTTTCGAATTGTTACCAAAAGATATATCACCCCTCCATGAGCTAAGAAGTCTTTGAGAAGGGCTCTACATCCTGTCATGTGTCTGGAGCCTCCACTGTCTACACACCATAAACTATCAAGGCAAGTAGAAGCTCCCTGCACAGAAGTAAACAATTAGTTTAGATAAGGTTCCAAAGCCAGGATGGCTTTGGATGGGTTCACATATTATGCACTCTCAATTCCAGGAATATGGTCAGTGGTTTGAGTTTGCCTTTGTATCCACTGTTGTGAACCATTTCCTGTCAGATGTTGGTAACCATGAGGATATCTATTCACTTTGGGCTTTGATGGTTTCTTGAAACCTTCATAGCTCATAGGAGCTTTTTGATAAACTGGTTGTCTATGTCCTCTTGGATACCTGGTGGCAGGTGGGGCATCTGTCACTTGTACCTCTCTGGGAACAGAGGTTTTGATCAATGATTTTGTGACAGATGTTTCAACAGGTTCAAAGGTCTGCTTAGATTTATTTCTAGCAGAGCTTGAACTTTCTTTCTCGAGAGCTTTTGCTTTGATTTCTTTATCTTTTGATCATAGGTTTGAAGATAAGCACACTCATGAGTTAAATGATTTTTTTTCCGACAGATAAAGCATTTTGAATCATTTGGGATTACATGTGTTTTGTTTATGTCATATGCTTTTAAAAGAAAACAGTTTTCAGCTACATGATTTCTTTTGTTGCAAAATTCACAAAACAGATGTTTGATCTTTTCCCTTTTCTTTTTATCAGATTTCTTCTCAGCAGATGTTGTAACCTCTGCTGGAAGGTTTTTAATGGGAATGATTCTAGCCTTTGGTGCGTTGACACCTTCAATGGTTGAGAAGTCCATTGGCTTGAAATTTTCAAGAATATCACATTTATCTGACCATGTGGGTTTAAATTGGTATTTCTCAATTTCTTTAAAAGTTTAAGACCTTTCATGTTTTTCAAGAGAAATTTTGTTACCATTTTTATCGGTAATTTTTATCTCATTTCCAGCCAAATTTGTTGGAACTACTTCAACCTTTCCAGAATCAATTTTTGTAACATTTTTAATGGTTTCTTCTTCAGTTTCAAAACCAATGCCAAATTTTATGTTACTCTTGATCTGTCTTTCTAGCATAATTTCAAAACCTTTTGAAGATTCTACCCATTTTTCACATGTGATCTGGGTATCTTCTAACTCCTTTTTGCAAACTTGGTATTTATCTACCATAGTTTGGAGTTGGTCCTTGGTTATGCTAGCTTCATGCTTCAGGCTACTTATCTCAGAATCTTTTGAAAATAATTTTGATTTTAACTCTTTGATAAGTTTTTCAAAATTAAGGTCATTTTCTAACATTTTGTTCCTAAGATTTTCATTCACCTGTTTAATGTTAGCATAAGCTATTATACATTTTTCTGAACAGAGATCCTTTAGGATCTGAGGTGATACCTTAGAAGCAGCCATAAGAGCACAATCACAATCATCTTCACCATTCTTTGAATCCCATGGATCAGACAGAGAGTTCTTTTCTTCATCAACAGTGTTTTGTGCAATCACTGGTGTAACCACTGCTCTATCACAATTTTGAGTTATATCAGACTTTGACACTTGTTCCACAGACTCATCACCTTCCACAATTGTCTCTAAGGCCATCAAACAAAAATTTTCATGTTCTAAGTTATTTTTTGCCACAAGAGCAAAGTTTTCATCAGTTAATTTCTCAGGCAAACTACTCCAATCCACAAAGCCTTGTGTGAAAAAGCTTTGCTGATTAACCTCTGCCTGAGTAGTGGTTTGAGTAGTTTGAGTGCTTTGTGGTGCTTGTTGCACATGCACTTGAGGTGGTGATGTTTGGACATACTAAATTTGTGGAACAGTGGTTTGGACATAGTGCACAGGAACAGTGGTAGCAGGGTGTGCATAATGAGCAGTGTTTTGCACTTGATGAGAAGGGGTAAATTGGGAATATTGGGCAGTGCTTTGTGTGTGCTGAGGTCTAGGGCCATGATGTGTTACAACAGGCCCTAAAATTTGGGATCTACACTCTCCGGCAAAGTGTCCTAGCCTGTTACATTTATAGCACTTGATTTTAGATTTTTCTAACCCAACCTTTGACCCCCCATGCAACCCTGGATATTTTCAACCAGTTCTTTTGTAAAACCTGCTTGCTCTCACACTCAGTAACGCAACTTGATGTAAAATGTCCATTTCTTCTGAGTCATTTGGATCAAAATGTTGAAGGTCATTTAACTCAAAAGAGAGATTATCAGAGTTTTGGCATTCCCCAGTAGCAGTAAAAGCATAGTTGGGTGGATAAGGATCAGAGTTAAAGCTTCCTCCAGAGGTTATATCAATAATATGATCATAGCTCTGATCATTTCCATTGCCAGAACCCTCTTCATGACTATAAAGAGCAGTGTTACCCAAGGTATAGTCATCTATTACTTTCCCTGACTCTTGCAACTTCTTTTTCTGGTTCAACTCTCTCTCATATGTGAGGAGTCCACCATGAAGTTGTGTGAAAGTCATTTCTTAAAACCAACAGATGTTCGAGTAACGTAAGCTACAGTCTCCCATTTTTCTGGTAACGATCTTAAGAAACGCCTATTGACAATCGAATTAGGAAATTCCACGTTAACTAGTTTCAATTCACTAATGAGACAGCTAAAACGTTCGAACTGTTGTGTTAATGACTCACCCTTTACGTGGCAAAACATTTCATACTGTTGATTCAGAACTTCTCTATTGTTTCCGATCACTTCTTCAATTCCACCAAATTGCTCTTTTAGTGCATCCCATAACTCCTTTGCACTATTGCAGTGGAGCAGACCAACATAGATTTCGTAGGGTAAGGCAGATGCAACAATGCTAAATGCCTTAGCATCCAACTCTATTTTCTGGAAATCCTACTCGGAGTAATTTTTAGGACTTTTTGGCACTTGAGTATTGGGACCCTTTGTACTGGGAACCATAGGAACATGTGGTCCATATACAATGGATCACCAACAACCGGTGTTTTGTTGAGCTAAAATGTGACCCATCTGACGCTGCGATACGAAATATTCATTTCGTTTTAGCATCGGTGGTTTAAACATAGATCCAATATTGGAATCCTGTGTGCTTTGAGACATTTCTGCTTGTTTACAACAGATTTGTGTTTTAAAAACTTTGAACGTAATAAAACTTTGTTTTCAAGTAAAACTATCAAACTAATTAGCAGGGAAAGCTGATCTTTCAAATCAAATTGATATTAATCAAATTTTGATTGACAAAGCTCTGATACCAATTGTTAGGATCTGAATTTGATTTACTTGTAGTTTTTGTTTCAAAAATGAAAATATGATTGAATTTAAAGTAAATGCAGCGGAATAGAATGGAAAACTTTTACTACAAGTAAAGGTCGTTTGTTTTCATCATCATCATGCTTTCAAGTATATAAACTTTGCATGTGATTCACAAACTCCCCCTCAGCATATTGCAACACAGTTTGATAGTACAGAAAAAGAAGAAGATGATTGGTGTAAAGATCTTTTTAAGAAGACAAAGTTTACTGTTACATCGACTCAACTATTTATACTAACTATCTAACCTCTAAGCATCTTTTGATGACGTCAGGGTTGATATTGACATTTAACAATAAACTAATAAATTCAAAACACTGATGTCTAACATCTGATAGTGCAAATACACTATTACATTGAATTTAAAACTAATAAACTAAAGCTCTGATGACCAAGCTCTGCTTCTTTTCTTCTGTCAGACCTTTGATAATTGGTGTAGCAGATGATGCATAGGTAACAGACTTTAGTAAGGCAGAGTTTAGGTAATCAGAGGATCTAAACTCTGATAGAAGGACCAAACCACGGATAGAGTATTTTGGCTTTATATCATCTGTTCCTTTGTAAAGGGTTTAATCCCAACAGATCTTGAAATGACCAAATCTTCATCAGTAACTACCAGAAGCTTGTTCTTCTCTTTCATTTGCCCCCATATAACCGTGTAGAACCCAAAAGAAATTATCTCGGTTCCAATGACACTACAAATACGAATTTAAAGATTCAAGAAAAAATCTATGGTGAATAAGTTTCTTTTTAAGTATAAAACAAGAAAAAAGCCATGGTGTACATGTTTCTTTTTAAGTATAAAACAACAAAATCAAATGGGCAAATGCGTTAATCATTTACCCTCCTAAGTGAAGTGAATCACCAAGAAATGTGACACCCATGATCATTGCGATAAAGATTGAGAGGGGTGAAAACATGACCACGAAAATTGGGCCTTTCTGCCGCAGGCACCAAGTGAAAACACTACATCGGACCGCAGTGGTATAAGCTGCCTGCCTTCAAATAGAACAAGTCAATCTACCAACACCAAAGCAAATGTGTTACCTAACTTATCCCCAAAAACTGGTGTAGGTTACTCAACTTATCCCCAAACAACAGCAGTCACCCTAGTTTCGGGTCGAAGCACCCAAGCACTTCGATTTTGTTCTACGAAAGGCAGAAAGAGCTATACATTGAATTGTCACGAAGAGATTGTAGAAAAAGACAATGGTTTGTTGATCTGGATACTCTATAATTGTTGTTGTCTAGATGTGTAGATCAAGAAATAGTCAACCATGTTTGGATTTTGAAGGTTTTAATCACACAGAGAAAACTGCGTACAAAGAATGTGTTTTCAAAACCCAAAACTTCATTCATACTAATACTTACATTATATAGAATAAAATAGATACCCACTAACCCACTAACTAATAATTAGGGCCACTAACCCATTAACACACTAACTAAATCTTACTAAACACTTTAACATAAAAAACACATGACTAATTAAGAAAACTTGACCCATTAAAAATTTACTTCTACGGACTCGACTTGACCCGTCAAGATTAATCCAACAAACCTCATATTTATATCACCATATGTGTAACATTGTATATAACTTTAGTTTTTATCTTTGCATATAACATGAAAGTTATGAAACAAGTATTGGCATACAATAACCTGTAATACAACCGAAGGTGACACTGATAAGGATAAGTATACTCCCAAATATCCATTCTGATGGTTGTGACAAAATAAGTTGGTTGAGTAAATTGGCATGAAAAATTCGTGGGCCTGAATAGAGTGTGAACACCATTGCTCCCAATATTTATATCATGGTACCCGATAATTTTGCTACACTTGAACTTGTTGTGTCTATTTTCTCCAACCTAAAACACAAACTACATTTTGTATCTGTTTTCTTATTTTGAAATAAAATCAATGATGTTTGTACCTGAAAAATACTCTAATCAGGAATGTAATTCCAGGACCCAAGTTCGAGATGGCATTTGCCATGGTTGGAAAGGCACGGTCAATACCTGCATTCCAAAGTACCTGAGCAAGACAAACCCTACATATATCCATATACGTAAAATGATTAGAAGTAAATGATAGCAATAAGTTTCATTTTTGCTGTTCAAATATAAATAACTTCATAATTATAAACACACACATACACATATCGTTAACCCATCCGTTCGACCTTGAGTCATTCTGAGTTCTGACCGATTACCCAATAAATTTCACCTATAGTGTTTGTTGCACCTTTCTAATCCGATAGTAATCAGTCAGCTGTCGGGTTTTTGGAATTAATGACTTTTATTACGCCTGGGTCCGAAAACGAAATTGGTTGAGACAAAGCGAAAGACTCCGGCTTTACGACTACTTATTCGAGATTTTTGTAACTATTTTTATTTCATTAGAAGTGAAAGGCAATTATTTGAGATAAGCTTGTGAATCAAGCATATATAGTACTTGGAAATACTAACCCAACATAAAGTGAAAACGTTATCAATGTCATAATCATACCATAGAAAATAATTTATAAATTCAACTATAAAATACTAAATCAAATAAAATAACAGTTTTACACTAATGTACATATAAACCCAGAAAAAATTACGGGTCCTGACTGGAACCGTCAGCGACCTAACTAGTCTGCTTTTGGTTTGAAAAAATCTTGTATTTTTTTTGGTTTGGGCCCATACTCCATGGTCATTCTCTTGAATTAATTTGGTAACCTTTATCTATATATATATATATATATATATATGTGTGTGTGTGACAATGGACTCGATGGCTTACCCGAGCAGGCCAAGGATGAAGAATCTGAACAGAATACGCAAAGTGAGTGGTGGGCGATCGACCTTTCTGATAATGTGAAGGATGAAAAATGGAAGAAGAATGAATGTGCCAAGCGCATTATGGTAAACAACATAGATGAAACTGCTCATACCATCATTCATGGCTGCCTTGACTATGGTTAACACCGCCATATCCAAACATGTTAACATCAACATTGCAACAAACGGAAGCACATTCTCCATGCTCTTCTTTTGTCAAAACTCTGACACAAAGTTCACAACTTGAAGATGAGAATATGAACAAATTTTAGTGAGACGAGTGAGGGAGACGAATGAATAGGCTACCCAAAATATCTCTTCTCTGCGTTTTTAATATCCAGAATGCTCCTTAGCCACACAATTCCCTGTTTTTGATCGTTACCCACAACACCAAACAAGTCTAAATCAACACACCCCTTACTCATGCATACATAATGTAGTATACATATATTTACACATGTGTATAGGAGGGACAAGGACATTTCAAAACCAATAATTCCCTGGTTAGTGTTTTCCAATGATTAAATTGTTGGCAACTAGAGAATTAAATAGAGAATTATAAGGATTTAGAATATATTTTTTTATGTTGAATTAACCAATACGACGTGATTTTAATTGATTTCGTAAAGTTCAGAAAAAATTAAGCATGATCTATTTGGAATAATTTTGTGTGATGATTCTAGAGAGAACCATCCCAACTATTACTATCTAAATTACCCTTAACCTGAGTCACCCTAAACAAATACGAAATTCTCAATAGTAGTATACTATGTAGAATTATCACTATATTACCAAAACTCTCAATAGTACAATACTATGTAGGATTATCACCATATTACCATTCAAGTGAGTTATCCTAAACAAATACGAAACTCTCAATGGTATTATGTAGAATTATCACGATATAATAACTTTTAACATTCTCCGGAATAGTAAAGTCTTTAAATTTTGGTTTCGGTCACTAAATTTTGTTTGATGATTACATTTGATCCCTTATCTTTTTTTCTGTTAAAGTTTTTTTCTCGTTACACTAAATTTTAAAGTTGTCATATATATACGCCTATATTCTAAAAACATTATACGATTTCACCTTAACGTCCTCCATATTCTCATACGTGTCGATATAAATTCGACTTCATCTATGCTTAACGTTACGTAAGTCAACTGATGCTAGAAATTCATGTTTTGTTTTATATTTTTCCGGTATTTGGTCGTCCTTTTGTTGTTACTTATTACGGTGTTTGGTGATCACATTTGGTCCCTCACGTTTTTTTGACTTTTTAGTAACATAATTTTTCCTTTCCAACAACTTTCAAAGTTCTCAACAACTTTGTCGTTTTAGTTTGGTAGTCACATTTGGTTTCTCACTTTGACTCTTTCAAA
Organism: Scalesia atractyloides; assembly: GCA_947069175.1. Lineage (NCBI taxonomy): Eukaryota > Viridiplantae > Streptophyta > Magnoliopsida > Asterales > Asteraceae > Scalesia > Scalesia atractyloides. Next base: position 26,644,721 of record CAMTDV010000016.1, on the reverse strand, counting down.
TTTCTAATATGTGTCGTATAAATTTAATTACATCTATGTTAAACATCATGAGAATCATTTGGTGTTAGAAATTCGTGTTTTTGTTTTATATTTTTCGAATTTTGACTATTGTTCGGTTGCTACTTAGCACGGTTTTACACGCCCCGTCCCGCAACGCTAGTAGCACGTTTTTACACCCTTTTCTCCGCAAGGTGAGGAGCTGAACACTAGTTATACATATTAAAATAGAATGGCCATGAATAATGCTTTTGCCAATAAGAATTTTTAATTTAGTAATGTTTTTTCTATTCTAAAATAGTTCTTAATTTACATACATAGTTAACTTTAAAAAAAATTCAATCCTCTAATATTTTACGAGTATAAACTTTAAAAAAACATGCATATATAACTGTGTTGAAATTTTTTACTTGACATTGCGGCATAAATTTTGTGTGAATTGGAACCATGAACCCAACTAATTCCGATCAGACAACGTGAGTACCAGTAAAAGTATTAACGGAAATGACTAGACAAGACTAACCGATACTCTATTATATGGTTTTTGAATGATGTAAACTCGTGTAGGTATACCACGAATTTAATTTTTTGGATTTTTTACGGTATCTATAATGAGTGCTAATATTGTAACACGTTAAACCAATACTAACCAAATTCTCGTCATATAGCGTGGAGGAATCAAACAAGTAAATATATAAAACTAGTATTTTGTCCCACGCGTTGCGGCGGAAACACAACTTGGTTTACATTCGGATAATTCGTTAAGTTTCCACCCACCCAACGCTGTGAGGAATTCGCAGTAGGAAATCACTTGTGTTATGTTAATAGGAAATCACTTATGTTACATCAAGATAAGCGGTAGAGAAATAATGTAAATACATTATGTTACAATAATTATATACTGATTATAATATTTGAGTATAGTATTGTCATTTGTGGCAACATTAAGTCAAAGACCATAAAAAAAACAAACAATGCTCATATATATAAGCAAACCCTCGAGGACAACTGAGATTCAAGAAAATTGAATTAATTAAATAGACACCACCTTTAGGCATCCACCACGTATTGTTGGAATAAATTAGATGGTGTCAATCCTTCTGGTTCTAGTCTTCTAGACAATACAATGAGTGCTTCAATATACGAAAAATATAAATATAAGTTCAAGCACCAGAATTATTCTATAAAGGAAAACGATCCTAATTTATATATATCTTAAGCGTATACAATTATAGTTGGAGGGCAATTTGACAGCTTTACCAGTAGACCCATTGATAATTCTACTTTCTAGAAGAAATTTTAGACCTAAGCAGATATCATCAGCATTAATACTCTGAATTGGAATAAGTCCTCAATTTAGCTCTACTGGAAATTACTCTCCGAAGTTCAAACTATGACTTTAATCAACTGATTTGGAAGTCATCTGCAAGAACAAATAGATCCTTCAACGCTTTATACTGAAAATCGACTAACTCAATTTGAGTAAAATGGAAGACCAAGCAGCAACTATCAACATAGCGAACATCATCAATGAAAGAGGTAAAGGCAAATATCTACCCGAAAGACCTAAATTACCTGCCTGCGAACTACTGGGCCAATAGCTGCTAATCCACCATGTAACATCTCCAATAGTAGTGATAAAATAAGATGTCGCCGCAACGCGCGAGGACATTTCCTAGTTCTTTTTAATGGCGGATATGTAATACCAACTATATATTACATTAAGGCAAGTTGCAAGTGCAGCTATTGGACCAGTAGTTCACAGGTAGGTATAAGTTTAAAGTCAGTCTTTGAATGTTACAAATCATGTATATATTGGAATAACATACCTGTCTCAAACCTGTAACTTTATAGTCAATCTTATATCTGATCCTATACCCGGATGATCATCTTACAACATGTCCAAAGGTTCATAGTGTCGTCTTTTGAGGCTAGCCCTGGTGCTGTGGTGCGTGATAGTGCTCCCTGTAGCTCGTCTTCCCGTAATGACCTGAATCGGCTCTGCTAATGCTGACCCTTCCTGGTTCTTTCCTGCACCGTCATTATAAACATTGAAATCATGAGTCTTGGTTAATAAGTTCAGGAGTCATGAGATGCATCAATTGAAACATTCCCATTTGAAATGCGTAGTAAAGCTCATTTGGGAATTCATTCAAACAGTTGGCGGTCACAAATTAACCAATTACAAACGACAAAAGCTATGGTGACTTTTGGTGACTTTTGTGAATATCACTACAATGTATAATTGTTGATTTCTTTCTCCAACCATTACCATTTGCCAATCAAAATCACCCGACATTTCATTGATATATCACTCGAAACTAAAACAACATAAACAATTTCAAGGAAGTGTATCTGATTCTTTAACAATAACCAAGATAACAGTGATCGAGTTACCTTCTTCAGCAAATCAGGATCATCTATTATGGGTTTCTTTTCATATCCCCGTGGTGGAAATTAAAGCATCTGCACAAACCACATGAACAATGACCATAAAATACCAATAAACAATGACTTTTTAACTACTTTCAAATAAAGTTGTCCGGTTAAAGCTAGCAACAAAGGAAGTAAATTAAGTGTTTTATGTGCGTCAATTACCTAAATTAGAGCTCAAACGTTGCAGTTTCTTCCCACCAATTGCTTCACAATAACACCCAAAAGGCCAAAATTCAAAAGCATGTTTTTGTTGAAAACTGAAACGTATCTTAAAAAGTTAACAATGAGTTTGGCAAGAAATGTTACAGATTTTGAATAAACAGATGCTTACATTACTATGCTAAAAAGGAAATAGGTCAAACGGGTACTGTAGGTTTTATTAAAAAATGCAGACATGAATCGGTTTGCCGGAATCTCGCCGGTACCCTAACAACTTCGACCCGCCTATCTCTTGAACCATATCCACCACCATCTAACCACACGTAGGGTTCAGATAATCGCCTATCGCCTGATGTAACGATTCAACCACCCTCGTCGTCGACCTACTCTCCCTTGCTGCCAGAGATATGGCAGCGGTGGTTGTGACAATGACAGTGACAGCGACGGTAATGACGCCGGAGGGGCTGTGTAGCGGTGGCTTTTCTTAATCCCTGTAGCCACTTTTCTTGACCATTTGAGTCCAAATTTCTAACACAGTTAAATTATTCTTTTAGTTTTTAATGAAAAACTAAAATGCCCTTTAAATAAATAATATTGCCATCTTATCTCTCTTTATCACACACACTTAACCTCCCATTTCTCTCTCTTCATCCTCTCTCTCTCTACAGGCTGCCATAACTACCATACACCACCACACCTGCAGCCATAACCACCATACACCACGATGCCACCATCACCTATATCAAAACTCCGACCGTTAAACCACCACAAACACAATGAAAGCGAATCATTTATATTAATTTCCAAATTACGAAAACAAAATCTGACCTAAAATCCACACCCCAACCAACCAGATCCATCCGACAACATCACCACCGCCGGAGATCCCTCTGACACCGACACCACAAGCCGGAGACGCCATCTTAGCCGCTAGGACACACCACTTTCTCCTCTGATCTTCGTCTTCATCTCTGCGGATCCAGATCTTGCTTCGTTCCACTTTCCTATCTGATCTTCGTCTTCATCTCTCGTTCCAGATCTCACAACGGCAGTGCATGTGGGTTGGTGCGGTGGTGGTGATGGTGGTACAGTGGTGTTGTTGATGCGGTGGTGGTGATGGTGGTACAGTGGTGTTGTTGATGCGGTGGTGGTGATGGTGGTACGGTGGGGTGGTTGATGCGGTGGTGGCGACAGCGGAACGGTGGTGGCGACAGCGGAACGGTGGTGGTGACGGTGTAGGGTTCGTGTGTGTGGTGGTGTGGTTGATGCGGTGGTGGTGATGGTAGTGCAATGGTGGTGCTGGGATGTCTAGAGAGAAAGGGAGAGAGAGTGTGTGTGTGAGGCAGTGTGAGTGTGTGAAATGTGTTTATAATAAATTTTATACATAAAATTAAAATCTTATGCATTAAAGACTTGTTCATTATACTTTTTCTGCATATAAGAGTTGTGCTTTGTGTGTAAATGACTAAATTACCTTTGTAGCTAACATACTTGGTGGATGGAGTTAGAGAATTGGACTCAAATGGTTAAAAAAAGTGGCTATAAGGACTCAGGGCGTTAAACATTTTGATATTGGACTCAAGTGATTAAAACCCTTAAAACATAAAGACTCAAAAAGTAATTTACCCCATATTATTTATTTATTTTCCTTTGACTATTGTTTAGTAATCTTTCTTTCTTGTCCTTTATTATTCGACAAAATAAATCTTTTCGTTTGAAATATTTTGATGATATTGTTCATATTTATATCCGATGAAATACAAAATTGTTTTTTGAGATTAATATTATAATATATTTATATTTTAAATATATCAAATATTATTATGGTGATGATGATATGTACGTTATTTATCATAATTATATATATTATATAGTTTCTTATATATAACATTATTTTATATATAAAAATTATAAAGGAGTTTAATATATATATATATATATATATATATATATATATATTATACATACATACGGTACCCGCACGATCTTGCGGGGTTGACAATTTGCAACGGTCAACCCGATCAGTTTTGACACCTAGTGAATATGGCTCATTAAATCAAGGCACGAAGCAGTGGTAGATGGAAAACACTCACTTGGATGACCAAGCATCATGGTTTGGGGGTTTAAAAAATATCCTAGATTGCTTCATTAATAATTTCTCAAACGAAATTTGATCATAAAGGAGACATAATTAAAAGACCTGCGTACATGTACAAAAACAAAACCTGATGTGGCATTTTTGGATTTTACTCAAAGTTCCTATCCTGTTCAAGATTTTTTTCACCTTCCTGTTCCATTTCCACTATTATACATTGTAGTGATATTCACAAAACAGATGTAAATAGCACAACTACTTGTATACACACCTTCCTTTATTTTGGTGAATTTCAAGTCATCAGGTTCCTCTGTCAAATATATAAACCACACTTATACACACTTGTTTAACTTAGTTACAAACTTACAATAAAAGATATTTCATACCACTATCAGGGGCATTATTCGATGTTAATTGTTAAATAACAAGGCGTCAAAGGTCAAATATAGTGACATACCGACGCGACAATACGCGGGAGCCTCCTACACCATTTCGCCCATGCAAAAGGCTGGTAATGCCGCGCAATAATCATAGCTATATTCTCCTCTGGATTACAAACCGCTTCTTGAAGCGCACTCCACCCGTTCTCATTCTGCAAACTCCAATCCGCACCAGCAGCCATGAAAATATCCGCCGAGATTCGGATTCTTGATCCGAACAGCAAGATGAAGCGGCGTTTCTCGACCCGGAACATCACGACGGTCGATCACAGCCGAAACTGCATCCGCATCAGGCTCAGAATAATCATCCATTGATTATTTGTGTACTAACCAATTCAGATACTATAATAATTCACCAAATTTCTAAACACCTTCATAATCCCCAATTTTTACACCATCATAACCACGACAATGTGCCATTAACTGAACATTTACAACATACCAAGTTACCAACAACGAATGAGAACACAAATAGTAAATCCTTATATACTATAATTTATAATTATCCCCTGATAAGATCACCGTCCACTGATTCGAACCATCTCTTTAAACAAAGAAATACGGTTATTAATAAACAAGCATCCAATTCGAATGAACACAAGTCTAAACAGCCGTGATTTCTCTGTTTAAAAGAACGACAAGAATCATATTCTTCAATTCAAAACGCTTCAAATATTCATTCAACAAAATTAGATGCCTCAGAGAGTCAAAAACATAATTCCTCGTTGGTGTTATATGTGTTTCTAAAGTGTTTATTTAAACTTGAACAATCAGAATGAAATCAGATAATAATCACAAAAAGTGTAAAAAGTAGTAATTTATATGAAGTTAGAGAAGTGGGTCAAGTTGAAACATGTGAACTTATTGCCTAGGCCAGGGCTGGTTTGACCAACTAACACGTTTTATCAACTTTATAATATTTGCATAACAAATTTGAACAACTTTTAACTCATTTAACTTATTTCTCTATCATATGATTTACTTGACCCGTTTGAGATAAAATTATATAATCCACATAACATTTTTCTTGAGTAAAGAAAAATAGAAAATGCTTTTCCATTTTATAAACTTGAGACACAAAAATGTTGTTTCAAGTCTAGGGGTGAAGAACAGCAACATCACCCTCCTTGAACATGTAAACAAATCTATAAAATCAAAAAGGCAAGTAATTAAAATTTGTCCCACCTCAAGTTTACTACAAACTAACACCATGAAAGGATAAAACAAACAAAAGCAACACCCTTTTGAAAAGAACATTGTATCGTATGGGGTTGGATAAGTATTCCATTGGAAATAAATTACCAAAAAAACTTAAAAGTAAATTACTAAAACGTGATGGTGTTTACAAAACAATAAAAAAATAAAAATAAAAAACACGAACCAGTATTCCGTTTGCATCTGTTTTAGCTTCATTTCCAACCTTGAAAACACGGATGATCTTTCAAGATCTTGCTTGTCATGTGCCGGTTCTATATAAAATTTGCTTTAAGAACTCTGCCAATGCCATGCCCTACATGTAGGGTACCTTGTAAACGGGTCTAAAGCCTCCTTCTTCAAGCTTAAAATAAGGATTAAAAGTAATATTCAACTAGGGAGAGAATCATTAGAAAACTAGATATAAATAAGAAACTAGAAAACTAACTAAAAAAGCCTAAAAAACATACAATTTTTTTATTTTTATTTTTTTACAAATTTTTTTTATTTTTTATTTTTTACAATTTTTTATTAAAAATCGCTAGTTTTTATTAAAAAAAAAAATTCAAAAAATAAAAAACTTGTACTGCACATGTGCATTATATGTATATGTTGCACATGTGCATTATATGCTTAAAGTTAGCTTTTGGGTTTAGTTTAGCTTTTAGGGTTATGTTTTTTTTGGAGATTTAGGATTAGTATTAGGTTTTTGGGGTGTGTGTGTGTGTGTGTGGGGGGGGGGGGGGGTTAGGTTTTTGGGGGGTGCAGGTGGGGGGTTTAGGTTTTTGTGGGGGATGCGGGTGGGGGGTTTAGGAATTTTTGGGTTTTTGTTTACGGTTTAGTTTTTTTTTTTTTTTTTTTGGGGGGGGGGGGGGCGAGGGTTAGGGGGTTTAGGTTTTGGGGGGGGGGGGAGGTGGGGGGTTTAGGCTTTTGGTGGGAGGATGGATTTAGGTTTTTGGGGGGTGGGGGGTTAGATTTTTGGGGGGTGTCGGTGGGGGGGGGGGGGGGTTAGGTGGTTTAGAAAATGGACGATTGGTGCCAATCATTTCATCTTGCCACGAAGTTTGTCTCATCTTTATTGCAGGCCTATAAAAACAAGTTTTTTTATTAAATTTAAAATGTAGAATTAAATACTAAAAAGCTAAAACACACAAAACACAATCAACTTAAAAGATAATAATGACTTTAATACACCTGTATTAGGAGGAAGAACTGCTAGATTTGTTAAACGCGTCATCATGAAACTGGCATGTACCGCAGACGCCGGTGGCCGAAACCCACCAGATAACGCTAACGAAACACAATCCACAAGGGTACCTACATGAACAAATCACAAATAAAACTTTGGTTTAAGAAACTAACAAATGCAATGCTTCACCATTAATGAAGGGAAACTGAACTGCTTACCAGTAACCTCATAAGCAGTTGCACCTTTGATTTCAGCAGTGCTTACAGAAATCGATTCTTGGTATGTAAACGAGTGACCAGAGAACGATTTATCCCTACAAAACCAATACAGATTATCAACAAACCTCAAGATTTCACCCATAACTAATCTTCCCATTAACTTATTATACAAACACATATTCCAAAGTAATTATCTAATATTATCACTTCCAAATCCCCAATCCCAAAACTCCTAAACCCAATATGCCATAAACCTCAAGAAATCACCCATATATAAACTTTTCAACTTATTTAAATTATAAAAACACATATTCCAAAGTAATACCCCATCCAAAAACCCTACCCAACATGCTATAAACCTCAAGATTTCACAAATCAATAATCTTTCCAACTTAAAAGAATTATAAAAAAACACATATACCAAATCAGTTATCTAACTTTATCACTTCAAAATACCCAATCCAAAAACCCTAAACCTAACAATCCAATATACAAAATTAGACTTCATATATCGTTCAGCTTCGTCGACGTTGCTAGGGTTTCGGTCCACGACCCATCAGCCACCAGATCCAATCGATTTGTGTTGTCTCAGTCACCGGAAAAAAGCTTTTTGCCGCCATCAGATCTATTGATTACACCACAACTTTTTATGGGTTCATCATAATCAAGCACATAACACAAGCAGCTGCTGCTGGAGTCATGACGGTGGCGGTTCTTACCAAAACCCTAATCGTTGGCATGTTCTTGAGTCGCCAGAGAGAGAGAGAGAGAGAAGGTCTGATGGGAGTATGTGAGATGTGTGAATTGTGAGAGAGAGGAGGGAATGGAAAGCTCGACCCGCGTGAACTGGATATCAACCGCCCAGATAGTGATCCGTGTGAAAAAGTGAAGAGCAAAACAAGGTAAGCAACAATAATCAAGTATCAAATGGAGCTCTTAAAGCAAATCAAGAAGGATCAAGAGTTGCAAGCCAAGTCGCATCAAGCTTTGGAAAAGCAAGTAGCTCATTTGGCGGTCGAAGTGGCGAATGGAAAGAAGGATACGGGCCGGTTGCCTAGTGAAACCACGAAGAACCCACAACATCAAGGGAGCTCATCTAATGCCAGAATTAATCAGGTAAGTGTTCTTCATTCTAAGAAGGTTTATGATAACAAAGTTGGGACTCCTCCACCGTTTGTTGAGGGTGTTGTGGAGGAGGTTGATGAGGACCAAGAGTCCGATGCAAAACCGGAACCTGTTAGCCCTAATAAAATTCAAAAAGAAAATTTTCAAGAAAAGAAACTAGGGTGATAGAAACTTAACCGATTGACACGAAGGAAAAGGGTACGGAGGGTAATACCATCCCGTTTCCTAAGGCTTTAATCAATCCAGAAACAAAAGTGGTAAATAAACGGGGCCCACAACAAGATGAGATGTGGGAAGTTTTTAAACAAGTGAAAATAAATATCCCGCTTTTAGATGCCATTAAACAGGTGCCGGCATATGCAAAGTATTTGAAGGAGTTGTGTACCCAAAAATGGCATAATAAATTTCCAAAGAAAATAGCTTTAACCGAAAAAGTTAGTGCTGTTTTGTCGGGTGACCTCCCACCAAAGCTTCGAGATCCCGGTGCCCCTTTAATCCCCATTCAAGTGGGTGACTTTAAAATGAGCCGGGCATTGTTGAATTTAGGAGCTAGTGTTAGAATTTTACCGGGGATTTTATACGATCAATACGATTTTGGACCATTGAAACAAGCCGACGCCACCGTGGTGTTGGCCGATTTAACGTTAAAACTCCCCCGGGGGATCTTACGTGATGTCATCGTTAAAGTGGAAGAATTTTATTACCTGGTTGACTTTTTGGTTCTAGATTATGTGCAAATTGAAAACACTAAACAACCTAATGTCATACTTGGTAGACCATTTTTAGCCACCGCTAATGCATTAATTGATTGTAGAAATGGTATGGTTGACATCACGTTTGGTAATCGTAAGGTACGTTTAAATGCTTTTTCTCGTGCATCTGATTCTCTAGTCAATGATGAATGCTTCATGGCGGACATTATTGACGGGTGTCACCCCCACGAGCATGGGGATGGGGCTATAGAGACGTGTTTTGTGTGTGACAGGGATTAGGCAGAAGTGGAGATAGAGTTGGAATACACGGAAGAAGAGTTGGAAGTGGTGGCGGGTAGAGAATTGAAGCCGACTGGTACACATCAAGTCGAGAATTTGCCGGATCATATTGACACTCAACTCAAACCTTCACTTGAAATACCGCCACAAGTCGAGTTGAAGACATTGCCAAAGCATTTGAAGTATGCTTTCGTAGGGGATAACAATACTTTACCGGTAATTATTGCTTCCAACTTAACACCAGAACAGGAAAAAACATTGATGGAAGTGTTGGTAGCCAACCGGGCGGCAATTGGGTGGGCAATTGCGGATCTTAAGGGGATTAGTCCATCTATTGTCATGCACAAGATTATTACCGAAGAGGGAGCAAAACCAGCTCGAGATCAGCAACGAAGGCTAAACCCGAACATGCGGAAAATAGTGAAGAAGGAAGTCTTGAAGTGGTTGGATACCGGGATTATCTATCCCATATCGGACAGTACTTGGGTGAGTCCAACTCAGACGGTATCTAAAAAGGCGGGCATTCATATTGTTTTAGGCGATGATGGTAAGGAAGCAGCCACCCAGCCGGTAACCTGGTGGAGAATTTGTATTGATTATAGAAAATTAAATGCTGCAACTTCAAAGGACCACTTCCTATTACCCTTTATTGATCAGATTGTGGAAAAGCTCGCAGGTCAGAAATTTTACTGTTTTCTTAATGGTTATTCAGGTTATAATCAGATTACAATTCATCCTGATGATCAACAAAAGACAACGTTTACCTGTCCTTACGGCACCTTTGCATTTAGGCGAATGCCATTCGGATTGTGTAATGCCCCGGCCACCTTCCAAAGGTGTATGATGAGTATCTTTTCAGATATGGTCGGGGAGTCTTTGGAAATCTTCATGGATGATTTCTCAATCTTTGGCACAACTTTTGAGGCATGTTTGGAACAATTGACCGTGTGCTAAAAAGATGTGTCGAAACAAACCTGGTATTCCGTTGGGAAAAGAGTCACTTTATGGTCCAGGAGATATGTTGTCTCAAGTAAGGGGATTGAGGTAGACCACGCTAAATTAAGGTGATTTCCACCTTACCACCACCCACGAGTGTTAAGGGCATTCGTTCCTTTCTCGGACACACTGGTTTTTACAGACGGTTCATTAAAATTTTTTCTGTAATCCCTAAACCATTATGTAATCTTTTGTTAAAAGATGTCCCGTTTGTATTTGATAAACATTGTAAAAATCATTCGAAACACTTAAACAAAAGTTAGTTGAGGCACCCATACTACAATCCCCCGATTGGTCACTTCCGTTTGAAATAATGTGTGATGCTAGTGACTATGCAGTAGCTGCAGTGTTTGGACAGAGAGTTGACAAGAAACCTGTGGCAATATATTATGCAAGCAAGACGCTTGCGGATGCTCAACTGAATTACACTACCACGGAGAAGGAGCTTCTAGCTGTTGTCTATGCTTTAGACAAATTTTGCTCTTATATGTAGTAAAGTAATTGTGTTTTTGACCATTCTGCAATCAGGTACCTCATGGAGAAAAAAGATGCGAAACCAAGGCTTATTAGATGGGTACTTCTTTTGCAAGAATTCGATCTGGAGATTCGCGATAAGAAGGGGAGTGAGAACGTGGTAGCGGACCATCTATAACGAGTAGTGAAAGAGATTGAAGGACCTGAGCAGGATATCCTTGATACTTTGCCTCATGAACATCTATTAGCTATTGCTACTCAACCTTGGTTTGCTAACTTTTCTATTATGCTGATTCAGATATCATTCCGGAACATTGGTCGAGACAAAGGAGGGCACATTTCTTGGCGCAAGCAAAGCAGTACATATGGGATGAACCAGATATGTTTAAAGTCGGAGCGGATCAGATTATTCGCAAGTGCGTGGAAGATGAAGAGATTCCATCAGTTTTGTCCTTGGTGCATGGGTCTGCATGTGGAGGACATTTCAGCGGACAGAAAATGGCACGAAAAGAGCTATCATGTGGGCTATATTGGCCTACGGTGTTTCATGACTCTTTTGAATATGCGAAAATTTGTTTGCGATGTCAATAAATGGGTAGCATCATGAAGTGGGATGAGATGCCCATGCAGCCAATCCTTGTTGTCGACATCTTCGACGTATGGGGCATTGACTTTATGGGCCCATTCCCGAATTCGTTTGGTAATTTATACATCTTGGTGGCCGTGGATTATGTGTCTAAATGGGTTGAGGCCAATGCCACCAAGACCAATGACCATAAGGTAGTTTGCAAGTTCGTTAAATCGAACATTTTTTCAAGATTTATTGTCCCTCGTGTGATCATAAGTGTTGGGGGATCTCATTTCAAAAATTTTAACTTTGGCAAACTTCTTAAGAGATATGGTGTTGATCACCGAATTGCCACTCCGTATCATCCTCAAACGAGTGGGCAAGTTGAATCGGCAGATTAAAGAAATTTTTCAAAACACCGTACGAGCTGAGCGCAAGGATTGGTCCAATAAATTGGATGACGCTTTGTGGGCATATCAAACAACGTACAAAACGCCAATTGGAACGATACCATATCGATTGGTCTATGGGAAAGGGTGTCACTTACCGGTAGAAATTGCACACCGCGCATTTTGGGCGGTTAAACAGGTTAATGCTGACTATGTTACTGTAGGTAAGGAGAGACAATTGATGTTGAGCGAACTTGAAGAGATTCAGAACGAGGCTTATGACTGCGCTACTGCATATAAGGACAAGATGAAGAAGGTGCACGATGCAAAGATAAAGCCAAAGGTATTTGAAGTTGGTCAGATGGTCTGGTTGTATAACTCCAGGTTGAAGTTATTCCCTGGGAAGTTAAAGAGCAAGTGGACAGGGCCTTATCATGTAACTAAAGTGGGGAAACATGGAGATGTTGAAATAGAGGACTATGATGATCATATTCGGCAGATGGTGAATGGGCATAGACTGAAACCATATTACAATGCGAGAGAGATCAATGGTCCTGGTAAGAATGTGGAGGTGCTATATGTGAGCACCGTTCGTGCGTACGAGGAATAACTCACTGGTACGATCTGGTTGAAGATCTAAAACTTAGCGCTCTTAGGAGGCAACCTAAGGTGTGTATTTCCGTTATTTTTATATAGTACTTAGTATTTTTACGAGTTACTGATGTTCACCGTGCTTTTGTTCAAGTGTGGGGAAGTTTGAAAAGGTTTGGTTAAAGTCTATGTGCATTTGAGGGCAATGCACACTTGTTTTGGGGTAGAACCATGAATTTTAAGGCCCGAAAACTTGTTTTTCGATGAAATTATGCATGTTTTTCGGTTGTTTTCGGTATGTTTTCGGAGTGATTCCAGGATATGAGATGGTTCAGAGAAGAGATATCATGAAAAGAGGAGCCCCAGGTATGTGGTTTTTGAAAATTTATCATAGAAATTCGTTTGGGGAGGTTTGGAACTTGAAAAACTTGAAAACTCAAAATTTTTCTAAGGCATAGACCCTAATTGGCCAAACCTGCTAGAAAAAGGGTTCCCGGGCGCCACACGACAGGAAACAGGGCATCTGTCGCAACACGCCTGGGAAGGAAAGTCAAACAGTCAAAATTACCCTCCCCCGTGCCACGCGAGGGAGGCAGGTGCATCTGTCGCGACGCGCGATGGTAGTCCCCATCAGATCTGCTATTTCAAAACCGGGACAGACCCCTTTTTTCCTAAAAATGTTTCCACCACTTTCCCTTTTCCCCCACACGAACCCTAACCGCCAAACCCTTTCAATCCACTGCAAATCCAACCTTTTCCACCACAATTCTTCATCTAAATCTTCCAGATATCCACCCCACAACCCAATTCCACCACCACCATTACCAGAATCATCTCATCCGGTCACCATCTCTGGTCAAGCTTGGAACTTTGTTCAAGTTTTTGAAAATTTTCAAGTTCTAGTCGTGAATCAGGTATGAAAGCTTAAATTTTTATATGTTTACTTGATTGTTGAGTTGGATGGATACTATATTTGGGGGTTTCATATGTGTTAAGGGAGGTCATTCAAAGAAGTGTATTGACTGAAGAAGATAATGTCATGAATTAGAACTAGGTTGAACCTAGAGGGAGATTATGAACTTTAAGGGTTTGACATTAGTTTGGGGGTTATGAGTGAGTCGAATGCATCGGTAGTTGATGTAAGAATGATGAAAGTTGTTAGTTGGGTTGTTCGTAGGTCGAAAGATTAGGAGCTAACATGGTAAGTGAAAGAAGTTCACTAGAAGGGTCGAGTCAATTGTCGAGTGGGTGATGGATGGCACATTTAGGGGTTAGTTGACGATTACAAGAGAGAGTTTTAGAAGTAAGAGTAGGTTAGATTGGTGAATAGGCGTATGTTAGTAGACGCTAAGAATGGAAGTAATGCATTATTTGGACATTGGTAGGTGCATAAAAATGGTTGAATCGTTTGTGATTATAGCAGCAGTGGGTGTAATTGTAACTCGTTTGTATATATAGTAAAAAAAATTCTGAAAAATTATAAAATGTTTTCTACGTTGTTTCGGTTGTGTTTGCGAGTCATTAATGCATGTCAAACACTTAAATAATGAATTTTTCAAATTTTGGTTGGTCCGTTCGTACGCAATCTCCATTCGATCGGGTCAACCGAATCACATAAGTCGGCATACATTATTTGAGCGTAGTGATGACTGTTTCGTTGTGAACTTGTTAACCGCGAATGAAATGCTATACAGTTAAGTGTCATATGTGGGTTACTAATTTTTTTAATTGTTTTGCCGTGTAGTATGTCAGGTGAAGGTTCAAGTCAGTCGGGTAGCAAGAAGAGGAAGCGTTTCGAGCACGAATTCAGTACAATGGGCCAGAGGAGCGTCCACTTCCAGAAACACCAATAGTACCATTGGCGCAAAGGGTTTTACGGGAGCATACTTTGCTTGATTTTTGATAGGTAGTACGGAGTATGAAAGGCGTGAGAAATTCTATAGGATGAAGTTGTATAAACATCGTACCTTTAACTGGGATATGTTGGATGCCATGGGTCAGAGGCAAAGGATGGAAGAGTTTTTGGGTCCGAAATGGTTAATGGCCTTGAGATGTGCGGAGCCGCAGTATGCGGAGTTGACTGTGGAGTTTCATTCCACTTTTAGGTATGATGCGGATAGGTATGTTAAGCCGGACTCGTTATCGTTCAGTTTGGGTAGGCAGCAGTATGTCTGGAGTGCAGAGCCGTTTACTAGAGCTGTCGGGTTTTATGCTCCGGGCGAGCGTTTCCAGCATGTATTGAGAGGTCCAACTAAGAAGTTGGATTATCATACTGATTGGGTATTGGAGTCTGAGTTGCACACTTTTTGGGGGACAATTGCTGATAGTGCTTGGTCGAATGATGCGATAGAGTCATCGATTCAGGACCCGTTTCTGAGGTATGTTCATAGGATTATAGCGTGTACGCTGGTGGGTAGGAAGAGTGGTACAGATAAGGTGAACTTGACAGATTTGTTTTGCTTGTACTGTTTGGTGTTGAAGAAGGAAGCCAACTTGGCTACTATACTGTAACATTCGTCGAAAAACGGGTTCCAAAACCCGCTCTGTTTAAAAATTTTAGAACTTATTTAAAAGTTTCGTTACGCATTTTTTTCATATTATAAAATGTAATCTTCATAATTTATAAATAAATAATTAATATATTGATTAAAAAATAATAGCAATATTTAAGATTCTAAAATATATAAAAAAAAAACAAAATATCCAATAAGTGTAGACCGCGGGTTTCGAACCCGGGTCTCCACTCAAACCAAACACACAACACACCACTACACCACTTGCCCACATCTGTTACATCTCAAAACAATTAAGCATTTGTAATCACGTTCCTTTGATCCGGATTAAAAAAAAGAAACAGCCGCGCTAAATCACCGGCTATCATCAAGATCTCGGATTCCTCTTCAATCAACGAATGTAACTGATCACGTAATAGACTCAATCAGGGAGTCAACAATGCCCAAATCGGTTATACAATCATTTCGGCAATTACATCTTGACCACGATTTTTGAAACCGAAATTCTGTGATTGACTGGTTACTCTATAAATACCAATCATTTCACCACAAACGAGTTCGCTCATTCTCTCAAACTCTCTCTCAATCATCACTCAAACTCGCTGAAAGATACTCTGCTTAAATAAACATCGCCGGAAAGCTGTGCGACGCCGGAATTTCAACCGGAAAACCGTAACAGTTCTCCAAACGTGTATAATTATCTAAACCTCCTTGCTATCTCTGTCTAGTAATTTCTTAGCTCAAAACAGTAATCAAAACTGTTTAATCAGTTTATTCAGTCGGGATCATTGTCTGGGTTTTAAATGGTGAAAAAGATGAAGTCGAGATAGTGTTTAAATATAAAAAAAACGGGTATTTAACCGGGTTAGACACACAGTCCAGCGGTGGACTGTGTGCAATTACAAAGCACACGTCCCGGGTTCGAGTCGCACATGTTTCCGATTTTCTGAAATAAAACCAACACTTTTTAAACTTATTCAGATCAACTCATAACATGTATATAAAATTAATATAATTCAGTGTTTATGCGGGTTAGACACACAGCCCAACTGGTCGGGCTGTGTGCACACGAACCGTAGGTCCCGAGTTCGATTCCTGTTTCTGTAACCGGTTTCGGCCATATTAAATCGTTTTTAATAAAAACAAAATAAAGTTAACGCCAGTTAGTATATATATATAATTAAAATAGAGTTTATTTCGGGTTAGACACGTAGCTCAGTTGGTAGAGCTGCGTGCACGCATACGGGAGGTCACGAGTTCGAACCTCACACGCTGCCTACAATTAAACCGGTTGAACCGGCCGTTGACCAGTCAACCCTAGGAAAAAGGGTAATTTTTTTAATTAAAAAAGCATTTTTATTTTCTTTGAAAATTAGTTAAAAATACCTCAAACTAAGGTTTTAAAGCCTAAAAATTTACATTAAATTCACAAAAATAAATCTAAAAATCTCATTAAGAGCACTAATTAAGAATATTAATTTCAAATGAAATTTATTTATTTATCGAATTATTATGTTATTATTTAGGTTAGTTTTCCCTCGTCGGTTGAATCATAAATTCGTGCGCATTCATCGTTATCAAGGAACGCACCCACTGTGAGTGAATTCTTACAAATTCCCATTTTTATTCATGTTTTAGGGTGTATCATGTGTTGCTTTAATTATTTCGTTTATTCAAACTTGTGCTATTACCATTATATGATCTAAACTTGTGATGTAAATATTGTTTGTTGTGATGTGTGTTTACATTTTGTCAAGTTGCGTGCAAATCATTCATTAGGCCCATCAGTTCCTCGTTGGAGACGAGTTGAACATCGCGTGCCTCATTAGATCGGCTCCGTTTGATTGAGCCTTGATCTCATTGTTCATCATTTGGTGTGTGCGTGTGCGTGTGCATTAATTGATATTATGTGTATTGTGATTAAATTTACATTTACGTTTACTCATATGTGGTTATGCACCTTTTTTTAACCAATATAATAAATTCGTTCAAATGTTTTCATAAGATTCACTCGCCAACTTTTGTTGACCCAAAACCCTATTTTTACACATGATACAGGTGGACAGGTTGAAGCAAGGAACACATAGATTTTTTGCCTTAGAAGAAAATTAATGAAGTCATGAAAAATGTATTTGAACATGTTGTACTTATATGTTTATTGTAATTTTCTTCTTTAAAAAGAAATAATAAATATGAAACTTTATAGTAAATGTCATGAGCTTTGATGAAAACCCAATCAGGCCCGACTACCATTTCCACTGCGGGTCAGGGTGTGACAGATTGCTATAAGAGCTTTTGACTATAGGGATATAGGATAGGTTATTAGACCCTTAGAGCCTATACTATAGTTGATTAGATTTTAATTGTTTATGTGGTTACATGCAAACTCATGATGTTTATTTGTTTCGTATTTATTACACAAACAAATGCATGCAAACACTTCCACTATCATTTTGTGTGATAATTAATAAGTTATACTTGTTGTCAAACATAACATGCTTACATATACATTCATCACGCATATTTCAATGTTCACATATTCAAATCATCTTCATATTTCCTTTATTCAAGATTTTGTGCCATTTTTCGTTTTTCAATCTCATCAAAGTGAGTTCTACGACGGGCATGTAGTAACTGGAAGGGTACAAGTACCGGTAGTCGAAACGTCCTGTCTAGGTTGACATTCATATAAATCCAATATAACGGACCAGTTTGCCTACCTGGGGACTAACGATGAGAGTACGAAGGACCTATTAGGCCAAAGCATGCCACACCAAACGTCGTTCGAACTAACCCTACTTTGAGTTGTCATTGTGTCCATACCAGGACACCCTCCGACGTTATACTTTGCTATCATGTTTTACGATTTTAATTCGGGTGGCGCAAGTGTTAACAGGTCAACACCAATATGAACCCTACCAGAGCCCAGTAGTCATGGGGGCCCACATGACTACCAAGGCCAAGTAAGGGGACATATGGGAGCCCAAACATGAGCAAAGCCCAAGACATCCTATCGATGTAGCAAATTTATTTTCTTCATTTGTTTTGTAAATGTTCATTTCTAAATACGACACATGACACCTAAAACGTCAAACTCATACTCTCGATACGTATTCCTTGTAGATGTCTTCTAGTCACTCTCGTAGAGGTAGGAGATCAGGAAAATCCCGCGAGCGCATGGCTGCCCAAATCGCTCAACAAATGGCCGCCGTAATCCCCAACATTGTAGTTCAAGTTCAACAAGCCCTTACCGCTAATCCCGTCAACCCAATCAACCAAGAAGATCAAAATGTTGTCAACCCTCCCCCAAATACCACAAAATGCACCTTCAAGCATTTCAAATCCTGCGATCCTCCAAAATACGAAGGGACAAAAGGTGTCACTGCTCTCCTCCATTGGTTTGAGGAGATGGAAAACACTTTTCTCAATTGCGACTGCCCCGAAGATCGCAAGGTACGATATGCTACCGGTCGTTTGTTCGGAGTAGCACTTACATGGTGGAATGCAGAGAAGGCCAAGCGAGGTGCTGAGGATGCTATGACCTTGACTTGGGAAGAGTTGAGGGAGTTCATGACAAGACGTTTCTGTCCAAGAAGCGAAATCAAGAAATTAGAAGATGAGTTCTACTCTTTGAAACAAAAGGAGGGCGACCACACCACATACAAGAGATTCCTTGAGTTGAATCAGATGGTCCCCAACTTGTTCACTCCCCTCTACCGTTTGATCGAGCACTATATTCGAGGTCTTCCTTCAAAAATTCAAGACCCTGTAATAAGTACCACACCTGCAACTTTGGAAGCAACAATGGAGTTAGCTACAGAGCTCACCGAAAACCGCATACGGAATAAAGACTTTAAGGAGGAGAAGAAGAAGGATAAAGCATCAATCGAAACCTCAAACCCAACCCAGATCGAATCCTCTTCTCAACCCACTCCTAAGAGAAAACGAGATGGGCAAAATTTTGCTGTCACCCAAGGCAATCAACCAGCTCCACAAGCCGACCCTTCCAAGCTATCCTAGTCACTCAAGTAGCACCCAACTCTACTTACCCAAATAAGAAACCTTACATTGGACCTCACCCTCCATGCAACACCTGTTTTTATCACCATCCATCTACCGTACCTTGTCGACTGTGTGCTAATTGTGGACGTTATGGTCATTTGAGTAAAACTTGTCATACCCCTCAAAACCAAGCTTCACCCCCTACCCAAAACATGATCCAATCATATCAACAACCTCAATACCCCATAGTTCCATATGCTCAAGCTTGTTTTAATTGTGGTGACCCTACCCATTTTAGAAACACATGCCCTCGATTGGTTAACATCATAAACGCCCAAGCTCAAGCAAACCCAGTTAACCAAGCAAATCAAGCAAACCCAGCACTACCACCAGCAAGAGGAAGAGCTTACAACATCAACGCCAATCCTGTTGAAGATAATAACGGCCCAAACGAACCACCAAACTAGCCTTCCCTCACCAAGAGTCAAGACTCAACTCCAACCGTCTAGTTCTTAATGTTTTCTCAATCTTTACGTATCCCTGTTATAAATTGGGAATTTATGTATCCAAGAATTTTAATGCAACTTGATGTTACAGTTTTGTTTTATATCTTTACTCATTGATTTAACTTTCATATTATCATACATCACGACGTAACTCGATCTCATCATTTAAAGAAGTTGGGTTGTGTCTCACTTTTACATAGACTGACCCCTTCACCATAACAAACGAGAGAGGTACTGTCGTCACTCAGTCATGTATTCTTTCAGATTTGAGACTCAAGTTTTGGTTGTTGTGTTTGTTTATGTTTTAGAGTCACATAGAACTAATCATAATTTACTGATAAAGCCAATGAAAATTTGACAAGAATATGGTGGATACGCCGCTGGTACTTCCTATTTATAAATATTCTTGGCAAAGGATCAAAAGCATTACCAGGAGGTTATGAGAAGTTCCGTGTAGGTTTTAATATCGTCATGGTTGAAGTTTTTGTTTTATGATACATACCTTATCTTTTCAAACGTATCAATTCTCTCAAAACTCTTATGCATGAGATCATACCCAGTCAATCAACTCTGTTTATCCATGTTCCGCATTTTTATACTTTAGGCATCAAAAAGCGATTTCTGTAGCAGGGTATTCAACCCGTACTAGGAACGTTACCGCCTCAAATAAAATTTAAACTTTCACCCTCTTCTGATTATGTAATTGTCAAATTAAAACACCATCCCTTCGAGTCAAATATACCACTACTTAAATTTCGGGACGAAATTTCTAAAAGTAGGGGATACTGTAACATTCGTCGAAAAACGGGTTCCAAAACCCGCTCTGTTTAAAAATTTTAGAACTTATTTAAAAGTTTCGTTACGCATTTTTTTCATATTATAAAATGGAATCTTCATAATTTATAAATAAATAATTAATATATTGATTAAAAAATAATAATAGCAATATTTAAGATTCTAAAATATATAAAAAAAACAAAAAAAACAAAATATCCAATAAGTGTAGACCGCAGGTTTCGAACCCGGGTCTCCACTCAAACCAAACACACAACACACCACTACACCACTTGCCCACATCTGTTACATCTCAAAAAAATTAAGCATTTGTAATCACGTTCCTTTGATCCGGATTAAAAAAAAAGAAACAGCCGCGCTAAATCACCGGCTATCATCAAGATCTCGGATTCCTCTTTAATCAACGAAGGAGTCAACAATCCCCAAATCGGTTATACAATCATTTCGGCAATTACATCTTGACCACAATTTTTGAAACCGAAATTCTGTGATTGACTGGTTACTCTATAAATACCAATCATTTCACCACAAACGAGTTCGCTCATCCTCTCAAACTCTCTCTCAATCATCACTCAAACTCGCTGAAAGATACTCTGCTTAAATAAACATCGCCGGAAAGCTGTGCGACGCCGGAATTTCAACCGGAAAACCGTAACTGTTCTCCAAACGTGTATAATTATCTAAACCTCCTTGCTATCTCTGTCTAGTAATTTCTTAGCTTAAAACAGTAATCAAAACTGTTTAATCAGTTTATTCAGTCGGGATCATTGTCTGGGTTTTAAATGGTGAAAAAGATGAAGTCGAGATAGTGTTTAAATATAAATAAAAACGGGTATTTAACCGGGTTAGACACACAGTCCAGCGGTGGACTGTGTGCAATTACAAAGCACACGTCCCGGGTTCGAGTCGCACATGTTTCCGATTTTCTGAAATAAAACCAACACTTTTTAAACTTATTCAGATCAACTCATAACATGTATATAAAATTAATATAATTCAGTGTTTATGCGGGTTAGACACACAGCCCAACTGGTCGGGCTGTGTGCACACGAACCGTAGGTCCCGAGTTCGATTCCTGTTTCTGTAACCGGTTTCGGCTATATTAAATCCTTTTTAATAAAAACAAAATAAAGTTAACGCCAGTTAGTATATATATATATAATTAAAATAGAGTTTATTTCGGTTAGACACGTAGCTCAGTTGGTAGAGCTGCGTGCACGCATATGGGAGGTCACGAGTTCGAACCTCACACGCTGCCTACAATTAAACCGGTTGAACCGGCCGTTGACCAGTCAACCCTAGGAAAAAGGGTAATTTTTTTAATTAAAAAATCCTTTTTATTTTCTTTAAAAATTAGTTAAAAATACCTCAAAATAAGGTTTTAAAGCCTAAAAATTTACATTAAATTCACAAAAATAAATCTAAAAATCTCATTAAGAGCACTAATTAAGAATATTAATTTCAAATGAAATTTATTTATTTATCGAATTATTACGTTATTATTTAGGTTAGTTTTCCCTCGTCGGTTGAATCATAAATTCGTGCGCATTCATCACTATCAAGGAACGCACCCACTGTGAGTGAATTCTTACAAATTCCCCTTTTTATTCATGTTTTGGGGTGTATCATGTGTCGCTTTAATTATTTCGTTTATTCAAACTTGTGCTATTACCATTATATGATCTAAACTTGTGATGTAACTATTGTTTGTTGTGATGTGTGTTTACATTTTGTCAAGTTGCGTGCAAATCATTCATTAGGCCCATCAGTTCCTCGTTGGAGACGAGTTGAACATCGCGTGCCTCATTAGATCGGCTCCGTTTGATTGAGCCTTGATCTCATTGTTCATCATTTGGTGTGTGCGTGTGCGTGTGCATTAATTGATATTATGTGTATTGTAATTAAATTTACATTTACGTTTACTCATATGTGGTTATGCACCTTTTTTTTAACCAATATAATAAATTCGTTCAAATGTTTTCATAAGATTCACTCGCCAACTTTGTTGACCCAAAACCCTATTTTTACACATGATACAGGTGGACAGGTTGAAGCAAGGAACACATAGGAAATTGCCTTAGAAGAAAAATAATGAAGTCATGAAAAATGTAT
This sequence comes from Scalesia atractyloides, assembly GCA_947069175.1. Taxonomy (NCBI): domain Eukaryota; kingdom Viridiplantae; phylum Streptophyta; class Magnoliopsida; order Asterales; family Asteraceae; genus Scalesia; species Scalesia atractyloides. The sequence goes on along the minus strand of CAMTDV010000016.1, from coordinate 26,621,930 downwards.
TTGAACATGTTGTACTTATATGTTTATTGTAATTTTCTTCTTTAAAAAGAAATAATAAATATGAAACTTTATAGTAAATGTCATGAGCTTTGATGAAAACCCAATCATGCCCCGACTACCATTTCCGCTGCGGGTCAGGGTGTGGACAATATTCTTGTCTCAGTTTGCTAAGGGTAGGTGGTCAGGTGCTGATACGCAGTTGGAATTGGGTCCATATGTTACTAGGTTGGCAATGCATTGTGATGTGTTTAATAGGTATCCAGGGGTGCATCTTACTACAGGGTCGGTCACTGTGCCGTTTAGTGTGGATACTTTGAAGTAAGCAAATGTAATTGAGTGGGATGAGCCGGTTCGTTGGAAGCTGGTGAAGGTGTCGCCACAGGTATTGCCACCAGGAGGTACACCAGTAGCGGAGGCTATGCAGGCTGGTTACCGTACATCTCGTCAGGCGGTTGTTCCGAGACTTGAGCGACCGAGACCACAGTATCCGCTGAGGCTGCCTAGGCCTGATCCGTTAACACTGGAAAATGTTTATGATACTATGGTTGATGGTTTTGAGATGCAGGCGAGTATACTCAGGTACATGATGGAGCAACAACACATTGATATTCCTGATTGGTTCCCACCACAACACTTTCCTCAGCCAGGATGGGGAGCACCGCTAGGTGGTGCGGATGTGCAGATGGGGGATGCTCCAGGTGGTGGTGATAAGCATGAGGAGGAGTAGGTGTTGGATTTGGTAGCCGCCGGTAATTTTGGGTTATGATGTACTTTTTCTCTTTATGATGTTTTTATTTTGATACTTATGGCCAGTACTAAATTTGATACTAACAGATATGAGGGAAATTGTACGAGGTAACCGGTTGGGCTATTTTATACATATTATGTTATGTTTGTGTTGGTGTTGATAGAACCTGAGTGGTCGGTGCGTGTGTGTTTGTGTTTGGAAATTATGGTGAACATGTTGGAAAGGAGGCATGGAACTAGACGGATGCAGAGCAGTGAAGAATCAGGGGAGTCTGTTCCATTTTCGTTGTATTTTTTTATTTCGTTTTTGTGTAGTTTCTCGCTCCATTGAGGACAATGTAGGAAATAAGTGTGGGAGGGGAAACTAGTGTCTAGTTTAAGGTAGTAGTTGTCATAGTTAGTTCGGTTATGGTTTTCTTGTGTTTAAAAAAATTGAAAAATTTTGAAAATGACTCGTTAAAGTTTTTGCACAAAATGGAAAATGATAGATATAATTAGATCATTGGCATTTAATTACTATATATATGAGATAATAAGGATCGGCCATGCGTATGATTTGGGATGTGTGGGTAGGCCCAACCAGTTGAATAGCTTCTTAGAAACGATATGAAAATATTTAAAAGTAGGAGTCTAGTGGGTTCCCGCCTTAGGAGCTGTGGCAAAGCTGAAACTGTGGAAAGTATAAGAGGTACGTCATAAATAAAAAGTTTGTAAATTTTTCCGATTAAATTGGCACACCTGTTTCTTTTTGTGAAAACAAATCCGAAACAATGTGGCGCCCGAAAAAAAAAAACCATTCCATTCATCCATTTGAGCTGTATGTGAAAAAAAAACAAAGTCTATGGTATTGCCGCGGGGATAGCGACTCATACGGCAAATACCCTCTAGGTGGAGTTATAGAAATATGTGAAGTTTATGGCATTAATCGCGGGATGGTGACTCATACGAGGTATGTCCGCTAAACTGATCTGATCGTATACAAAAGCATGTAAAGCTCGCAATATCATCCATCTATCCATCTTAAATTTAATCGGAATAATAAAAGGATTTTTTTATATAAGATGGTAGATTATTATCTTTTAGCCTTATAAGCTTGATATGGGAATAGGTGGTGTTGTAGTCTTTTAAGTGTGGGATCCATGGGTAACTATTAATTACTTGAACATTAATCGAATTGTGAATAAGGGCTTGTAAGCTGACGGTTGGGTTTAAGTGGATCATATACCTACAATCATGGTTAGCGTGTGGTTAGATCTGCTTAAATAAAACAATTGAATATATTGAATGCCGATGTTCTGATTTTGATTCCATTGCAAATAATTTTTTCAGGACGAAAAAAGAGAAGTGTGGGGATGTGATGTGCGGGTAATAAATTGCAATATTTTATGTGGCTTGAGTTGAAATTATAGGTTTAAAAGTGTTTAATCGGTGTAATATTGGTACTTATTGTCGGTTTGACATTTCAGGTTAAATGGTATAAAAAGATCGAGAAAAGGGTGCTGGGAACAGAAGCTGGAAGCTGAAACGGAGATATGTCAGGTGGTAGTCCCCCGAGCCACGCGGGGAAGGTATGGTCACCCGTCGCGACGCGCGACGGAGGTTATGATGAAGTCGGTTTGGATGGCTCAGGCGACACGCGCTAGAAGACATGTACTCTCCCGCGACGCGCGGGAGAGGTTAATTACGCAAAAATATAAAAAGTGAGTTAAAATATGTTTATGGGTCCCATTCGGAGACCTAGCAGCTGTTTTACGAACTCAACAGCTATTAGAGGCGATTTTAAGGGTTTTCACTTTCTTCAAGTCATTCTTTCATGCTTAATCGATTATCAAAGACTATTGAAGCAGTGATGATGTCCATTTGTGGCTAAGCTTTTCGTAACTTTCGCCCGGATGAACTTTTGCTTTGTTTTTCATTGAATTTTGTTTATGGATTCTTTGTAACTGGTACAGCTTGGCCACTTGTGTTGAATTACTGGTAAACGTTTCTTGTGTTTGAATTACTCGTCGTTTATTAAGCGTATTGGCAACTTACTTGCGTTGTTAGCGGGTTAGTAAGTTGGTGGGTAATTGATACAAACAAACGAGTTATTAGGTTGCATAGTGAATCTTAAAAACTATCCCTAGTAGCTAATCAAATTTATTAATTCCAAGGCCATGTCTATGTGGTGTTCTGAATCGGTAGACAGGTTTGATGTTGAACATTGGGATTCGGGTGAAAGTTGCTTTTTCTCATATTGATCACAACTCTTTTAATTAGTTTTCATATTTTTACAACAAAATCAATTAAAATCCCCGAGTTAGTTAATTTAGTTCTTAGATATAAACGTGACATTAACCACAAATTCCCCATGGATACGATACCCTACTTACGCTATCTACATAGTTTAAATAAGTTTTTGATTGACCCCAACGACAGTCATCAAATGGATAATGTAGTTTATTGGACTAATTTGGCATCAATAAACTTGTGGCCGGAAGCTGAGTTTACCAAAATATCTAACTTCATAGTACCTATAGATCCTATGATTTTCATAGTGGAATAGAAGGGATCCTAGTTAGATTATGAAATGATATATGTGATTCAGTAATTGCCACCTATTCTTCAATTAAAAGCCACTCCTCTTCATCAAACAATTTTATATTGAATATTATTTCGACAATTATGGCTAGGAGTAAACTTTTCTTTACACTAGATGCATTCACTCTTTTCTCTACTCTCAGCTATTTCCTTGGTAGTTAACCTTCTTGTAGTCTTAACATGTTGGGCATTAAGAGTGGATAGTAGTACTAGGGGCAAAGCATTAGCATTCACAGCAGGAGGTTGTTTCAAACTATTAGTAGTGGGTTTGGAATTAGAACTAAAGGTATACTAAATTTGGAATTTCTTGTTACTCCCAAAGAACCAAATAAGGCTCGTTGTTTAGCAATGACAAAGGTCTCTTTTAGTGTCATCGGTTTATAGGCTTGCACAAACCATCTAGTTTCCATCTTTAAACCCCCAACAAATAGAAGAACTGCATACGCTTGGCAGATTGTAACCTGGTTAAGCAGAAGATCAAATGCATCAAGGCAATCTTGAAGACTTCATGTCTGATGCAAATTCTTGAAATCGTCAATAGCATCTTCCATGAGATTAATTGAGATACTGTTCTTCATGGTATCAGAGCCATGCTCTGTGAGTTTGATATTTTCCGGTGAAACAGTTATCTTTCCGGCCAATCTTTCATCCTCTCCGATCTCCGATCATCTTCTCCGAAACAGATTCTCCAATCTCCGATCATCTTCTCCAATCTCCGAAACAGATTCTCCTGTAACCTTTACTCTGATTCTCCGATCATCTTTTCCGGCCAGATTCAATATTTTCCGGCGAAACTCTATCTTCTCTGATCTGTTCTGAATATCTTCATCATCTTCTTCTATTTTTCTGCATCTTTTCGTTTCCAAATCATTCTCAGATCTGAATCCTTTTCATATTCAGATCTGTTTCTTAATTCAAATCATTTGTTTCTCTGGTTTCGTTCTTCTATGATCTGTTGAAGCTTTAATCATGGCTTCTAATTCTTCATTCGATGCAACATCTTCAACAAGTTTTACATCAAAATCAAACAATCATAAGCTTAACATCACAAACTTCATGACTATCATGCTTGATAATGAAAATTTCTTGAACTGGCAGCATCAAGTATTAACGAATTTTGAAGTTTTCTGGATTATTGAAGCATTTAAACTGTAAGATACCTGCTCCTGCACTCGGTACTGAAGAACGTGAGAACTGGAATAAATCGGATGGCCATGTTTCTGAGTTTTTGACTACAAAACTTTCATTATCATTGATTCATCTCGCGAAAGGAATTAATTCGGCCTCTGAGTTATGGAATAGAATAGAAGAATCTTTTTATCAACATAGTGGTAATGGTGATTCATACTCAGCTCAAATGGCTGAAAACAGAACTAGGGTTTCTAATGATTTGGGGATGTTTGACTCGTGTGATATGACCAGTCAGTATTCTGGATTGGGCTTTGGCCCAACTTCACTTGATTAGCAGTTTTCTGGCATATTGGGCTCTAGCCTAACGATTTCTCCACATTTTTTAGTGGATCACAGCCTATTTCTACTGCTAGTGATGTATTTGGGTCTTCTCATGTAGCGCATTGGGCTTCTACTCATCAATCTAGCCCACACTTTGGACTCAGTGCTGACTTTTCGAGTGTTTGCGAGCGGGTTGACTCGTGGATTCCGGATTCTGGAGCGACTGCTCATATGACCGCTGATGCCTCGATTGTTTTTGAAGCTACTCATTATACTGGTTCTGAGAAAGTTGTCGTTGGTGATGGTAAGTCACTTTCTATTTCTCATATCGGTAGCTCATTATTGCACTTATCTAGTCATACTTTGTTATTACGACATGTGCTAGTGGTTCCTGGCTTAGCCAAGAACCTCTTATCTATCACACATCTTGTTATTGAGCATCGTATTGCTGTCATATTTTCACATCTTGGTCTGCATGTTCAGACCTTGACTGGACAACTTCTTCACCACATGCGTGGTAGTCCACATCAGTTGTATTCACTTGCTGCTTTCACATCTGCTTCTCGTGAGACTTGGCATTCCCGGTTGGGTCATCCATCTGATGATGTTTTGTCTAAATGTTCGTTTTTACATCTTACAAACAAAAAAACACAAATACATTGTAATGCATGTAGTGTTTCAAAATCGACTAGATTGCCTTTTACATCAGTGGTATCTCATTCTACTTTACCTTTACATATTGTACATTGTGATATTTGGGGTGCCTCACCTGTTATGTCTAGAGATGGATACCGATATTTCATTACTCTCATTGATGATTTTAGTCGATTTACATGGATGTATCCTTTGACTTGTCGTTCTCAAATGGTTGATTGTTTTCGGCATTTCAAACCGCTTGTTGAGATCCTTTTCTCCTGTACCATCAAACATCTTCAATGTGATGGTGCTCCTGAGCTTATTCGTGGTTCTATGGCTCGCTTTCTTTCAGATTCTGGCATTGCTTATCATATTTCATGTCCCTATACTCCCCAACAGAATGTGGTTGCTGAGCGGAAAAACCGTCATCTTTCTGAGGTAGCTCGAGCTTTGTTGTTTCATGCTCCGTTACCAAAGAAATTCTGGTACGATGCATATGCCACTGCTGCTTTCCTTATTAACCGGTTGCCATCACCGGTTTTTCATCACTCATCTCCTTACGAGGTCCTATTTGGATCTCGTCCCGATTACTCACTTCTTCGCACTTTTGGGTGTTCGTGTTATCCGTTTCTTGGTGATACTCGTGCGGATAAACTCTCACCCGAATCTACTCCTTGTATCTTTGTTGGCTATGCTTCTGATCATCTTGGTTATCTCTGTTATGATCCTCATACTTCTCGTACTTATACATCTCGACATGTTCGTTTTCATGAGATGATTTTTGATATTCCTGATTCTTCCACTTCTTCTTCTTCTTCCTCCTCTATTTCTACTTCATCATTCTCTATTCCTCCTCCATCTTTATTCATTCCTCCTCATACTTCTACTCCTACTCCTATTCCTCAGTTTCCTCTTCTTCTCCTTCTACTTTTTCTCATTCTTCTTCTCCTCCTCCACCACCACCACCGCCCCCTCCTCCACCACCCCCTCCTATTCCTTCTGTTCCGACTCATCCTATGATCACTCGTTCTCGTGATCACACACGACAGCCTCGCCAGTTTTCTGATCATGTTCTCTTTCATGTTTCCACAGCTCCCACCATTGAGTCCTCCACATTTAGACATGCTCAGCAATGGTCTGTTTGGTGGGATGCGATGCGTTCTGAGATTGGTGCTTTACATGCCAACCAGACTTGGCGTCTGGTTCCGGCTCCCACTGATGCCAACATTGTTGGTTGTAAGTGGGTTTATAGGATTAAGCATAATCCTGATGGATCAGTGAGTCGTTATAAAGCTCGGCTTGTTGCCAAGGGCTTTCATCAGATTGTGGGTATTGACTACACTGAGACTTTTAGTCCTGTGGTCAAACCTACTACTATTCGTCTAGTTCTTTTAGTCGCTTTCTCTCGAGGATGGTCTATTCGTCAGGTTGATGTCAACAATGCGTTCTTACATGGATCTTTCTGAGACTGTGTATATAACCCAGCCCCAGGCTTTGTTGACTCATCTAGACCACATTATGTTTGTCGCCTGCAAAAGGCTCTTTATGGCTTAAAGCAGGCTCCTAGAGCTTGGTTTTCCAAGCTATCCACCGCTCTAATTGCTGATGGTTTCACTCAGTGTCTTTCAGATGTATCGCTTTTTGTTTACAGTCAAGATTTGATACTCTGTTATGTCTTGATCTATGTTGATGACATCATTGTTACTGGGAGCTCGTCTGACTTCGTTACTGACTTGATTGGGCGCTTACATTCTCAGTTTGCGCTCAAGGATTTAGGACGGTTATCATATTTTTTGGGTATTCAGGCCACATTTTCTGAGGATGTTTTACACTTATCTCAGCAGCGTTACTTACTTGATTTACTACAGTACGCTGGTCTTGCTGATTGTCGACCATTATCTACTCCTGTCTCTTCCGGTAGACAGCTTTCTCGACATACTGGTGATCCTTTATCTGACCCTACTATGTATCGGAGCACTGTTGGGGCATTACAGTATCTCGTGTTGACACGACCAGAGATTGCTTATGCGGTCAGTAAGGTGTCACAGTTCCTTCAGACACCTACTGATCGACACTGGGTCGCTGTTAAGCGGATTTTGCGGTATCTTAAGGGTACCATTTCTCATGGATTGTGTATACGCCGGTCTACTTGTGTTGATTTGCATGCTTATAGTGATACTGACTGGGCTGGATGTCCCGATGATCGACGTTCTACCACGGGTTATTGTGTCTTTATTGGGCCCAACCTTATCAGTTAGAGTTCCAAGAAACAACATACGGTTGATAGGTCGAGTACAGAGGCTGAGTACCGAGCGCTTGCTAATACAGCTGCTGAGTTACGGTGGATTACATCTATATTACATGAGTTACATATCACGATGACTTGTCCACCATCTCTTTGGTGTGACAATATTGGAGCTACATATCTTGCAGTCAACCCGGTATTTCATCAGCGCACCAAACACTTGGAGATTGACTTGCATTTTATTTGTGACATGGTTTTGGCAGGTATTTTACATGTTCGGTATATTTCCACCACATTTCAGATTGCGGATCTTTTGACCAAAGGATTGTCTGGTGTTCGTTTTGACAATCTGAGGTCCAAGCTTCACGTGGATGCTCCCCGTTTATCTTGAGGGGGCATATTAGAGTATACTGGTAGAGTTGTATGTATATTGTTAGTTAGTTTGTTGAGGATTGTTGGTTAGTTGGTTATTCCTCATTTGTATATATAGACTTCACGATGTACTGTACTACAACTTGATATCAGATTATGAGATACTGTTCTTCACTAACTGACAATTGCATAATGAAATGTAATATCGTTTGGAGTCCGATCGTCATCAAATAAATGGTTACATTTTAAATCCAACCCTCTACATCTTCCTTGTTGAACTTTGGAAGTCCAATTGAGTTAGCCGTAGATCTTGACGATCGCCATTGCTGACTATTCCCCGATTTTTGTTCTCAAGATTTGTCAATGCATCTAAATATTTGTTGTCTTGTTCTCATAGACACTTTTCTCCATTGATTTAACATTTTCTGAAATCACTTTTGTGTACATGGACGCTTGCAATCCTTGAACATTGATCTCGATTTAACCTACTGACATTGCATGATCTCGTATCGATTTCTACATTTCTTGTTGTCTGGTACTCATCCTCATGATTATCGTTCAATTCAGATCACGAAGCACGGAGCTCTGATACCAATGATAGGTTCGAATTAGAGAGATAGAGTTATCCCAAATCAAAGCTAAACCATTGTGGTTAGTTCCTAACTTCCACATAACAACCTTTCAAATCGATTTACTACAATTGACCCTCCACCTTCTAAACAATTACAATTCAACCCCTGAACATCTAGCAGACACTAGCATCTACTAACACACATCAAGAATTGTTTTAAAAATTAGTAAGTATTATCTCTTTTTCAAGCAATTAAAAACCAAGGAAAATGATAGGTATATCCATGGTTTAAACATGGTGAATAGGGAATGATGTGACGTTGAGGTTTTACAAAGTGGAGAATGGTGAAGCGAGTGTATACCCTATAAGCTAAAGAAGAACACATCTAGAATTTTGGTGTGATTAACTATTATGTTCTTAATTAAACAATTTATTATAAAACCAACGAGACAAATTTAATATTGTTTAATCCGGTTGGGGAGAAGTCTTTATATTTATCCATTTTCTTCATCTTAGCATTACATTATCCATCCATTGTATCACTTGGTGGTAATTGTGATTTGAAATGTATGTATTATCTATTAAAAAGTGCGAAACACTAAAACTTCGTAATAAGTTTAATTTGCAAGGTATAAATCTGGAAGTGCATACAATGGCGGACCCATGAAACTTTTTCTAGGGATGAGGAAATTTTTAAGACTTTTTGGCCCCTAGCTTTACAGTACTTTTTCTTGATTTGTAGCGGGTCATGTCGGGTCATGTTAAAAAAGATAATCAAACGAAAATGCATATAACAATCAAAAGCACGTTAAACGTTATTACAAACATATTTAAATTTGTGCCCTACAAGCATCTATCTATAACATCGTCTAAAAACACTTTCTCAATATAACATATACAACTATCATTTAAATCCTCATCACCAATCTGATTTATGCAAGTCAGCCTTCAGTGCTCTATTGCTGAAAAAATATATTGTATGGGAAAACGATATAAAAGAAACTATATGTTCTAGGAATTTATAAACAAGGAAAATAATACATGATTAAAAAATAAGAAAGAAAGTAATAAGTGATTAATAGCTATTGATACGACAACACTATTTCTGCACAATCACATATTAACAAATTGCACCAAGATATCCGTACTTAATAATCTAGAAAACACATAGATATCATTTTTTAAAAATTAAACATATTATACTATGTTAAAGTAAATTCCATTTATAAATTTAAAAATGAATTAAATCAAGTAACTTAAAAGCTATTGATACAACACTATTTCTGCACAATCACAGATTCACATGTATGCCAATATGGTATAGCTAGTCAGGGGGAATCACATATCCAAATTACAAGACCCTATACCCAATAATAAGATGTGTGTGGCAAAAAAGGTTATAAGATGAATCTAGATATGGTATCGTATGAAAAATCAATGGCCCTTGATAGAACATGAACACCATTGCTCCTAATTTTATCACCATGGTACTAGTAGTTTTGTCAATACTTGAACTTTTTAAGTGTATCTTCTGTATCCTAGAACACAAATAATTTTTTTTAGCAACTAAAGAAGTGCTCGTGTGATGCGACGGAAACATAGACACTAGTAATTGTTAAGTTTTTAATTAAAAAATAAAAGTATTGCAATACCATACTTAAATTAAAAAGAAAAAAATACATGTTTTTATGATGCACACAAAGCTTTATTGATTATACAAATTTGAAAAGTGAAGTTCAGATAAAAGAAATTTGTAAATTAATAGATAGGAATTTTGCAACACCGGATCACAGCAAAAAAAAAAAAAAAACAAAAAATGTGGAGAAGACTAACCAAGCAAAGCCATGTTAAATGTAACCTATATTGACATGTACCCCTAACCAGATGATTCTTACATATACCCCCTTATCACAAAAAACTTACCATTAGTATGCTAGATTGCACATTAATAGATGCTTGTGGTCATAGCAAACTAACATTCTGATCCATTTCTGGATGAAAGGAGAGGGGCAGTTGGATCGGCGAATGAACCAGAAACTTCCAAACTTCATCAGTGACCAAAAGTAGCTTGGTCTTCTCTTTGGTTTGCCCACAAATCACCATATAAACGCCAACAACAATTATCACGGCTCCAATGATGCTGTATATAACAATTTTTAGATTTGAGAACTAGCTATAATCTACCGGTTTCTTTTAATAATGAAACAGCAACCTAAAAGTAAAAGAGATGTGTCCCCAACTCAAGTTAGGATTTCGAGATGAAAAAGATTAACACACTTTACCTTCCCAAATGAAGCGAGTCACCAAGAAATGTGATACCGGTGATCATTGCGATAACGATCGAGAGGGGCGAGAACAAAGCCACAAAAAGTGGACCTTTCTTCCCCAAGCACCAAGTTAGAACACTAGTACGTCCTGTAGTGGAATAAACTGCCTACAAATTAATAGCTAGAACAAGTCAATACACCAAAACCAAGATAGATACATATGTTGTATAACTTCATAAACTGGTCTAGTTACCCCCAAAATAACAGCAACCACCCCAGTTCCATGTTGTAGCACCCACACATTTCAATCTCGTTCGAGGAAAGGAGAAAGAGCTATACATTGGATTGTCCCAAAAAGGCAACCGAAAAATACAATGGTTTGTTGATCTGGGTAGTCTCTCGTTGTTGCTGTCTGGATGTGTAGATCAACAAAGAGTTAATTACATATTTACAACATATATCATTGTGTGTAATTTTCTTTTTTACCATTGCATATATCATGATACAATATTTCATGTAATATGACATCTTACTTGTAAAACACACCATGTGCAACCAAATATTCCACCGATAAAAATGATAAGACCACCAAATACCCAATTGGATGGGTATGGCGAAAGAAGCTGATCGGGTGAATGTAGGGATGGGATCATATGAAAAATCTGCGAGCCTTGATAGAACGTGAACACCATTGCTCCCGATATTGCAACCATGGTACCCACTAGTTTTGCTACATTGCTTGAACTTCTTATGTCTATTTTCTCTATCCTAGACACAGTACTATTTATTATCATCAAGATGTCTTGAGATATATCTTGGAGTTATCTATATTAGAGTTTATCATATAATATAGAGATCTTAACTATCTCTTTCTTGTTTTTCTCATATGTATTCTTTCACAACTGAAGTGAACCCGATTATTCATAAGTTCAGATGAAGTAAATCACGTTCATACCTGAAAAATACAGCAATCAGAAATGTAACTCCAGGAGACAAGTTAAAGATGGCACTTGCCATGGTTGGGGAGCTGTAGTAAACACCTAGATACGCAAGTACCTCAAAAAGACAAGGCCTGCAAGCATTATACACAGTTAGTCCATATATATAATGTTAACAAATCACCCTGTTGACCCAAAATCACTTATGTCACAATGGACTTGATTGCTTACCCGATAAGGCCTAGGACGAATAATCTGAACAGAATACGCAAAGTGAGTGCAGGACGATCGACCTTTCTGATAATGTGAAGGATGAACAATGGAAGAAGAATGAATGTGCCGAGAGCATTATGGTAAACAACATAGACGAAACTGCTCATACCATCTTTCATAGCTGCTTTGACTATGGTTAACACCGTCATATCTAAACATGTTAACGTCAGCATTGCAACAAATGGAAGTACATCATCCATCCATGACCATGTATTAGCTCTGCTCTTGGTCTTCATTTTTCAAGTCTTCCAACTAGTGCTTGACGGGTGGACTGCTGATCAATGGGCTTTTTAATTGCTAGCATTATTGCCTCAACTATCATAAATATGGAGTTTAGCTAGAAGGAAATACTTTAACTGATCCACTAAACTCATTTGAATGTTAAATAAATGCGATAATTTTGAAAGGATTTCTATATTTGTACGTCATACAGTTTTATAACAATAAATTAATAACACTTTGGTCGTGTACAGCTCAGTTATTTTTGTTATATATACCGATATGTTATCTTTACAATTATATAATTATATAGAATATTATGCTACCAACTTTCGTCTACACTAATTCACGTGGTTGAAAGATAAAAACAACGCACCGATTCCGTCTAATCTCCTTATTCCTTAATTATTCTGATCTAAAAAGCGCTTGAAACAACAGCCTTCTGTTATCTAGAGTGTTTGGACATACGGGTTAGGTCAAACTGTTCTTGCTACTATATTTTATACTCTTCGTTATTGTTTATTCTTCTCTAGATGTGGTTAGTTTTAGGCTTTTATACATGTCAATATTGTCACTAGTTTCCAAATATCGGAATCTTTTTAACATATTAGTTTGTTTGTTTCTTTTCCATTTATTAGTTTGTTTTCATATACAACGTGCTAGGTTTGTGAATCTTAAAACATTTCTAATTATATATAAGTGGAAATAAATGAAATATATTCTCATATTATAACACCAGATTATAAATCTATGTATTACATGATTGAATAAAAAAAAAAATAAAGAAAATGTTAAATATTTAGTATCATAGAAGATCTAAGTTAATAGGTGGAAAAAAACAAAACCCATTGCCTAAATTATTAAAATATCATATACAATCAACATACTCCAAGGTATGCGCATAGCGCCTCGAACACATGAAATGCGAGTTGTTTCATTAATCTATATTTGGAATTACCTGTCAGGCCGACTCGTTTGGCTTATCAATATAGGTTAAGGCCTAAGGCCACAAAAAACAAGGGCCTCAAAATTTTTCTTTCTTTACATATATTAGAGCACTAGCTTAAAAATCCTTGTATTACACGGTTTGAATATCGAAAAAAAGTAAATCGTAGATGTGTATATAATCATCATCCTCAGTGACTTATTACATAAAATGTGAACAAAACGTAAAATTTATTGTTGTGATTATCCCTCAAGTATCTTCTAACAGTTTTATTCACAAAATTAAAATGTGTCTACCAACATAAATGTTAACGGAAATTAGATTCACAAAAAATGGTAAAATGGGAAATTCGATGAAATTGTCGATACCTCGACACTAACCGATCAATGATTATATCAATAATGTACGAGAGAAAATTGTTTAAGCTAATATTGGTTTTACTTGTTGAAATTGCCATTGTTGAAAGATGTTTTCTATATTCAAGCTTATCAAGACGGATTTACTCCGAGTGGTGTTTGTACCATCCAAAAAGAAACATATAATAAGTAATAGATAACGATGTAATGGCTCGATTTCAAGGTTCAAAAAGCCAAAGATACTCCTGAATTTTTCTTCTAGCTCCGCCACTAGTAAAATGAATAACATGTGCATTGTGTCTGCAATACCTCACTTCCAGAGGAACTTCAATTTCTGAGTTGTCTTCCTTGTAATATGTAGACAAGGTAACCTGTGTATGTTGTTTGAGGTGCTAGTTCTTAGGAATTAATTTCATTGACGGCACTAAATATCCAATAATCAAGCATAACTGCTTCTCCAGACCTTCAAATATTTAGAAACTAATCTTGGGTGTAAAATAAATATGTGATGCCAACTGGACAAAAAAATATATGATTATGAATCACAAAATGGTTCAAATGTTGTTTTTACTATAAATATGCCCCGGTCATCCATCTGATCATACTATGAATATACCTCGGAGATAGTGATTATGAAGGAGAAATGTGGCGTTGCAGTGGAGTCGGAGTCGGAAATCATTTTGTGATCACAGAGACTCAAAGTGTCACTTAATAATACATAACATAGAGATGGAAATGAAAGAGTAAATCAGTCATTTCATCTAAAAACTAACAGAATGGTAATAGCGTCAAGGGCCATGGGGTACATTGATAGGATTTGAAAAGGTTGGATACTCAAAGTAATGTTTTTTTTAATGGAGACTCGAAGTGTCAATCAGCCCATATTGGAATTAGAACTGAATGTATACTAAGTTTGGAATTTCTTGTTGCGCCAGAAGAACCAAATAAGGTATTATGCACAAATTCTTGTTGTTTAGCGATGGGAAAAGCCTCTCTTAGAGGTTTATAGGCTTGCACCAACCATCTAGTTTCCATCTTTAAACCCCTAACAAATAGACAAACCACATACGCTTGGCAGATTGTAACCCTGTTAAGCAGAAGATCACATGCACACGGTAATCTTGAAGGCTCCATGTCAAATGCAAATTCTTCAAATCATCCATAGCATCTTCCATGTGATTAACTAAAAACATCGTAATTATTCATCCTATCTGATGTTATTCACTGTCTTGTCCTTACTTCTAAGGTATCCTTGATACCACTTAAGTGCTTTCCCTTCTAGATTGACAATTGCATAATGAAATTTAATATAATAAGGAGTCCGATCGACATCAAACAAATGGTTACAATATAAATCTAACCCTCTACATCTTCTTTGTTGAACTTTGGGAAGTATAGTCTTCCCAATCAAGTTAGCCGTTGATCTTGATGATCGCCCTTGATGACTACTCCTCGATTATTGTTCTCAAGATTTGTCAATTGCAACTAAATAACTATAGTCGTGTTCTCCTATACACTCTTCTCTATTATTTGAACATTATTTGAAATCACTTGTGTGTTTGCTTGCAATCCTTAAACATTGAAATTGATTTAACCTATTGACATCGCATGATCTCGAATCGATTTCTACATTTTTTGTTGTCTGGTACTCGTCATCATGATTATCGTTCACTTCAGTTCATCGGAGCTCGATGCACATAGCTTTGATAACCATGATAGGTTCAAAGAGCGAAAGAAAGAGAGAGTTATCCCAGATCAAAGCTATACCATTGTGGTTAGCTCCTAACTTCCACATAACAACCTTTCAAATCGATTTACTACAATTGAACCTTCGTCTTCTAAGAAATTACAATTCAACCCCTGAACTTTTAACGGACACTAGGAGCTCCAGACACATATCATCAATTGTTTTAAAAATCAGTAATAAGTATTATTTCTTTTTCAAACCGATAAAAACGAAGGAAAATGATGGGTATATCATGGTTTAAAGATGGTGAATGGGGAATTATGTGATGTTGACACTACAAGAAAAGGCTATTATTAGCGGCGACTAAAGTCGCCGGTATTGGCTACAAATGTCGCGTTGTTGACCTTTCGCGGCGACAGGTCGCCGGTAATGCGTTGCCGCTATTGTTGGGACGCTATTGGTCCACCTGTCGCCGTTATTGATACATGTCGCCGCTACAGTTTTGTCTTTAGTGGTATTGGCGGACTATCAATAGTGGCGACACCTGTTGCCGCTAAAAGTCAATTTTTTTTAATACAGCAGCTATATACAGCTACCGAACCTGTTTCAAAATGCAACCTGAATACAGCTACATTCAAATATATAAAACACCAAAAACATATACAAAACGTAATAAAGTTTCAAACAACAGTTAAGTCCTTATCATCCTACATGCGTAAAAATGTTAAAAATAACAACCATACTTTGAAATCATCTAATCTTCATCATCCTCTTCTTCGTTATCGAAATAAGGGTTATAACAATCATCCTCGTTTGCCGGTTCTTTTCCTTTTGAACTTAAGTAGTTGTTGTAACGCACTGCTATTTCAAACTTTCTATATTTGAAAAGTTCTTGTTGTATTCTATTTTTGGAAACTTTGTAATCGTTGCACTCATCTTTCAGTTGTAATCTTTATGTCGAGACTTGAATCGTAATGAAACACGTGTCCTATTTTGTCATGTCAAACTCGTTTATATTTTTCCTATATGCTACTTGATCCACAAATATGCATAAACACTTGATATACTTACAATATGTAATATACATGTTTGATACGGAGACTATACGTGATATTCATACTTAATCTTATTCAATTTATACATATGGAACCTTTAACACTTGTTATTTATGCTTAGAAACCTTTAATTGTTCATAAAATAGCAAGATATAACCTTTAACTATGTTATCAAACAAAAAAAAAATAAAAAATGAGGTTTGGCTCCTGACCGAACCTTACGGACCGCAAGGATCCCCCTTTACGGTCCGTAAGGGGACCTAACGGGGGAAATTTTGAATACGGACAGCAATGATCCCCCCTTACGGTCCGTAAGGGGACCTGACAGGGGAACTTTTGAATCAGCCGCGATTTTGCACGAATCCACACACTTTCGTCTCCTCCAATGGCCTCCAAACCCCATTAAAACTCACCTAACTCAACCCTAATCACTTCCCTATAAATCCCACACCTCTTCCAAGCATTTCACACTTTTCAAATCATCCATATCCTCCCAAATCCTCCATAATTAGCTGCTAATTGCAAGTTCGAGCAGAAAGTTCATCTTTCACAAAAGTGAGCATAACTCACTCATTTCTTAACGAAATCACTCCATTCTTTGTCCCACTTGCTTGGTTTGACCTTGTGCACATCTCCAATGGTTTTACTTGGAAATTCAGGCCCTGGAATGTCACGAAAATGGCTCCAAAGTGGACTGTTTGTTTCTGTTTTCATCAAAGCTTTAAACTTGTTCAAACTTGAGTTATCTCATCTCAAACCTATGTCCTAATCTTACAAAACTACTAGTGGTTGGTTAGGCTTAAAAACAAGGTTGAGACATGTCAAACTAGAGGTGAAAACCTTACAAACTTTCTGTTTTTCAACTTGGGTTTACACCCACAAGTAGTGTCCAAGTTTAACTTGTGCATGTGTGAAGTTGCTCTAGCCTTGGCAGCCCATCTTGAAACCACACACTACTTGATGCTTTCCATTAGATTAGTTGTTACTATTATTTAGTTCATGACCCTCCTTGTGTTCATAACACAAGTGTAGTGGTGAACATTCGAGGTGCCTAAACGGAAGCATGTTCTTCCTACCTCCTACATGATATCCATGACACTAGAGGTGCCTAAATGGAGACATTGATCTCCTACCTCATGCTTGATTTATGATTTAAAGTAAGTATATTATATATGTATATATATACATGTGACAAAGACTTAATAATAACTCCATAGTTACTTGTTAAGAAACTAGCAACATCATCTAAAGACCATACACTTGTTACAATTCCAAAGGGTCTTCGAATCCATGAAAACACACCAAACCCTTGTGGTTCCTATAGTGTCAAGAACAAGTGTCATGAGTACAAGATGATTACTTTCATAATACTATTTTTACGTTATTTACATTCCGAATCCATAATCTCCTGTTAACTCCCAATACTCATACACCTTCGTTACTTCTTGTAGAAGGGCAAGGTGCTCCAAGATAATCAACCTACCAAACTCTCGGGATTCAAGTCGGATTTAGCTTGCAAAATCGTGAGTATACTCGATCCCGTTTTCCTATTTTTATTTTGGGTGCAACATGTACAAAAACCATAAAACTAGTTTACAACTTCCTCTATCCATTATAACATGATACTTGTTTATATACTCAATTAACGCATGCTATATTAGACTTGTGATATATGATCATTAACTTTTCTAGCCAACCTTAACAAATATAGCGCTATAGGAGTAACGTCCACCCGTATGCTTGTGGTATTGTTAAGTAAACTCTTAAACACCCGTTTATGACAATGTTGGGTAATCACAATTGCGTTAGACTTTGGTTGACATATAATTTCACATGTTCTAGTATGCAATCACCATTTATGTACAAGTTGCCATGTTGGATATGAGACAAAATTATTCTTCATTATGCTATATATCAAACTTGTATGCTCGCCAACATTTTTTTGATATATATTATTTTAATACATGTTGCAGGAAATTAAGTTGATGACATGGAAGAAACACAACTAGGGTGGACTAGATACACGCCCAATTTTGATTATGTACTCCATTTATGTTGAAATTGTTATCTGGAACTTGTTGTAATTTATTCTCGAAACAATGTATTTCCCTTTAGTATCAATGAAATTTGAGTTGTTAAATATTGTCGCAAAGTAGTGTTATGACGTTTTGAACAATTTGTTTATCTCATCCCGATGTTTCCACCATCGGTTGGGGTGTGACAGTTGTCAAGTTGATTCAGGAAAGCAGGGCTTTGGAACAAGTCTCTACAATAATAAATATCTAACGTATTTTAGCATATTTGCGGAGCTACCAACATTTTGGGCGGCGCGTTATGTTTTAAATCATAATTTCGATTTGGTTCGGGTATTTTCTTAGCTCGTTATGTTTAAAATAATGAATTCAATATCGGGCGTGGTTTTTAAAGCTTGTAATGTTCTTCATAATGGTTTAAATTCGGGCGAGTATTTTAATAGCTCCATTTGTTTTAAATGATGATTTCAATTTTGCAGGGCATTTTCTACGTTCGTTATGTTTTAAATGATGATTTTAATTTAAGGAGGGTATTTCCTAACTAATATATATTTGTCTAACTTACATAAATATAGAAATTATCAAAGTTAAACTTTTTTTTTTCAAACCTACACATAAACATTCAAATTATCAGGTTAAATATATTTTTTTCTCAAACCTAAATATAAACATAGAAATTATCAAGTTAAACATATTTTTTTCAAACATAACCATAAACATAGAAATCATGAAACTTAAAATAATTTATACTACCAACACATATACATACTTATAAACAAACATTTTGAACAAAAACACAAAATTTATGCATACTTACATACACATTTGCATACTTTATATAAACATACATACTAGCATACACATTTTTCACCAATTGCAAACATTTAGATGCACAATTGTTCATCATTTACATCAGCTACACACTAACATACAACTTCATACCTTCATTCACAGACTTACATACACACATTCATCCTTACATAAACATACATCAACAAAAACATAGATTTCCATATACACATTTTTACCAAACACACTTACATTATACATTTTACAAACAAACATTCATCCTTACATACACATTTACATACCTACACCAAAAATTATACAATTTCTAAACTTAAAAAAAAACATATAAAACTAACCTTTTTTTTTTCAAGTTTCAAAGATACGAAGACCGCGGAGAAGAGGTGGTGCCGGAGAAATGATGGTGGTAACCGGAGAAAAGATGGTGGTGATCCGAGTTTTCTTCCACAAACACAAAAATACACAAAAACGAGCAAAAATTAAAGCCTATAACATGTATATAACAATGTAGAGACGAAATTTAACATAAAGAGAGTTAAACTAACCGAAATGGGCAAAAAACGGGTGTCTCCGACGGAGCTCAGGCGAGTTTTGTGGGTAAAAGTGAAGAAAAAGGAAGGAAATGGCGCTGATATGGTCTGTTACGTCAACACGTTACTGGCGACACAATGTCGCCGCTATTGATCAGCCGTCACCGCTAATGGTTTAATCTGGATAACATTTGTGTGGCTAGGGTTTATTCTGGTTTAGGGACCTTTAGCGGAGACGCCGTCACCGCTAATGGTATAACTGTTCTCACCGCTATTGCTTGTTGAATCCCCAACCGTTAGATCTAGAAAAGAATCAACGACTAGGGTTTGGTCTGAGGGCCCGGGACACGGATCGACCAATAACGGTGACACTTGGCCTGTCGCCGCTAATGGTGTCGCCTCTAAAACCGGTGTTTTCTTGTAGTGTGAGGTTATACAAAATGAAGAATGGTGAAGCGAGTGTATACCCCATAATCTAGAGAAAAATACATGGAGAATTTATGTGATTAACTATTATATTGTTAAACAATTTATTATAAAACCAACTTTGATACAAATTTAATATTGTTTAATCCGGTTGGGGACCAGGGGTGTAATTTGCAAGGTATAAATCGGGAGTGCATAAACAAAAATGGGTTGATTTGTTTGGCTGATGACCAATTGACCCGCATACAACTTGTTTTCTAATATAAATTAGCACGTACGAATCAGTTGGAATAATTATTTTTGTGATTATTCTTGAGAGAACCATCCAACTACTACTATAAAAATTCTTCTTAACATATATGAAATTCTCGTTAACAATAGAAACATGCATGTAAAATATATAAAAGAGTAAACTGCAGTTTTACCCCCTGGGATTATATGTGATTGGCACTCTTACAGCCTAAAATGAAAAAATTGATGTCTTACCTCTCAACTGTTGAAAAACGCTACACTCTTACCCCCTGCCGTCAAATGACTTTAACATTTTGTTAGTTGGCATGCGAAATGACAAATCTACCCTGCTAACTACTGCCCGTTCTTTCTAACTATAATGAACCTTACCCCCTGCAGAAAACGTGTCCATTCCCGCCTAAATTGTTTGACCAGGCAAAGTCAAAGCCTGCACATACTGATTTCTAATTCTAATCCAATTCCTAATCCTAATTCCAAAACCATCATCAAGCAAAGGAACCTCTAATCCAGTGTGATTCTTCAAACAATCAAGAATCCAATTCCTAATCCTAATTCCAAAACCTCTAATCCACTGTCATCAAGGACATGTATATAGTTTACCACTGTCAAACTTCTAACAATCAAGAATCCAATTCCTAATCCTAATTCCAAAACCATCATCAAGCACATGAACCTCTAATCCACTATCAAAAAATCAACAATCCATAAGGGCATGAACCTGTAATCCACTACCAATGACCAAACAATGCTGCAACATGTATGCTACTGCAAATGAACCTGTAATCCACTGCCAAAGACCAAACAATGCTGCAGCATGTTTGCTGCGGCAAATAAACCTGTAACATGCTGATTTACAACATGTTGCTGCAATTAATGATAATTTGGGACTGTTTATAAGGGCAGCTTGTATGCTGCTAAAAATGTATGCTGCTGCAACTGTATGATGCTGCAAAATTAATGTATGCCGCTGCAAAATGTATTATGCTGCAAAATGTTGGGACAATCTGGGACAATCCACAAACATGCTATAACTACATCATAATTAAGTTATAATTCAATCATTTTATATGAAGATTTAACATCAACATACAAAATACAAAATTATCCTACTTGAAAGTACTGGTAACATTATAGTTATGTTAACCTACAAAATACACATTACAAGTCCTACATTCCTACATAACTACATAATTACTAACTTATGATCAATTCTCCGGTGGGTAATGGAAGTTGATGACTGGGTGGCCAAACATGGAGACCACCTAGTTGACCACCATCGATGAGCTGGATAGACTCATCGTTAGGTCAACTGTCAAAAAACACAAAACAACACAACATTAACACACAAATCCGACTAACTTATTATCAATACTCTATTTTATCACTACCCTGTTCAGAACGTCATACAAAATTATCAATACTCTGTATATAATCGAACCCTCTACTAACATTAAATCCGACCTTATTTAATCACTTTATTAACATCAAATCCGACCTGTTCGCAGCAAAATGTGGAACCCTGTTCGTATCAATCATACCATGTTTCAGTAAGAATAACAAATAGACTAGAACTATGATTATACTTGCGGTGTTCTTGATCAGATATCTGACCACCCAATATACAACCGACATTGTCTTGCGCGAGAGAGGAGCAGGAAGGGTTTGGTTGGTTTGGATCCTCTGTTCGCCGGCGAGGAGAAGGAGAAAGGGGGAAGTCTTCGTGGGGGGGGGTAAGAGTGTAGCGTATGGTTATAATAGAGGGTGTTGTGTTGAGGAAGCCATCAAACTTAAGTGGAAAAGACTGTTTTGCCCTTTGACCGTTAATAATGGACGTTAACTTTAAACAGATTTTAACGGCAGGGGGTAAGAGTGCAGCGTTTTATAATAGTTGAGGGGTAAGACAACATTTTTTTTTCATTTTAGGGGGTAAGAGTGCCAATCACATATAAGCCCAGGAGTAAAACTGCAGTTTACTCTATATAAAATTTTGCAACACCTGATCAAAATATTATTATTATTTTTTTAACGACAAACTAACCTACTCTTAAATGCTCCTATACTTGCACCTCACAAAATTTAAACCCTTCACCTCGCAAAATTTAAACCAACACACCATGTCCCTTTAGAACACTACATCACATTCTAAAAGTTATTTTTCTCCTCTACGAAAAAATGTGTGAGCTATTTAATTTAATGTTCCAAAGGCAAACTCGGTTACAATAAAAGTGGCAATTGAGAAAAAAGAGAAGTGAAGAGCAAACTAACCATCTAATTTTAGGAAAGCCTAGTTAAATGCCAACAATATTGACACCCTTAACCACATTATTTATACAAACATTCCCTTACTACAAAAACCTTACCATTAGTATGCTTTCACATTAAAGGATGCTTGTGTTCATAGCAAGCAAACAGTCTAATTCATTGCTGGATAAAAGAAGAGGGGCAGTTTGGTCAGGAGAAGATCCTGAAACATCCAAATCTTCATCAATGGCCACCAGTAGCTTGGTCTTCTCTTTGGTTTGCCCCCATATCACCATCTAAACCCCAGCAAAAACTACAGTACCTCCAATTATGCTACATAGACGAATTTAAAAATTCAAGAACAAGCCATGGTCAACTAGTTTTTTTTAACAATGAATCTACATCCTAAAATGGATTGGATTAGTATGAACAACAATGCATGTTCCAATACACTTGTCACCAACTCAAGTTAGGATTTTGATATGAAAAAGCTTAACACTTTACCTTCTTAAATGAAGGCAATCAACAAGAAATGCGACACCGGTGATCATTGCAATAATGATAGAGAGGGGCCAGAACATAGCCACAAAAACTGGACCTTTCTTCCCCAAGCACCAAGTTAGAACACTATTACGACCTATAGTTGAATAAACCCCCTACAAATAACTAGAACAAGTCAATCTACAAACACCAAGATAGACGTGTTGCATAACAAGAAAAATAGGTCTAGTTACCCCCAAAATAATAGCAGTCACCCTAGTTACAGATTGAAGCACCCATGCATTTCTATCTCGTTCTAGGAAAGGAGAAAGTGCCATACATTGGATTGTCCCAAAGAGGCAATAGAAAAAGACAATGGTTTGTTGATCCGGGTACTCTCTCGTTGTTGCTGTCTAGATGTATAGATTAAGAAAAGGGTTAATTACATATTTAGAACATATTACATTGTATGTAATTTACTATGTTTTTACCATTGCATATAACACGATACCATTATTTGGATACAGGTTTTACTATTACTGACTAAATGTAATATGAGATCTTACTTGTAAAACACTCCATATACAACTAAATGTTCCACCGATAAGAATTACAAGACCCCAAATATCCAATTGGATGGTTGTGACGAAAGAAGATGATAAGGTGAATCTGAATGTGGGCTTATGAAAAATCATTAGGCCTTGATAGAACATGAACACCATTGCTCCTAATATTGCCACCATAGTACTTAATAGTTTTGCAACACTGCTTGAACTTTTTATGTCTATTTTTTCAATCCTAAAACACAAATAAATTTTTTAAGCAACCTACAAGGGTGCTCGCGTGATGTGCCTGAGAACACATACACTTACACTGATAATTACAAAACATGTTAATTTTTTTAATCCAATAATCCTATTGCGGTACCATACTTCAATTAAACAGAAATAAAGCTTGTTTTTAGTGTGTGATATATATATATATATATATATATATATATATATTATATATATATATATATATATATATATATATGGGAATGTTCATTTGAGAAGAAAGATAAACTGAGAAGAAAAAGAACAAATGATACAATTGTAAAACATTAAATAGTTTTTCTCTAATCTTATTTATTATTAATTTTAACTAATTAATTACTCATAAATACTATCATCATTTACACTAAAATTTTGTCTACACATATCAAAATTTATACTACACTTTTTGAAATTTATCCTAAACATATTTAAATTTATCCTACACACCTTGTAATTTATTCTACACTTTAATTTAATTTTTTACTTCTTGCAAAATATATATATATTTTTTTGAAAATAAGTTACAAATTTAATATAGTCAACTATTAAAAAGGAAGACTACCAATTAATGATTTATCTAAGTTTACCAATATACCCTTACACTAATATTAAATACAAAATTAAATGAAGTAAAATGAAACATTCTTATTGGTTGAAATTTCTTCTTTTTTATTCTTACAAAAATTTCTTCTTATTTGAACCTTCCACTATATATAGGGGAATTATAGAGAGAAAACTCATTTGAGTTAAAAAAAAAAAAAACTCAAGAGAAACCTTATGTAACAATTTTTTGTAAAAATTAGGGAATGTAAGTTACATGTTATTGAACGTTATTTAACAAAAAAAAACAAAAAGTGTCGAAGGGATTTTTTTATAAAAGTTTTTAAAAATTCATTTTTTATATAATATATGCTAAAAAACTGAATTTTAATTTTTTTATAGAAAAATCCCTTCGGTGCTTTTTTTTGGTTACAAAATGATCGATAACATGTTATATACATTCCCTAAGTTTTTTACAAAAAAATATAGCATAAGATTTTCTTAGGTTTTCTTAACTCGAGTGTTTTTTCTTTCTATCCCTCCCACACACACACACACATATATATATATATATATATATACATATAATTATTCATACAATTTTCAGAACCGCAAATAAAAAATTATTTTATTCTTATATTTTTATGTTTAACATTATTCAATCATTCTACTTATATATTTTTATATTTAACATTGTTTAAGAGTATTTTTATCATCGTACATGATTCCATGTGTGTTAAGAGTAGTTTTATCATTTTTTCATAAATAATTTTATAATTACATATGTGTAAATCGGTTCCTTTACACATATGTAAATTAGTTCCTCTACACATATGTAAATTAGTTATTACACATAAATAATTGAGTTAAATGCCATTTTAGTCCCTGTGGTTTGGGCTATTTTGCCAGTTTAGTACAAAGGTTTCACCGTTGCCATTTTCGTCCACTCGGTTAACTTCATTCATTATTTCTGTTAACGAGAAAGGCAATTCGGTCATTTTATATGGCCGAATTGCCCTTCTAGTTCACAAAATTACATATAAAATGACCGAATTGCCCTTCTCGTTAACAGAAAAATGGATGAAGTTAACCCAGTAAACTAAAATGGCAACGGTGAAACCTTTTTGGACCCACAGGCGAAAAATGAAACCTTTGGACAACTGGCTAAATGGCCCAAACCACAAGGAGTAAATGGCATTTAACTCAAAATGGCTCAAACAGGTGCCTCAAGCTTGGTTTCACCAACTTAGCTCATTTTTATTACAAAATGGTTTTCCTTGCATTCATGTGGATACATCTTTATTTATCTATAAAAGCAACCTGAGCATTATGTATTTACTAGTATATCTCGATGACTTGATCTTAACAGGTAATCAGGAATTTGTCATCAACACCTTCATAACTAAGTTAAACTATGAGTTTGTTACAAAGGACCTGGGTGATCTTAATTTAATTCTTCATCTTGAAGTCGCTCGCACTAGCGATGGTCTCTTTATAAGCCAATCCAACTATACCCATGAGATGCTTCATCGTGCCAACCTTCTTGACACAAAACCAGTTCATACTCCGTTAGAAGCCAATGAACAATTCAACACACATGATGAACCTTATAAGGACCCTACACTTTACAGATCCCTTGTCGGGGTACTTCAATACTTGACCATCACCCATCCGGACATTTCCTATGTAGTGAATCAGGTGAGTTTGTTTCTAAAGACTCCCACTTTCACCCATCTAAAGGCTCCCGCTACCACCCATTTCCAACAAGTTAAACAAATACTTCGTTATATAAAAGGAACTTTGGCTTATGAACTCTATTACTCTCAACCACCTTCAATTGGGTGAGATGTCTTGAAACCCGACGATCCTCTTCTGGCTACTCTATCTTTCTTGGAGGCAACCTCGTATATTGGAGTGCAAAGAAACAACCAACCGTGTCTCGGTCTAGCTGTGAGTCCAAGTATTGTGCCAAGGCTAATGCAGCTGCTGAGATTATTTGGATCACCCACTTACTTTTGGGGGCTTCACGCACTTCCTCCTGAACGTCCGATTTTACTTTGTGATAATCAAAAAGCTCTCTTTTTGATCGAAAACACGGTACCTCAGAAACAAGCTAAAGACGTAGAACTGGATTACACAAGCTATATAAAGCACTAGATTGAATTCAAATAATACAAACACATAATTACAAAATATCCACAATGAGAAGAAAGATACATTGCCCAAGCTAAAGGATTTCAAGAATCCTTAGTAACTCGTATCTCATTAAAAGATAAATTATCTAATTAAGTAACTAAGAAAAGATTTATCAGATTAAGAAGAAGTAAGCCCCAACCGGAATCCCGATTACAAGTTTAACACAAACTCCATTTCAATGATCTAAAAACACCACATAAACATGGCCTCAAAATTTATGAATTTGAACAATGATTTGAGACAGTTGTTAATAATAACCATACAAACTAATGATCCGTTAAGATACACCA
Source organism: Scalesia atractyloides (assembly GCA_947069175.1). NCBI lineage: Eukaryota > Viridiplantae > Streptophyta > Magnoliopsida > Asterales > Asteraceae > Scalesia > Scalesia atractyloides. The sequence continues at coordinate 26,594,976 of CAMTDV010000016.1, read as the reverse complement.
ACTACCCACCTAATTACAAACCCACTAACGATGCAAGAAACCAGCAATACAATACGTTTGATAAAAGACAAACAATTCAAATATAAATAACGTTTACCAAATCCAAGCACGATTGATCAAGATATATCAGCTGTAACAAATCTAAAAAAACGAGTATTTATGTAAAAACCTAACAATCATTCATCCGGGTCAAGTCACAAAAGGTTTGGAAAAAGGTAACCTCCTCCAGGTTTCAGATTCTAGGTTTACCAAACTCAGTTTAATTAATTAATTGCACACCACAAAAATATAGTGTTGAAAAGTCGGTTAATTTAATTGGTAATTAAAAAAGGTATTTGTCATCAGATCTTTTACAGCTCCAGCTCGATTAACCCTGTTTACTCGTTTGAGTCAACCTACTCTATGTCACACAACAAGCTATTAGGTTTTGTCATTAACCGAACAAGTTGTAAAACAATAACTCAAAACACATGCAGGTAGTTTAAATAAACCAACACATCAAATTGTTTATAAAATCTTGTCAATGTCAAAAACAAATTCAAATATAAATAAAACTGAGAAAGTGTTAAACCCTACAAATCGTACGTCTAGAGAAAGCCACAAGAGAATTAGCTACGCATACTCGTCATGTTCTTATCTTGATTTTCGTGCACTTGACAGCCCCAAAGGGGGCTGCCTTCGTCGAACCCCAAAAACAGCCGTCCAAAACTTGCGAACTCGTCCCTCGTACTTTTCATGCATCGAAATTTTATATTCCCCCAAATAGTGGTGTACAAAAAACCCGAACCCGGATCTGGACAAAAAAAAAACCCAGAAGCAGGTATTATAAAACCCGAGTTTTTTATACCCGACCCTAACCATATGGTAGGGGTCGGGTATGCATTTCTGTTATAAAACTCAAACCCGGACCGGGTATTTTTATACCTGTTTTTAACCCGGGTTTTACGAATACCCGGTTTCAACCCGGAACTGGGTTTTTCAATACCCGGTCCGCATTTTCCAATACTATGTTCAGGTTTTTTTTTTGTGTTTTTTTTAGTTTTGTACCTTGGTAACGGCTATATAGCCGTTAGAGAGTGTATTTGTGCACCAGAAAGAAATTATTTTTTTGTTAAAACACAAGAAAAAATTGACAATTTTAGCAAATAACATATATGATTGTATAGGCCTAGATCCATGGTCGAAAGCCTTGTGCAATATCAACAATTTTGAATCGCAGCACCAAGTCACAAGACTTTTATGAATCGCAGTCGAATAAACCCCCTACAAATAGCTAGATCAAGTCAATCTACCAAAACCAAGATACATATGTTACTTTACATGAAAAAGTGGGCTAGTTACCCCCAAAACAACAGCTGTCACCCCAGATCTAAGTTGAAGCACCCATGCGCTTCTTTTTCGTTCTAGGAAAGGAGAAATAGCCATACATTGAAACGTCCCAAAGAGGCAGCAGAAAAAGACAATGGTTTGTTGATCCGGGTACTCTCTAGCTGTTGCGGTCTGAATGTGTAGATCAAGAAATAGTTAATTAATTACCATTGTTGTCTATATGTATAATAAGAGGAGAACTTACTTGTAAAACATTCCATAAGCAACCAAATGTTCCACCGATGAAAATTACAAGACCACCAAATATCCATTCCGACGGATGTGACAAAGAAAGCTGGTTGGGAGAACCGATGGTATGAAAAATCTTTGGGCCTTGGTAGAATGTGAACACCATTGCTCCTGATATTGCTATCATTGTACCCAATAGTTTTCCTACACTACTTGAACACAAATACTGTTAAAATATATCCCTAATTTCATATGAGGTAAATCATGTTCGTACCTGAAAATTACGGCAATCAAGAATGTAATGCCCGAGCCAAGTTAGAGAGGGCACTTACCATGGTTGGAGAACTATAGGAAACACCTACATACATAAGTACCTCAAAAAGACAAACCCTACATTGCATCCATTATATAATGTTAAGATCATGGTTTGACTAAAAAGATACGTCACAACAGAGTCGACCGTGTACCCGAAAAGGCCAAGGGTGAAGAATCTGAACAAAATACCGGTTGTGAGCGGAGGACGGTCAACCTTTCTGAGGACGTGAAGGATGAAAAACGGAAGAAGAATGAGTGTCCCTAGAGTGTTACAGTAAATAACATAGACTAGACTTACCATACCATCGTTCATCGCTGCTTTGACTATTGTTAACATCGCCATATCCAAGCATGTAGTCATCAACAATGCAGCAAACGGAAGCACATCATGCATCCATGACCATGTATCACTTCTTCTCATGCTCATGTCTTTTCAAGTAATGCTAGCAGTATTGGTTTAGCTACTTCAAATATGGAGTTTAGTTGAAACGAAATACATTAGTTAGTCCTGCTAAACTTAAGTTAATGATATGTATTGAATTGTTTATATATGCAATAATCTTTAAAGGGATATCACTTGTACGTAATTAAAGTATTATCACGCAAATATTTTGTTGTATGCAACCACTTAAACATATGAATTAGCTGGCGTAATCTAGATTTTATTACCTAAAAAAGGAAAAGACTTGTGACACCTTAGACAAATCTCATGTCGTTATGTTTTGTTCTATCCACGGGACCGTGCCAAAAAGAATGTATTTTCTTAAATATTACCAACACGTTTTGGGCGCAATGGTTGTTGATGAGAGAGAAGTCTCCATTTGGACATTTAAAAACAAATCTCTTAGCTCCTCATGTGAAAAATGGACAATACTGATGGCCCAAGTGGCCGATGCTAAAAATAACTTATGTCTAGTTTATCTATCATTTTAAATGTTGAACTCGTAAATTAGGTCTCGCGTTGAAGTGGAGAGAAACTATATACAACTATGGCATTGTACTATTCAAATGTACAACCTACCATAACAAAATAAAGAATGCAAAGCAATACTTTTATTGAAGATTTTTGGTGATAATTGTTGTAGCCATTTGATGAGAAGCACATAGTTGGTGCAACATACTCAGTCAAAAAACCCCAGATTGTAAACATGGGAGTAGCTAAGACAAAAAACAAACTGTTATAAAAAAGATAACACTCGTTTCTATCTCCAAAATGATACCTATTTTGTAATGACTTTAACTGTTCATGATCCTGAAAATATTAACAATATTAATCATCAAACAATCATTGTTTATTCAGAAATGATCCTGAAAATATTAACATTAATCATCAAACAATCATTGTTTATGTTCAGAATACTTGAAACGATGAAGAGTATAATGCAAGTAGGTTACTTTTTGTAGTTAAGGGTACAAAACAGTACCTTACCTGAGTGAGGAATCCGGCTAATTAAGACAAAACTATTGATTAAGGTAACATAAGAATCCAAGAACAACTGATAGAGATTGTAGAAGTAAACAAGTGATAAGGAAGGGGTGGTGGAAAATTCGTTGGCGCTGTAAAGCTGAAGACCATGATAAGTGCGCCTATATAAACCAACTGATGAATGATGATATTGGAAGATGGATACCCTACCTAAGGCTTGGTTTTCTAATAATAAGTATAATAATATCATCTTTGAGTTGTAATCAGCTAGAATCAAGTGAA